>CH002883.1:1292561-1325418 GCA_000149265.1 Ciona savignyi
TGTATAAAGATCCGCAGTGTGTAGTGTACATATTTGTGTCAAGGATTATCATAGTAAAATTGTATTTTACTCCAATGGAGTAGCCAAGAAGATGAAAACAAACCACTTGGTGAAAAATACAGTTCCAACAATTTTAAATTTTTCTGATTATGATTTTAAACATAGTGATCAACCCAGTACATCAAGTGCAACTTCAAGAACTTCTTTATCCAAGCATATAATTGAAAAATAAGGGCTTTTAGTATTGCAAGTCCAGTCTGGCATTATTTTGTGCACGAATGCATGTACATTCATGCAGCATAAACATTCTTGCGGTGTGTCCATAAGAATACAGTTTTTGCAACGGCACCAAGTCATGTCAATAGGTATTGTTTCTAAATAAACATTTTCTTCTATGGGTCTTGTTTTTTTAATATTTCAAATAGTCGAATTCGGAGTAAGGCAAGCGGAAACAATGCCCAGTTGTGTCGTGGCATCACTCGTTGTTACCAGTGGTTGGGTGTGCAGCGTTTATAAAGCAAAACAGAAACCTAGAAAACTTGACTTGTTACTTTTTCCCGCTCTCAGTTTGTTGTATTTACGGAGTTGTTTTTAAAAATATTTTAATATATATTTGGTTTAACTTGTTATATTATTTTATTGTAGTACGTTTTCTTGTTCTTTAAAGTTTTATTGAGATAAATATTATATTTATGGTTCTTATGTCACTTTCTCGTTTTGTACCGTGTCCGGTATATATGTGTAATTTCTTGGAAATAAACATGTTCAGAATAACTTGTTGTTTTTACTTGTTCCCACAAATTGGTATTTGGATATGTAGGTTTCCCGGGGTTTTTAAACAATACCTCATTTGACAAGGAAAATCGTCAGATTACCGCTTGCGTATGGGGAATACTGGAATTTTTAGTGCGTTTATTTCATTGCAATTTTGGTCACTTCGATAAATCTAACGTAGTTGGTAACAATTGTATTAACTGATCCTCTCTGGAATACCGTTTGAGACCTCACCTATCAAACGCGCGTTATCAGCAAATGTGCAAGTACCTTTTTTCTTGGAATGCGATATGTAATATTGCTGTTTCGTCACGGTTTTCCGATCACTCAAAGCAAGCCTTTAATGTGTATTGCCCTTTCCATGAAGCATTACATGGAAGAGCAGTCGGAAAATAAACAACGGAAAAGCAGTAAGACTAATAAACAATCGATATGATAAAAGCTTTCAAAAGAAAATGCACCTTCTTGGCTTGGCACAGGCAATGCGTGTAGCTATAACGCAAATCGGGCGAATTGTATACATAAACGTAAAGTGTAACTTGAGATTGGAACTAAATTTATCTTCTTGGCTCTTATGCTTCCTCGGGTCACTTGCAACCGCACGAGAGTACAACCATGTCCTTGAACTTCTTATACAAAACGTTTTGCGCTTCGTCCTGGTAGAGAAAGGCGAGGCTGAGCAGCTTGGTGGGACTGCAACATGGCATCGGCACCGTTGAAGTGCTAACCACAGTGCTAACCAAGGACTGAATGATGGCATGATTGGTCGCGTTGGTGTGTGCGTTCAGTGGAAAGGCACATCCCCCGGAACAACGATAAGCAGCGTAGTCTGGTGGAGCAAGCACGAAACTCTGGAATAAATAATAGGATTGCTCGTGCTGTTTGTTTATTAGCGAGAATAGGAAAGCTACAGTCGTTACAGCATTCCCAAGAATTTCGCAGCCCGTTTATGGTAATATAAACGATACAGACGTTTAGCTGCTTTGGTTTTGTATGTTTTATTTGATTCTATTTAGTTCGATCAATGTCCGGTAAGGGCATTCTAAGATAGAGCTTATATCTCCAATTTAAACATACCATTTGCAGATATAATAAGCAGTATTTTACATATATATAATTTTAAGATTAATTTAGATTATCAGAAAAAATATTTACACTCTACTTAAACTATTTTTCTTTATTAACTACGCTTACCTCCCATCCCAAGTCCCTAAAACTGACGTGCAATCGTTTTCGGTGACAGGGTTCCGGCTTCTTTCTTCTGGATGGTACTTTATTTTTCTTTTTACGACCTGAAATGCATGGAAAAGTTTATAACATACAGCCTTAATCGATATACTTATCAAGTATTGAGATGCTAACTTTTTTTCTTTCGTCGCCGCGTTCTTCTTCTGATCATTGTTCTCTCTCTTTCGACGTGTGCGTCACCATCGCCCTCTACCGTGTTGCTGGTAGCATTGGGACGCTCATCTTCCTCCTCGGTATTAGGTGCCTCGGTGCTTGGGTATCGCCAGGTTCTGTTGTTAGTTTCGGTGGCGTTTACTTCGGAATCATCTGCATACAATAAACTGGTAACAAAACTTCCATTTCGCCCTTTTCAGTAGCCTATATGTAATCAAATCTCCGGCTGCAGCGCCGTATGAGCTGTAGCCTGTACTCGTGTCAACCAGCTAGCGGAATAAAACATAATGACGATGTTAGTTGTGTTTATCTATGCTCTAGCACTGACCATCTGTCCAATCTTCCTCTTCGTCAAATTCCTCGTCTATCGGAGGACTTCGTTTTACTCTTCTTCGAAGCTGCTCGTGGAGAGAATCTTCACCCTGAGCGAAGAAAGCGACGAGGAAAGCTTGTTTGGCAGCCTCGCCCCTCCGACCTACAACGCCCACACGCTGGGGCTTCATGTACGAGTCTGAGAAGTTGACGTTTTAGACGTTAGTTACCACAGTATAACTTCCTAAATGCAGATTTAACTAAATGCATATTAATATTGTAGCAGTACGCATTGTTAGCAGTACGTGTTAAGTAAAGCACACAGTTAACAAATATAAATTCGTTACACTCACTGCCGTCTATATTTTCCACTGTTATCTTTAACCCCATGTTGTTTCCGGTTACTATCCAATCTCTCACTGCACTTGTGACGTCATAGACCAGCCAACCTTCTTCGAAAGAACCCACCAATCGGCTACCGAGAAGATAAACGCTGGGGCTGAAAATAAGGGAACGTAATAAAAAAGATGTTGAGAACTGTAATGTCAGACAGGCTGCGCCGTTAACTGGTTTATAAAAACAGGCCTGGAAAAAAATGTTTTGTTTAATATACAATAAATATAACCATGCTTAAACAATCTCGTGCCGATACCGGGGTAAAAATAAAAAGAAGGGAAAAGGGGAGGATGGAATGAAAAAAACTGCACATTAAAATAAAGATTATGATAATATTTGTTACTGTAAGGGCTGGAGGTAAAAATACGTTAATTCTGGGTTAGAAATAGTGTTTGGGGCAGGGTTAGAATTAGCTTTTTATAGTTTAGGTGAGCATTTTCCCCCTTCCCTATTTTTAGTGTTACAGCTGATCACGTTGCAGAGATGACAGCAAGCTTCGCCATATTTTCTGTCTCACCTGCCAGCAGGATCCAGCATCGCTTGATATACGTTGACTCTGATGGTCTGATTTCCCATGACATCGTCACTTCTTTCCTTGTAAAGTCGAAATTTTGCGGCAGTTAGTTGCTCGTTGTCGCTCACGCGGCCCATGTTGAAATAAAACGAGCGGAATCGTTTCAGAATTCTCCGGAGTTCGGCAGGTGAGAAATCGGCTTCGCCTGAAAATGGTTAAAACACAGTGTCACAAAGAATTTTTGTTTTTGGTTATTTGGCAAAGCGCAATCATTTTTCTATGGCAACCCAGCTGTGGAATTTATTTTTTAACCTCAGATCCGTTTGTTCCGATGGCGTAATAGACATTCAGTATTGTGATGCAACACGCGGCACCATGAAAGGGCGAAGCGACTTTGGCTGAACAAACACGAGTTTGGGTTGAAATAAATCAAAGTCAGGTAAAAACAACAAGACTAAAGCGTCGTGTACCTTACGAAGCAAGCCTTTACGGGAAACCGACTACATGTTCTGATCCACGAATCAATTACCGCAATGGGCCATGAGATTTAAATTGGTTTATGAACCAGTTTGTGGTCACCTATATATACACGCAATTTGAGGTATCCTTTACTAGGTCGAAGCGAAAGGTTTAGGAAATATAGAGAATTGTGTTGCACATTGACTATCCCATATACGTTGTTTCCTGACTGTAAAAGTAAAAAGAGCGTTAATGGAAAATTCCACGAGATTTATTTGAAATTGAGTGCTCTTATTTGGTATGACTTCGTCTTTACAGTCTAAGGTTATAGACATAAAACGCTTGTGGATCTGTAAATGCGATATTAGGTTACCCAACAGGAAATCCTCCTAGATATCAACGCACAAAGAAGCGCATTTAAAAATGTTTGAGCGCCTTTTTGTTTTTTTGAAAGTGCAGCAGAAATATCGTGTGTTTATCTTCTACTTTCCTGTAAATAATCTTAACGTAAATCAACGGAAACGGGAAATGGGGCGGAAACATCGGAGATAAGACGGAGCCAGGGGTTGAATTGCATCATGTTGGCGCTGTTTTCAGCGAAGCACTCAGCGAGCGGAAAAGCAACAACAATAGAAACAAAATGGCTGCCCGTGTTTGGTGTCGGGTTTTTCTACACACAACACAGATCCAGCGACCCCTGCAATTGACCCGCTCTTATAATAGTACCGAATATGATACTTATGGGTTTCTGCTTGAGATTATCCGAAGTGCGGCGTGTTTGCTCTAAATATTTAATTACTCGGATTTGGTAGCCCATATTTCATGAATGTTCCGCCTATGCTAAATGATGGCGTCATTTCCAAAAACAGTACTGTAAAATAACTGCAGCATATTTTAGTATTTACTCCTACTCTCTTACCTCTCGGTTGTTTTGTGTTGACGAAACTCATGACGAGATCGGAATCATCCAAGAGGCGACGTTCGACCCCATTCGTCGCCAAGCTGTCGTACGTGCCGCCGGCGGCGTTGAAGTCCTGTGGCGACCTCATCTGGTCAGAACTCTCCTCAAAAACCCCAACTTCGTTGAAAATCCAGCTCTCTTCTGTATGTTGGTCCATATGACCCGATAGTCGATGGTTCAACCGCACGGCTGAAGCAGATCTTCGGTTAAACGTGTGCCGGTTTGATCTCACGTTCCCACCGGTCACTTCTCCATCGCCCGCCAGGAGGTTTCTCATGGGGTCGATATCCATTCCGTCAGAAGGCGTGGCGTCCGACGCCGAGTTATATAGCCCAAGCATGTACATTGGGGCGGAAGTTCGAAATACGTGGTTGGTTGGGTTGGGGCGATGGGTCAGGCCCAGGAGAGACAAAATTTCGCGCTGAAGCTCTCGCCTCTCTCTCCCTGCAAGTCTTCGATATAAGTGCGACTGCGTTGTCCCCTCTTGCGCCATGACGTATGCGTCGGAATGGAATACGTTCATAAATAATATTAAAAATATAGTAAAAACAATAAAAATAGGCGGCACTGCCGACTTTTCAAGTCTATGTCGCCCGATATCCAGTATTTTACTTTCTTTCCCTGTAGAAGTCTCGCAACCACTAGGACGAACATTTTTATATAGATAACGCTTTTCGCGCCTTTCCGACAGTTTGACGTGTGAACTTTGTTTGTATCCGATCTTACAACCGCACTCAATCACGCCGATGTCGAAAGCCCGATGCGGTCCATTGCGACCAGCCGTTCTATCCCGGTGACGGTTCGTCATCCCGAAAACGAGGTGACTATTCGCTTTCCCCAGAGAAATGGTTCAGTTGTTTATCCGAAGTTAAAGCTGCGCGGCCTTCCTACACAGCCCAGGGCTCAATTCGGGAACATGTGAATAGATAAGGACTCGCTCCCATCCAATCGACTGCAACGCGCTGAGAATCTGTGCCACTGCGTTGATTGATCTCTTGATTACCTAGATAAAACTGGCAGCTGATGTATAACAGCTTTCTCCTAAAGGTTTATCGACAAAATTTCTTGATGTCTATACTTTTCCAAACCTTTGAAAAATAAAAGTTGTAATTAATTACACATCACAAGATTAAGTTGCAAATAAGGTGTAGTTACTATGACAGCGCAAAATCTATACAATATATAGGACTTAAGCAGGATCCCAAGGGCCAGTTATTATCCGCTTAGAAAACCGGAACACGGTTCCAACAGGCGGCCATTAGATAACGCGCTGGATAATTGCACGTACCTTGGCCAAGGAAAGTCGCCTTCCTCATAAAAATCCATTTCACCGAAACACAAGCCAGACCACCAAGACGCCGTGTCACAATACCGTTTGTTGCGCAGAAACCGAATCGACACCAAATACTGTAGGCCCCTAAATCGGGACTTGGAACGCCACCAGCGACGAAAAGCTACATAATCCCGCAGCAATCTTAAAGAGCAACACCACATTCAAGAAATCTTTGCGACTTAAGTGAAAGTTTTGAGGGCCCTCCACGGACATTTGACAAAGCAAAATCTACTTGTTTTCCGTGGCAATTTTCCCCTCTTCCCCTACGGAGATCAAATCCATTTGTATCCTTGAAAAGCTAAAAATAGGACATTTAACCTCCTGAGAAACTTTCGTAATTTTGTTTGTTTAAATTCAGTAATATAGTTTTAACATATGCCTCGTACAGAATAGTATATACACACATATTTTAAAGAAATCGGAAAGTAGAATTTTAGAGACCTCTATGGCTTAGTTTTTAAACTTTCTTTCCCCTTTCGTTGTCCACACTGATGAACAACACAGTATCCGATAATACTAGTTGTTTGGGAAACCCAATCCAGCATGTAATAACAAAGCGACTATCCGGCCCCACACTAAACTACCGTGTCCCGAATTCTGCATTCTTTAGTGGGTCGCTTTTTACAACAACCAAATCAAAGTAAAAATTGAGCCTTTTGTCTCTCCTGGCAGTAACAGTCAACGAAATTATCAATCAAGTTATTTGATCTCTCGCGTACATCTAACTTCTCGATTGGTTGTAAATTAATCAAGAGTTTGCCTTAATATCGTGCGGAGCAAATTATTGACAGAGGCTCGCCTATTCGCCAGGTATCGGGGATAATTACTCGACTACAATTCGCACACCGCAGTGAGTGTATAACGAACACTGATCACACAAATTGAACGTGGGCCTCGATCTGTACCTACTGCTTGTGCAAACTCATGGCGCCATTCAGATATTTCGCACAAACAGAACGAGGCGCGACCCGTCTGGTCTCCGATCTTCACTGAACCTTTTCTAACCCCTCGCGTCGCGACTAATTTAAAGAAATCTCGCTGAAAACCACATTTTTCAACTTGCAAAACCCCGGCACGCGGTGTCTCGCGAGTCGCTGCGAAACCAACTCACGGTAAATTGATTCTCCACGACAAAAAGAAACACCAACGCGGCCATCAGCCCGTAATCGAGCAATTGAATGTACACAAACAAAGCCGACTTCCGCGTTGCGCTTACAGCCGTTTAGCGCTAAATTCCTCGAGCGATTTTATCGGCCGACGATTCCGACGTCGAACGATACTATCCATCGCATTATTTTACCGTCTTGGCGTCTTTACCAACTTAATGGTCGCATAATGGGTGCTGATACCTGACGTTAGGAAATACCTGGCTACTAAGAAACGTCTCAAAATATCCTTTAACGTATATTACCAACAGACATATTTCAAATAGTCGCATATCAAAGAGATATATTCGCATTATCTAATCGCATAAAACACGATTATTCCATCAGTCTGAGTAAACAAATCTGTTTTAAGCTGTGGTAAAAATGGGCGGTGCTATGTAATACGCAAGAAGTCGTGAAGCCATAATCGCGTATTGGTTGCTGTCGAGCGAAGCGATATAGGTATACGGTGTTGTCCTCACGGCGCCGAACGGTACACAAATTGTCTTCCATCTCTCACAGGTCGCTTCCGTATCCATCAGACTTGAAAGCGGGCTCGACTCCGTCCTCGGAATTCGTCGGTAAGAAAATCTCTTAATAGCCGGGACTTCGTCACTGACGTCACCGCATTAAATCGGATTAGACTAGCGTCGATCAAGCAGCCGCTTCCTTCAGGAATAAGCCGAAAGCCTTCAAATAAAATGCACTGATCGATTGCCAATTACTAACTGCACAGGTCGAATTGGCAATGAAACTTCAATATGAATAATCGGTTGCTGTGTGCGCCATTTATCGCTACAAATATTTGTACTTCATTTTTGTGTTTACCACTTAGTCGGTATTATAGTACTCTCTTTACGTTAACAAATGACCAGTAAACAAAATTTACTATGTATATAAGAAAAAAAATTACAGAGCTATAACGCTAAGAAATTTAGCAGCATTTTTATATAAAAACAGGTTAAAATATCAAAATCATGTGCGAGCTGTTACTGAACGTTAATCAATTAGTCTGTAACAAGATTCATTCGCTGAGAAGATCACTGACTGGATCGAATTAACTGAAGTCTAGACCGAACTTACTAATGGACCCCTTGATTCGAACTTGGAAGCCGTGGTTACGCGCAATCTACTGCTAATGGTCCACATACTGTAGCCGATGGACAAAAATGGCAGATAACAAGTCAAAAACTGGAACCTTTCCATGAAGCGCTTGCGCACCTGTGCTTGTACATAACAGCGTGAGACTGAAGTTAGCTGTTATTTCGCTTTTCACTGCATTTCGACAGCATACAAATAATAACCTGCTTTTAGTGCTTTCGGCTAGTCAATAAATTTATCGCTGACGTTGCTCCGCCCATTACAAGTCTCGCTTACGAATTAGTCGGAGATAACGAGGGAAGAGAAAAGCGCTGCCACGATTCCTCGAGGTAGAACACGATCGTCGAAACTAAACTACGACAAAGAGCCTGCAATAAACTGACGCGGGCACCGGTGAAATCAGTCCGAACAAAAAAGGAGTGAAATTCTATCTCATCTTGGACCCACCACTCACAGAGGAAACGTTATATGCGGCAGTGGGTTACGTCGCCTTCTTTGCGTTGGAACGCACCGGAGCGTAACCTAGCTGACAACAAGGTGAGCGACATGGCGCCATCGTAGCTTGACTGACGTTGCGATTTGAGGATCGGAAATATTCTCCTTTTCAACTTTCACTAAAAAATTATAATGGCTTAGAAGACTGTTTCGGTACTTCCATTTTATCCAATTTCTCATTTGTTTTATCCTAAACTCCAAAAACTCTATTCTAAACTGCGGGAAGGTAAATAATATTTGCCATAAATCACGAAAGTAACTGTACATTTTTAAAAGTACATTTTTAAAAGAAAAAAAAAATGAATAACATAACCAATTTAAATGATTAAATCAAGGAAAAGATGATTCTTGGCCAATCCAATATTAGACTAACTTCCCTGGTCACGGGTTGTCTGTACCTTATACTAATTGGTTTACATTATGACGTAAACAATGCGGTCGTCGTTCAAAATAGGAAGCTTTGTTTTTGGATCGAATCGCATCCCGATTTAATTTCAAAACGGAAATGACAACAATGAAATTGACGTTGGAACTTTGTAAACTTTATTGAATTTTCCAAGTCGAGTATTTCGAGTAAGCTTTAGTTGCAGGAAAATAAAGAGAATCTAATTAGGTGAAACGAACGCTGACTTGGTTTTAACCAAATTTGCTTAAAATAGAACATTAGTATGAGAAAAGCTAAATTAAAAACTTCTTAGCACTAAACGTAATTTTGTCGTATTTGTGTAAGAGAGGGAAGATGTTTTACACAATGACGAACTCGTTAACTTGTTCTTTTTCAGGTCGCAAAAAATCTTTTAATGTAGACAAAGTGTCCCGAAATTTGAGGTCGTCTTTTAGGTAAAGATCCAATTCATCTAGGAAATCGCATTGGTTCGAGACGTAGTTGACCAACGTCGAAACTTTCGATGCAGCAAGTTCTAAAGAACTGTACTGGCCGGGCGTTTCGTACAGTCGCGGCCAGTGCTGCTGGGTAACCTATCATAGACATAGTTGTGGTGTGAAATTATGCGTTAAGCAAGTGGAGCAACGTAGTCTATTAAGCAGACTTTCGCTCTTTTTAGCCTAACACACACTGCTTTGGTTAATCCGAGTGTAATAAATTGATCCGCAAAGGAAAGGAAAATATTATATTGTCGGAGTGGAACAACGACAGTTGTTATGGCACGACTGTCAAATTACTTCACGTGCAGTTTCGAGATGTAGGGCTTATTACAGTATATGTTTAATACTACTTAATATTTTTGTTCAAATGCCGCATTTAATCCACTAAGTCAAAAGAACGAAACCTTTTGCCCACCAAGGAGACAATTGTATAGAAAAAAAGGCCAATGTAAAAGTTGAATCAAAACCTTGTACCGATCATATGATAGTACAAAAATATATATATTTTATCGTGAATGGGAAATGCTGGTTAGTTATTGTCTGATTACCTTGCGTGAATGGAAAACTCGGGCCATTGTCTGATTACCTTGCGGCCCCACCGTTGAAACTATTGCAGTATATTGTGTGTGTTTGAGACGTTACTGTTTTAGTTCAAATAACCCACTGGATTAAGGCCTGATAGATGGCTTAATCAATGACGCAAATAAATAGCTATATTCGATCAAACAAACTTTAAGCTAAAAAATGATCCCATTAAGCGGCACGACGATGTTGCTATTAATATGTGCGTTCGGGCAAGATGTAATAATAATATATAATTGATTACCCTTGAGATTTTCCTGTTCGAGGTTATTCCGTTTGGGTTCCCAGTCTTAGCGAAGTTACTCCAGTACGCGATCATGTTGTTTGCCAGTTGTTGTTCCTCGACGGTAAAGGTGAGCGGAGTCAACTTATCCAGGTCAAAGAGATATGGCAACTCGGCGGAATGACACACCAGGTCATAGCAGGCAGTATAGTTCTCCCAAAATTCCTGATGGTATAAACTATATAATAAGAACGGAAGGTGCACACATAGGCGATATTGTTAGGCCAGCCCTTTTAGTAACCTTTCTTAATTTGGTAATCGATAAATTTTCTATTTTTCCTAGCTAAATTTTAAACCCGGTTGGTTTGTCATTAAGACCTTTTTTTATAAATAAATGGAAATGTGTATACCGGTTACGTCCCCTTTTCTTTTATTGTTGGTGGTTGCCGTTTCGGACCACAACCAATGGCTCATTTGCCTTGATATAGCTATATAAACGATCGTGCAAACTGATTGAGCGAGATAAAGGGTAAACTTACGGGAAAAGACCATGTCTGGTTGAACATGTACCACCAAACATCCAGAGCGGAGTTGTCCAACCTCCCAGGTATGTTCATGACGCTACGGCTCGGACACGTGAAGAGGTAATCAGTAACCAGGTCGTCCAGGATGTTTCTGTTGTCACATCCTGGATCAGGACGAATCCCACTGCACTAAATGGGATTTGTGGCCTTTAGAGGCGAAGAAACTTCCAGTCGGAGTAGACTTAGTATGTTTCCGATAATTAAGATTTGTGGGAAAAGATGAAACTATAGGTCGTATAAGCCTATATAGCGGTGTAATATTTGTATCGAAATAGCGAAAGGATATTTTAACGTCTTGACAGGTACATTCATGGTTATGGTTGACTGCCCAACCAAAATAAGCCAGGTTCGCACTTACAAACCAATAATAAAACGAGTGAAAATGGGGAACGAAAAGAGGTATCTCTTTATAGCCATCTAACGGACAGCTATTTATAGCCATATCTAACTGACCTAAAATATTGTTTGTATAATACTTTATTATCATATATAAATTTTGTTTTACTGGTCTTTACTTATAAAGAACAAACTATGTCGAAAGTTACTTTCAACCGATTAGCTTGGTGTGTGAGTGGCTTTCAGTCAAAGTGCTGCAGATTCAAAAGTGGTCGCTAGCTGGTCGATCGTGTCCTTGGGCAAGGTACTTTACTGACAATAAACCCAGTGGAATGATGGGTTCTTCCAAATCAATGGAACGTCTTAACAATGCACAAAACACTGCAATGGCTCAGGTAACCCGACGGTAGGTGCGAGGTGATCTGACGATTGCCCGCGTGTTAACCTACCTCGCATTTCCCAACTCAAGAAAATAAACATAAATATCCCAATCTATTGTAAGCCGTGTCGAACCACATATTAACTTGATTTGACTCTTGTTAAAGTCCATGAAAACCATAACGTCGACACGTTTTATGGGTTGCAAAAAAGAAAAAAATTCGTAAGTTTTCCACCAAAGTTAAACATAAACATCTAAAACAAGCAGGATAATATTTTTTAAAGTTTTCATTTATATTGGTCCAATTACTCGTTACAAACCGGTCTCAAAAGAAACGAAAAAAATACGTGGAAAACCGATATATATGTGTTGTCTACTTTTACTAAATAAGAAAAACAAAGTTTTTTGGTAATTGTAAAGCTTATACCCATTTCATTTAAAAAGCCTTAATTTTGTTTTTTAAATGTATATCTAATTTTTAACCATAAAATTAAATTACTACCTCGGCCGGATAGACCTCTTGCACATCTGTTGCATTCACACCGAACATCATTTTCATCACAGCGTTGTATAACCCGGATGATGACGAGGCATCGGTGAGAACTTGGATAATGAAAAACATTCCTTCGTCCTTTGCAAATCCTATGATCATTGGCTTGTCCTGGTTCTTTTGCTAAAATACATTATTTCAATTAAAAAAACTGTGATCTATATAGTTACCGAGGATATGTTTAGATCACGCCTAAATTAATCAGCTTGAGATACTAAAAACAATTTGTATGCAAGTTTAAAAACCAAAGGCAAATTGCCTCGTTAACATACAGGCACCTTTACATGTGCGTATATATTCTGTGTTCGCTACTTTTGTACTAATACATATTAATGCGTTATATTTCCGGCATTTACTTAACATGTTCATGTTTACAGTGACCCTGTATAGACCTTAAAACCCTTATACCTCCTGTTAAAAATAATTAGCCAACCTGCAAAAAGGAATAGTACGGGTGTTCGTCTAGCAAGTCGTCATCTAGCATTGGTGACCATGGTTCAAAAAGTTGACTCAGAGAATTCGGGTTTAATTGATCCAAAATGCTGAATGTTTCCAGAGCTGTCAGAATTTCTTCCATAGACTTTCCGCGTAAGCAGGATATACGATTGCCGAGATTGCTGTAAAAAAACGTTTATTAAAACATTAGAGAAAAATAAATACTTAATAACTTAAGACTTCGTAAATGACAACTAGTCATTTTAAGCTTGTTGATCACTGATATCCACCATATATTCTGGGGCCCTTACCATTTTAAATGCCTGGCAAATTTATCTGCAATATCCTGTGATTCAGTTTTGTTCTTGTATGTAATTCCGAATGGATTGCTTTCCATAATTGCTTGGTGGAACAGTGGCTCGCTGTACTTGTTAACCATGTGCACAGCAATACTTTGCGCTCCTGCACTTTGCCCGAATATCGTCACCTGAAATTTGATTTAATCAGGACGGTTAGCTCCGTCGGCCGTCAGCTGAAATAATCCCGGGGTTCGATGCTAGCCGCTGTTTGTAGTAGGTTTTCTCTTTTATAAAATCTAAAAACGTCTCAATCATATTCAATACATATTTTTATATCAGGTACAATTTGAACTCATGATGGGCTTGTTGCTAAAAACGTTTGTTGTATATAATTTAATATATGTATCGGTGGCATTAGCCATTCGGCCACACGATCGTACAATCGTGTGAAATATTCTGCAATGTCTAATGATTACACGTATGCTAACATCCTGTTTTTAATATAAGACGAAAATATTGCACTTACAGAATCCTTGTCTCCGCCAAAGTTCAGAATATTTTCCTGCACCCATGTCAATGCTTGAATCTGGTCCCAAATACCGAAGTTACCTACCGCTCCTTCTTCATCACCGGTGTCTTGGTAAAAGAAACCGAATGGTCCCAACCTAAGTAAGTGATAACGTTAATCAAACTTGTTGTTCAAACACTGTTATGCGTGTAAATTAAAGACAGTAAATAATTCAAGTGCAAACTCACAGACTTACCGTGTGGTATTATAAACGACAGCTAAAGTCAAACTGGACGTTGGCAAACAAATATCCCACCTGTAATTCGGAACAACCACGATCACATCCCCCTTTTCCGCAATAAACCTTGCATCGTAAAGAAGTACACCGTTTGAACCAGCGACAAAAGCTCCGCCATAAAAGAAAACCATAACGGGGAGTTTTTGGGTTGCAATATCGTCCACCATATTGAAGTACTTGCCGTCTGGTGTATTTACAACTTTAGTAAGTCGACTTGGCGCATACACAGCTAAGTGGAGGCAGTCTTCGTCCATCTGAAGCACAAATATGAAAACTTATACAGGTCATAAAGCGTGGTAAGAATATAGTAATGTTTTTTCGCGCAAATGATTTTAACTTACGATTTCAGGGCAAGTGTATTGCGGAGATGGAAATGCACAATTTTGCGGGCAGCCCGCCCTGGCGTATGTAGCATCGTAAACACCGTCTGCCAATGGAAGTGAGGCTGGCTTTGTTGGTTTTTTCCACCTTAAGCCGCCTACCGGTGGTGCGCTGTATGGAACACCTTGGAAAACTGCTGCTCCATGTTCCGTCTTTACTCCTTTCAAGTCACCGACGTTGGCTGAATGCAGAAATGTTTTATAATGTTACGAATCGCACAAAAATCTTTATTGTACTTTAATTAGTCAAAACAAGTTTGCCATCAAGTTTATCAAGTTACCACAAAAATAAAGAGTGTTATCCACGAAGAATTGTGTAAAACCACTTATTTAAAAACGTTTGACCAAATTGATTTGCTCCTAAGTTAAGTTACATAACTAACAGTATGAAAACAATTATCCACATTCATTGAGCAGATATGTGGATTTTTTTATAGAATTAGTTTAAATAAATACTATTGCATTAAAGATCGTACTATTGATGTAGACGAAATCCCCTACAAGGGTCGATGCCGTTGTTTCTGAAGGAATCGTTGTAGTTGTTACTTCGTGGGGAATTGTATTCGTAACTTCATGTGGTATTGTTGTCATTTCTGGGGGGTTTGTTGGAGTTTCTTCTGTTACGGTCTGTTCAACTGGTTCCGTGGTTCCGCTGGTCATTAGGACGGCAAGGATCGTCGCAATCACCCCTCCAAACAAAAGTAGAGTCAACGTGTAACCTATGGCACTTTTCAAGTTCATTTTGCCAATCCAGCGAATATCCACGACCTAAACAAATCTGCTGATGCAAAAAAGAATTGTGTATTTAATCATTTGGCAAACCTGGCGAGTATGGATTGGCTCTGCACCTTTAAATCATTCATTGTTGTTTCATTTTTTACCGGGCTAAGTTTCGAACCGCAGTGGTGTGTTTTTTAAATGGTGCTACAAGTGAATTGGTCGCATTTACTTTACGGTCACAAATTAGTTAAAGACAATACACAGAGGGATGCTATATCTATCCATTTGGATCGAAATTACAGTGAAAACTTATAACGTACGAATTTCGGTTACAACACCTACAATACCGCCAGTGATCACATAGCATTGTAGGGGCGTAGGCCTATGTATCATACACTTCATCTTTACACCAAGAAAAGACAATCTGTATGCTGCTCCACATCTGATAAAAACGTAACTTCAACTCAAAAAATTGCTGCAACTTTTAAACATACATCTGCTTATTCGGCCTGCATGGTTTTGTAGAATCTTCCTTTTGTTTCGACTGATACCCCCGAAACACGTTACATGCTTGTATAACAAATAATAACTTGTCAGCACTAATCCTTTTTTATGGTTACCTATACATATTTGCAATAATGTGCTTTGTTTATTCTGCACGTTCAGTTTACCACAATAGGCTAATGATTAAGCTAATTGGAACCATGGCTCGAGCTGTGTTTGTTTTAATGACAAGCAAATTTAAGGGTGAAGTAAATATTGGCTTTTAATTCACAAACAAGGTTTTTCAATTTTTCTTCAATATTGCACCACAAATGACATCACAACATGGTGATTACTGTTCAATAGCGCATACTTGCAATTGTAATTTCTCTGTGAAATTCACGCCATAAAGTTATTATTTCCTCCGTAATACTACACTATTTGTGTTTATCCGCTACGGCAATGCATGTTGCTAAGTCCTAATGAAAAGAGGGCAGATACTGTTTTTAGAAAACTCGAAGCGTGGTAGCTAACATGGTCTAAATATATTCAGATTCCATGCAGCATTTTATTTTTTTCAATAATCTGATCGTATAATAGCAAACTCATGTGCAGTTTTTGGTTTATTGTGCTGTTTATCTAAAATTCAGGACTGGGTTAATAAATGTTTTTTTTATTACATCAGTGTGGCTATTCTTGTTTAAACATTTGACCGTTTTCGCACCAAAATGTGGTTAGGCGAAAAAGTTTAATAGTCAAACCTAACCTTGAATTTAGTAAGTTAACAAACTGGTCTCATTTGCAAGAGTTAGGTTAGGACATTTTGCATGCAAGATCGTAAGGTGGCGTACGAAATAGGAAAACGGGTTCTTTACATTTCGTGGATTTTGGTATATATAAGCAAGAACTCAAATATAGCCGTGTGGATCACTGAAATACCTGTTGGTCGTATCATAAATCATTTCATTTATTTTTACTGAGAACGTTAAAATTGGGACAGACACAGATTTTACAGTTAAAACTATAAACCGAATTGTTTGTATTTGCTAATTACTATTATGTACGACAGTAATGCTTATGAAATTAAACGTCAGTACATTGACTTTATAAAGTCGATTGTTCTGCATCTAAAGTCGATTGTTCTGCATCCTTTGGTGCTCCACAACATTTTCGATTTAAATTTGTCAATTTTGGTGAAGAATTGACGATATCCGTTTTCGATTTCGAAGAGTTTTTTGTGAAGAAACTATTGACCACAGTTGGGTATGCATATCGTTTTCTGAATGCCGGAGAATTGGGCGATTCTTCGTTGATCTATGTAGAGGAAATGTCGCATAGAAACACAGTTAAGGACTAATATTATCGTAATATATCCAAAAAAGATATAACCTAAAAATATAAAATCAAACTAGTTCATAAAGTATATATTTGTTTACGATTGTAAATTCATGACATCTAAAAAATAATATATTATATACGGCAATTTTCAACTGCATAGAAAATAAAAGTGGTACCTCTGGTTGAAATTGCTCATCCTTCGGAAGCATTGATATATCAGATTCAGTCGGTCGTGGGTATACACCAACAGGTAGACAGAGATGATAATACATAAGAGTGCCAAGTATCACACATTCGATGATGGCTGCAAAACATGAATAGTGAGCAAATGAAATTTGAATAAACGCTGGTATATTTATATAATAGTGTGGGAAGAGGTTAGTTCTTAAATGAAATTATCTCAAGTTTAAAGTCTGGTTGTGTGTCAATATATATAATGCAATCATTTTCTGTTGTTAACTTTTTTATTACGTATTTATGTTTGTCCAGCCTCTAATGTGTATCGGAATGGACCGATAAATTCAAATAGTATTGAGGCCACATCGAAGTAGTTATCGCAATGTTCGTGATATTGCTCTAAAACATTATTGTATCCAAAAAAAAAATAATACAAATAATTATATAGACATACCAATCAAAATGAGAAAGACAGCTAACCCGGGGTAGCTGAATTTTCTCGGCTCCGGTAGACGTGGAAGGGTCTTCGGTTCTGTAAAGGAGGAGTTTATGTGGCTATTGTATCATGTCCTACTTTTCTTATATAAATCCACGGGCTTTCGACTAACTCTCCAGTGGGTTACCGGTATAAGCTAACCTGCCTGACAAACGCGGCAAAACACATACTTTCCGTGGTGGTGGTTGTAGTTGTTGTTGTGGTGGTGGTTGTCGTGGTCGTTGTGGTGGTAGTGGTACTTGGTCGTGTTGGCAATGTTGGTTTGGTTGGTAACGGTGGTAAGGTGGTTTCGTTGGGCGATAGTCCAAGATGAATCTGTAGATTTGTATCTTTCAAGCAACTATATAATATTTCAAACATATTTATGGTGATGGAAGGAGAGGGAAATAGTTTTTGTCACAGCAAATCTTCAGCAACTTCAAAGTTATTTGTTTAGCAACTTGTGTCGCGCTATAACTTAACGTTGGCAACTCTATATATATGTAAATCTATTTTTCTAACTTAACGTTTAAGAATGAATGTTCTCTACGACAACGAATCATTAACCGCGCCAAACTGGACGGTTGGAAGTATTTTGACCAAACACGGAGCTGTTTACTAACCTTTAGTTTTTCAATTACTTCAGGTACTGGTATTGCAATATTAAAAGCAAGGCCGCAGTAACTAATAAGATCATCTCTGCCTCTGATATTTACACGGCCAGTCCCAATCAGGACTGGTATGATGTCGGCTTGGCACAACCTTCTTGCTGCTGGCCGCACCTCATCAACAGAGTAAGCATCACTAAATATGAAGAGAACCTTTCGCGGTATCTCAATTATCTCAAACTCTGTCTTCGATATAACTTTGTTCTTCTTAGTTTTATCTTCGATTATCCTTTAAAAAATAAATTTAAAAATGAAAAAAATAAAAAGATGTTTTTTAAAGGTAAACACAAAACTGATTTATGGTTACATAGAAAGTATTTTAAATACAAATTACAGTTGACTAGTGCTCAGAGACCTCGCAGGACGTAAACCAAAATATGTATGTAAGGCTTGTGGGAATGTGGGAAATGTGTAGCGAATTCTACGTTGAAATTGCAAATACAAAATTAACCATCTGATTAGCTTACTGAAATTGTTCTGTTCTTGCAAAGTCCAAGGCTTCTCCTATAAATGTTGATCTCAAAGTTCTATTCAATTTCCCAACGGCTTCATAGAATTCCACCCTTGATTTACCCACGGCTATATTGCTGGTTATCTTCTGCGTTGTGTCGAATGTAACTAGACCAAATTGGGACGTGATCGGACCCTTGTTACTTGTTTTTCCAATTTCGTCTGAACTAGGAATTGATTAGGTTTAAATCATGATCATATGGTTCTAATCAAAGTTATCACTTAAAGTATCGTAAACGTGTTTATGTTTTTAAAGTTCTCTCACCTTTCGTTGACGAAGTAGAAAAACTTTGTGGCAAGCTTGATCCAGGGACCAACTGGTGCGAGGTCAGGATTTCCAAGACTTGCTGAGAGATCAACCAGATATACAATCTCTGCATCTGTCGTTTGCATATGCCATAATACAAAAACAAAAATAATCGTAATATGATAACTGTAGAATGTGGCAGCGAAACTCGTTCGAACTTTTTTGATTTATAATGTTATAGAGCTGACCCGACCACACGCTGCGTGATTATTAAGTTAGAATGTGGCAGCGAAACTCGTTTGCACCCTTTTCATTCATAATACTATAGGACTGACCGGATTACACGCTGCGTGATCATTTTGCGTCCATTAACCCTGCATGATCGACGACCGTATTGCCCATATTTCTTCGCTCCGTAGGGTATATAAACCCGTTGTCCTTATTGTCGTGCATTGTATTGCTTACGTACTATTTGTTGTAATTAGTCGCTTATTCTTGGTGTATAGATGTTGTGTAATTCGTGTATGTAATCCTCTGCAATAACCGGTTAATATTTATTTTATAGTGATCAAACGAAACACTTTTAATCACCTGAAACCTAAATCTGTGAAATTGTAAATAAAAGTGGTGTGTGTTAACCGAGGGAAGTTTACTGGCCGCAAACTGAGATCAGGTGCATTAGAGAACGTGATCACTTATCGACAGCCGTCAGATCATAAGGATCCGGCGGAACGTTGCTACACCCGCAACAATAACAAACAAACAGCACTATAATAATGATTCTTATTTAATATATACCAGAAAAGGCCTATCTAGATATGTGTTGCAATATTTCTTAGGATATCTTATAATTTAAGTGTTAAGTTATTATTTCAAGTATTGAGGGTAAAACAAAAGCTAAAGGAACGTTTCAACCATGCACACTACGACAATTTTCTTTGGTAACAATAACAACATTAAAAACTGATGAGACCATTTTTTGCATCATGTTATTCTACAGTATCCTCACCTTCTATCCGATCAAAGATAACCAAAGGTTTCCAGATACCACGGAAGCCTTTTCCATCGTGACCCCCGTCTGTATGAAACACAATCAGCATCGTTTCTTCCGTGCTGTTTACTTCAGGTAGTTCTCCCCTACTTTGCAAATCGCCACTAAATGTCCCGAGTATTTGCTCGGGATCAGCTTCAAGCCCGTCGTAGACTTTCACAGGGTCAAAAGTCTCTTCGGTGTTGAAAATATCGAACCTAATCAACATTTACATTTCTTCAAATATAAACCACGGTGTTAGAGCATTGGCGCCAGCATAACCACCCCTATGTACAGTTGGGAAGATTTTCCAGCTTATATGATATTAAAAACTGGGTTCGAGAGGCATTAAAGATAAATTTTATATTCACTTTTAAATGAGGATCTGCCAAAACTACGCTTCGTTCGTTTTATACAAGTCAAAACTGACTTGAGATTTAGTTTGTATCCATGTCTTGCTCTCAACCTCCATTCGCACATTTCTCCGGTAAAGTACTTTCCCTTACTGAACAGTCCTGGGCTCCATATTGTTTTTTCAACCAAGTGTTTCGTGAATTGGCAGGTGGCACTAACTTCCCCATCTAATACAAACGACACGATGGTTAACATGGACGATTCATTTTTCAATTTTTTAAACACAGGGGTAATCGTCAGATCACTTCGCGCCAACCGTCGAGTTACCGGTTAAATATGGATTTAGGGACACATCGATCATGGTCTCGAAAGTTAGCCAAGTAAAAAATTTTATTATTGGAAAAAATGTTATGGAACGGAAAAACTATTTTGCTCAGCGGTCAAGGAGTTGTGAAAACATTTTAATGGGTGTTGGCAGAGCACCTCCGGACACTCTTCTGTGAAATTACGTCTTGTAAAATTACCAATAAAATAAGTTTCTCTTGCGGCAACTAAATCGTTGGACAATCAACCTGGGAACATTTTAGAACGCCCGGTACATTCTTTATGAACGCTTTATACACTACACTATACCATTGTATATTGAAAATCTAGGCATAAACAAAGTACATTATTTTATTAGGTATTTTTTATTTAAAAGAAAGGTAACTCTATAAAGTAAATCTATTTTACCTCCAAACCATGACATCGGCTTTAGCAGAAGTTTGGAGATCATAGTTGTCACTGGAGGTCGCACAAGATCAGCATAGCGGGATATTTTGAATCCAAGTTCCGGGCGACTGGACATGGCCTATACGTAAATATATTTAAAGTTGCATGTTCTTGTTCATATCTCATCCTTTATTACACCAAACAAATGTATTCATACTCGTATAATTATGGAAACAGATAAGCAATCCAAAACTAGTTCACTCTCCTCCAGACAAACCGTTGGCAGTTCTCCGAAATGTAGTGTAAAACACAACAGTTTTCAACCGTACTATTTTTTCTCGTCATACGAAAGATGAAAGAGAACATGGAAGGGGTGTATATAAGATATAAAACGGTACTTATTGGCACGTACTTGAAACCTTTTCTTTAGTAAATAAGATTTGTTAAAATATTCTAGCTCAATACCTCTGCATACAGCTCCGCAAGATTATGGTACGTTTGTATGGTGCCTAATCTAGCTTTTTGGGTTCGGACTAGGCTGGTCAAAAAGTCACTCCTGCTGGTAACGTTCGCGGAACTGAATAGCTGTAGAAGTTCCTTGTGGTAGTCTGGCTTTTTAACCACGTCTGCTGGTCGCTTGCGACTGCGTCAAAGTGCATTTTAAATGTGGCAGTAATAAAAAAATGATGATATAGTGGTAAGGTATTTTCGAATTTACCTCAAAAATTCTCTAAATTCCTTTAAATGCTGTTGTGTCTTAGAAAGCGCATTTCGCCGGGATCTTGTTGCCGAGGTTGTTGCATTCACTTCTGACTTCACTCTTGGCTGTCTGTTTTGATGGATTTGAATATATATATATATATATATATTTTTAGGTTGACGCGTAAAAATGTTTTAACTTTTTATTTTATACGACTTGAATGGCAAACTGCTAATAAACAACAGGACGCAAATCCTAGATTTAGGCGGTCAGTGCATTGGTTTTCAATGCGGTGTTTGCACGGACACAGTGGATAAATGTTTAAACCAAATCCACAGAACGTTTCAATCACAATACCACAATGGAATAGCTTTTGTAAAACACATGGGCGCTGATTTGACTTGCCCCTGTGATAACGTCTATTGGATTCATTGTCTTATTCACGGGAATAAAATACGAACATATATATGCTATTTTAAAGGAAATAGCTAAGGTTCTAAGTATGTATTTTTACAATGCGTCATGTAGATACTGGGCTCAATTTCTCTTAAAACATGCACAAATTATGTTCAAAGCCGTTGACTAACCCTAAGGAATTAACTGCGCCGATTTAAATTCGTGTGAGAGATTGTTCGAAATTAATCTTAATCACACTAACCTGTTCTCCAGAGGGTCTACTATAATTGTTACAATCCATGCACCGGTCTTTTTGCACCGTTTTATTTCTTCGATTGCGTCCAAAAATAGTCGGAAACTGGAGTACGGGGACTGGAAGTTAACTACGATAACCACGAGAGTCGGTTTCAACTTTGCTCCTCTTAAGAAGTTCGCTACGGATTTTAAGATATTTAAGGTCATTTTAGGGAGAAATGGCAAATAATCATAATAAAATATAATAATAAACTAAAATACATATTAAAAAAGGATTATCCTTTACATCTTATAGCATGTAGCGCATACGATACGTCAATTGAGTTCGGATCAAGGTCGCTGTGATCCCCTCGATCCAATTTTCGTACAATTTCATTGTTGTACATTGTCAGCTCTTGAATTTTGCGTTGCAGGCCCGCACGAGCGCTATAAAAGAAGCCTTATTTCACTGGCTTATTTTATTATCATAAAAAGTTATGTTTTCAATGATTAAATAAGCGTCGGAGTTTCTAAATTCATTCCCCACCAAAAAATTTCATTATGAGCCCTCTGATCCTATACAAGAGAAATGTCATTATCAAGTCGTTTTTAATAAGTGACTTAATACAATATCAACACATCATTAACATGGCTGTATATGCGGGGTTAAGTGTAAAATTTCCGTGTTTAAAATTTGCCTGCGTTGTTCTATAATTTTAAAGATAAACATGAGTAACAACATACTATACATCATTACAGAACTTTTTTGTGATAAAAAAGTTAATAATGAGATCACTGCTTTCGTTGGTGCTTCTTACCCTTTGCAACATGACGTGAAATCGATCTGGTGTTGCGTACGAGCTGTAAAAAGGGAAACTCCCAATCGACTGCTAGTCTTCTTTGGCGAAATGGTTGAAAGACTGTGTGCTCCTAATCCAATAAACTTTTTCACGTAGGAGAAATCGCGATTCTAAAATAGCGGCCTGTATTACAAATTCACATACCACTCTTGTATTACAAACGCAGTAGGCTACAGTGATCGTTCATTCATGAAATATAATTCTATATAACCATTAATCCAAATAAACTATCGAAATAATAAAGTTTAAAACTTCGAAACCATCCTACCGTAACTCCCGCCCTTTGTATGACGTATACAACATCCGGGGTAATGCTATAATCCGTGCTAGGCCGCTCTGGATTTCGTGTGCTTTCACCTTTCAGATATATACGATTTTAACTATTTTGTGGCTATAAAACCGAAAATCATATTGTTTTACAAGTTGGATCAGCTAGTTACCTGCATTTTCTTCCAAGGAGGCCACGAATTTAACCAGGCAAAGCAAAAGTAAAAACTTCATGATTTTCCGATTTTTACTTTTGTTTATTTTTAGCAGAATTTTGTTGTAACATTACGTCATAGAAACGTTTGTTATCGTTTAATAGGCCGTAAGGATTACATATTTGCATTTATGACTTCATGTTATTAAAGAATTGTTTAACTTTAAGAAAATGTAGTACAGTACAGCACTCAGGCCTATATAAGAAGTGTTTACAAATTTTTGTTCATACTTGCGAAAGAGATATTTCGTGTTAAGTACCATATGTGTAAGCGTGCGTTTAACGCATACAATAAATTGTTGAAGCTACGCAAAATTAAACCCATGTGGAATTAAAATTGGGCGGGATGAAACCGGACGAACTTATACGAACCCATACCATACAGGCTTAAATTTAAATCTGTGCAGAACAGCCATCAAAGTATTAAACAAACCCGTACACTACAGAACTTAACCAATTAAAATAAAATTAAGCCATTATTGCTGAATTGAGCCTGTGACCCCTAGGGAGTGTACATTTTAAAACTATACTATAGATTAAAAACACATATATGTATGCAGCTAGTTTATTTTCTATAGCAACTGTTCAGTCTTCACTGAAGGTACGACATGACGCGAACAATTCGTTTTTCGTAGAGTGGAAGGAACACTTCAGTTGACCCGTCTGCGTCAACATCCCCAACTGCAATTGCCGCGGAACACTTCAGTTGACCCGTCTGCGTCAACATCCCCAACTGCAAACTGTGCCGCGGCCGTCACTGTAGATCTAAATGATACATAAGTTATTTCGACTTCTTGTTGTGTGTTTCCTGGTGTTATGTTTGGACTGCGGAGTCATTTAGGACTAAACTATGGTCTATATGTAGAGTCAAAGGCTGTATGTTGGCGAACAGTTGCAGCTGTACTTTCCATAACTATATATGTTCCAAATCAAATACCTCTAAAAAAAGAAAAAAATTGGAATAAAAATACTATGTCGTTTAAAAGAAATTTATATATTGTTTATAATTTTTTTTATTTGAGGAAAATTACATATGTTATATATATACCATATAGTGCTGATTACATATACTTATTTTACAAAGGAACTTACTGCCACAGACGAGTAAGTCCAATCGAATGGGTCTTCACTACTTGCTGTCACTACATATGCTTGACCATCGTCGTCACCGCTCACCATAATGTACGGCTTGCTGATGGTGTAATAAGATGGTAGTTAGATTGAAATCGTACTCAGCAATAAGGTTGCACCGCCTGCCTAAATAAACAAGCATCTACGGCGAATTAAATTAGCATTTATTATTCCCCCACATAAAATCGCTTTCTCCACATTTCTTGATATACAGTGGATGCAGCTTAATATGACAACATTTGTTAACACCAAAGAGATAACAATAACCGATTGATAACATTAACCAAAAAATGAAATATTTCCAATGCATATTGTACGTCGATAATATTAACTGATTGATAACATTATCCGTGATCACATTAAGCGGCATCCACTATACATCACATAGCCGAGTTTAAATTTTATTAAAATGATGAATGATAAGATACATGTTAATAAAACATGTCCAGACAAATTCTCATGTCATTTGATTTTGACCACCATGCATATATATATACTTACACCCCGGCAAGTTCCATACTGCTGAGTGGCCAGAACGCATTAGCTGATCCTGGTGACCCCGACCCGGGTAGCGGGAAGTCCTTGTATCCAGATTGTAAGATATGTCTGTGGGAAAATTTAGATTAAAGTAAAATGCTCACCACGAATACATGTAAATGGGCTAAGTGTAAATAAAAACCTGTCCCATGGTTCGTTTTGCCAGTCATCTGGAATCTCATAAGCGATCAATGCGCCAGGGCTGCCCAATTGACTCCAGGTAGTACACAAGACATCTAACCGTCCATCCATATTTACATCCACAATCTACGAAATTAATATGTTGGGTTGACAGCTTCTAGATCACTATTGATAAAGCCAACCTGTAGGTCAAAGTACCAGCCGTAGTTATCAACAGCCATGTGTCGGATAGAAGCAAGATCTTCCCAATCTCCTGTCGCACTCCAAGTCAAGCCAAGCTCGAAACTGAAATTTTATATGATTAATCCATAAACAAGGAGTTAGATTAAGTTAAACTATGTAAACTCTCCATTAGCAACATAAGGTATTGCGAGTTTGGTAACGATCACTGTTATGTTTTACCTTTCACAGAACGACCAAGACCAAATAACTTTGTGAATTAAATTAGAGTTTGTATTGCAACGGAAAGATTGTTGGATGACCATGAAAAAGTTTCTAAGCAGACAACGCTTGAACCCAATTAAATAATAGGTTCTAATAAAACTGAAAAAAGAAAGATACAACACACTGCAATATCTCCAGTAACTCGACTCTGGGCGCAGGCAAATCTTATTTCCTACCCAACTACTACCATATAGTTAAGCTGCTCTTCAAAGAAAAAAACATAGAAACATACGCTGGTCCTGATCAGCAGAATCAACCAATTTACCTCCAGAACCCAGCGCTTATAATGACGGGCGTGGTAGTTCCATCAGCCAGTGGAAGATCGTGGATACGGAAAGCAATATCCTCGGTTCCCTCGTGCAAAACATGAAGTTCCCAGGATGGCGTTGCATAAGGTAAACCGGGATTTTCAAACCAGACCAATTGAGACTCTTCGGCAGCAGCTGTGTTGGGTAAAGATAGCCAAGGTATATATAGAGAAAAAAAGAAAGTCTACACGCGTAAGTATTTTTTCTGCAAGCGCATCATTTTGATCTAAGTATAAACTAAGTGCAAGAAACGCGGTCGTACTCGATACCGTGGGAAAATGTGTTAAATATTTAGAGAACCTCCCGTTCCATAAGCGCGTGCAGTGACAGCATCTACATGTCCATCTTTGTTCATGTCCATCCATACGACTCGGTGGTAAAACCATTTCTCGCCTGTTGCTTTCGACGAAATGATTACTGGTGCTGGAGGTAATTTGAAACCGTGTAAACATTTTCAGGCAAGATTTTGTTTGTGGTCGATTAGTAAAGTAAATATAATTCTTTAACATTAAGGCACACAAAAATTCAAATAGGTTTAGTCCACATGCAATACGTCTGTCACCTGTGTTGCTTTTGTCAGACACGTCTATTAGAGCTATTGAACCGTCGTCTTTACCGGGAAGAAAGAATCCACTCGCTACCGCCCACATGCGGTTATCAAAAATCCCATCTGAAGACAATGTGTCAATTTGCATTTCTAAGAGGAAATACCAAATTATTACCTGGAACTTGGGTAACTTCATTTGGCCAATGCAATTCATCAGTTAGCATATCAGACGTAAAGACATCTGTGTTTAAATATTCGTTTACGCCGTTGATGCTGTATACGTGATCTTTAACCGACCTACAAGAAAATATGAATATGTTTTAATTTACTCCGAAAATATTTTTCAATTAATAATTAAATTCTAGTGTAACCAACAATAATATACATACAATGATCCACTGAAAAACGACACGCCGATCTCTTGAACCGGCTGCCCATTGGATCCCAGCTGGTTCTTGTCCTCTAAAATACTGCAGAAAGCTGGATTATAAGTCGTTGGAATATCATCCATTAACTTTGGGGTTGGATCCACCAATGCTCCGTGAATAAACAGCGGCAAACAAAGCAATACTATGGCCGCAAGAGCCATCTTTTTAATATCGACCACAGAAATTACCCTGGTAATACAAAATTACTGGCTGACGAAACTTAACAAAATTTGTTTACTATATAATCAAAATAACTCGTATAAATATATGTAAACTGTTATGCCACATTTTGAAATTACGAATCGTCTAAAGGGCGTTTTTATTAACCCACTTTTCGAACAACGCATTTAATCTACGCATACATTTTATATATAACCTATGTATGTAGGCCCTTATATATACTGTGGTTAAATACAGCTGTATGTACAATTGAACGTTCCCACGTCGTGATGTAATACGAAAGTGTGATTGCAACGATTCACCACGATTTGCAATGAATTTTTACCAGAATTTAACACATTTAAGAAAAATCCGTGCACGGATAAATGTACCACAATTAACAGATAACTCGTGCCCTTTGTCCACTTGCCAAAACAAATTATTCTACCAATACATAAAAACAGAGTTTACGTCAGTTTTAAAATTGTTTTTTTAGTATCAGTTGGTCGCTTTCCATTCGGCTAAACAGCCGATCTTAAAGGAAACAATTTCTGTTCTTTGCGAAGACACCCGATCAGCAAATACATCGTTCAAAACTTGCAACCTTGGCAACTTCGGTGACCCGGTGCTCTCCCGCATGACGTTTATATTTGGAATGTTACATAACACCAGGATTTGCGTAACGCCTTTTTAAAAGTTATATAACATTGGAAATTGGTTAACTTTGTTAAAGTTGGTTAAAGTCCGGTTAAAATTGGTTAAAGTCGGCCCGTTGGTCTAGCGGTTAAGTGTGTCGCCTTTCAATCGAAAGGTTGCAGATGCGAAACTGGTCGCTAGCTAGTCGGTTGTGTCCTCGGGCAAGGCACTTTACGGATATTGCCTGAACCTAGAGGCTTAATGGGTTCTACCAAATTAAAGGAACGTGTCTATCATATACAACACACTGCAATAGCTCCGGTAACCCGACGATGGGCGCGAGGTGATCTGACGATTGCCCGTGTGTTAACCCCCTTGGTTTTCCCATTCACGGGGATAAAGATGAATATCCTGAATATCCTATATCCTAACTTTTTCCTTCTGTAATAACTATATTGACAAAGTTCGTTCTAAAGACTAGGAAGCGTAGCTGGCGACCATTAAACGAACTATTGTGTTATGTAAACCAGCCATTGGTTACCGTGGGATAACGAGAAATGCTCTTGACGGGCATTGTCGGAACGAGGTGCAATTTAATGTCATGAACAAAACTAAAAGTCGGTGTTGTACAACCGGGTAACATGGTAGTCGAATGAAGTGTTATTAAGTAACCCCGTTGGACTTTTAAATGAATTTTATCAATTTTAAAACGTAAACAGGACTTTTTCCTGTTTTTTACAATTCTGTATGTTTTAATATAGTGATACAGTTGGTTCGAGCCCCAGTTTATCGGGCACAAATACCTATCCGCTGGGGCATAACGGTGTGTTTGGAACCCACATTATACACGACTGTTACGATTTTTTAAATATTCCCTATTAAATCAACACAAAATATGCGTCAATGAGATTTTATTTTACTACTGAGCGTAAGTCATGACCACGATTTCCTTGCTGGTGTAAGCAGGTATGAAAATGTCGGTAAATCCGTCTCCATCAACATCTTGTACTCCGATGCCTCCTACTGTACCGGTTCCTTTGTATATCTATAATAAAATATTTAAGTTTGATGTGTCATTATTTATTGGAAGGCGGATATCCAGGTATGTAGACCCACTGTGATACAAGTTCATACAAGCTTTAATATACATTAGGAAACGGATCCTTAGTGGATACAAAACTTGCAACAAAAGTATTTTATTGTATTTAAACTGCGTTTAAATGGGCATGTAAAGTGAATACTTGAAGAGGTTTAGTTCTTTGATTATGGGACTTTTGAACATAAACTATAACCCTTTTTTATAGTTTTGTTTTATATTTCATTTTAACTTACTGTTGTTTGGGTGTAGGACCAGTTGGTTGCTTCCTCAGAATCAGCGGTGAGCACATAAGCGCTTCCATCGTCGTCACCAGAAACCATGATGAAGGGTTTGCTGAATAGAAATTTGTGTTATTTGCAGTTAAAGGAGTTATACTGGCAAGTTATAATGGCAATGGCTTGATGTGTGTTTGTAAACTCAACTACAAGCCATGCTGTTTTTATTTCTGATCGACACACACGCTCGCGCGCTGATGGACTATTTTGTTTCTTTATTTCAAATACAAACATATGTCCGCCGGCCTCCAGATGGCTTACAAACTATAATTCATGATGTTTAAATGAGTGTTGCAATGAAGGTAATTTCCCAATCAGTAATTTGGTACTGATGAAAACAGAATGTGCTTGGCTTTGCGTTCGTTTTTCGTGTTTGGCTGTGCAGTTTTGATATAGTCGTGCAGAGCTTGATAAAGGTGTCGTTTGTGTTATTTTCCAGCGGATTTGTTGTTGGAAAAGTTTCCAATGTACGGAGGAGTGTCAGTCCTATTTTTAACCACAATTTAGGAGAGCTTTGAGTCATATATATACAAATTAGCCCAATTCTGATTTTGAATTTTGAATGTTTTTTTTGCATTTTGTTTTTGTTACTGACTTGATTTGTGAATCGGTAGTTGGCCAATACGCAAACGCCGTGCCTGGTGAACCAGATCCAGCAAGTAGGAACGACTTGTAACCGTCTTGCAGAATGTGCCTGCGTATATATACAAGGGGTTAACAAATAAAACGACATATATAATATATTATTACAGACGTGTGTCAAATGCGAAACTATTTATTAATAAATTAAAACGGCCGTGTGGACGATTAAAAAGGTGACCGAATTTTATACCGATTGCTGTTTATAAACACGGTTGGTGTTTATCAAACTTAAATCAATTTTTATTGTAGTATATAATACATCGGCCATGGTTCAGTTGTCCAATCTCCATCGGGAATTTCGTAAGCAAGCACCGCTCCCGGCAACCCTGTCTGGCTCCATGTGCTGGTTAGAATGTCCAGCTTTCCGTCCATGTTAATGTCGACCATCTAGAAGAATTATCTCTCATTACTAAACACTGCGTGTGGAGCTACGAGTAGTGATGTAATGCAAAAATGGAAATTATTTACCTCAACATCAAAGTACCACCCGTAGTTATCAATGACCAAAGTTTGTATTGTCGATGCATCGGTAAAGTCGTTGTTGTTGCTCCACACGATGGTGAGAAGGTGGCTGGAAACAAAATATCGATTATTGGGAAATCATAATAACGTAGATCTGCAGGATAACTGAAAATCGCGGAATACAAAAAAGTACTAGTTACAAACCTGTAAAATCCACTGCTGATGATCGCAGTTGTCGTGAGGCCATTAGGAAGCTCCATTTCGTGCATTCTGAAGTAAACGTCCTCGGTATTCTCCGTAAGTACGTGAACATCCCAATTTGGCGTCAATTGGGTGGAGCAAGGGTTTTCGAGCCAGATCAGCTGAGTAATATCAGCGGCAGCTTGAAGAATGAAGGTGCCGATTAAAAACTAAATTTAGAGCGTTCACGTCACATATTTGCTTAAAAACGGTAATGTCTAAATTAGTAAAAAGCAACATGTTAAGAGTAACGGACAACCAGCAAAATACTTACGTCCTCCTCCGTTGGCTCGTTCAGTCACGGCATCCGTACATCCATCTCCATTCATATCGAACCATTCCACTCGATGATAGTACCAGAGGATTCCGTCAGGGTTTGAAGATATGGTAACAGGAGCTGTGTAATATATTTGTTTAAGTAACTATATATGTATATTGTCTTGGGCGATACTGACTTGTTTGTCCGTATGCTAGATCGGTCATGCTCATTAGCGCCACTTCACCGTCGTTCTTTCCAGCCAAGAAAAATCCAGTTGATGCAGTCCAAACCATGGGCAAGGCAAATATATTATCTGGATTAAAGATGTAAGTAAACTTAAGCAATTTATCGGACACATCGTTTAAAATGTATTAGAGATTTAATAGCAAGAAAGACATAAATAGTGTTCAACTAAATCTGCATTAGCACAAAAACGGTTGAAACCTGGGACTGCAGAGATTTCGTTGGGCCACACCAGTTCATCGGTAATGCTGGTCGCTTCCATTTGAGTGGCGTCCAAATATTTCTTTGTTACCCCTTCCACCCTCATAACTGGGTCAAGTTGGCGTCTATTGAATTATAACATATCGAATACTGTTGCAGCTTATATAGAAATCTTTGTATGTCTACGACATGGTTAGTTAACGGGAAATTTAGGAATATGATACCGGTAATTGAAATGTGGTTATAGTGTGACATAAATAGATGAGATGAAAAATCTGAAGTTACCCCTATTTATGAATATGTTATAAAACGCAATATTTTCTACCGAAATATGTAAACTAAGATAGACATGAATATAATATATATATCCTACTTTACTTTAGAATAGGACTATAGACACCCTTGCGCAAAAATATGATCTCGACAATTTGTTGTAGACTAACCCAATAAAAACATATTAAAACATTTCAAAGACACTTACGGATTGGGAGAAAATGAGCTGTAGACCAGGTCATAGACGGGCTGATCAGGGCTCGGCCCAAGTAGTGGATTTCTTATGATGTTGCAGAACGCTGGAAAAACCTCCGTCGGCAATACATACAAAGTTTTGGGAGTTGGGTTGACCCCAAAAACTGCTGGCACGAGAACGAGAAGTATCCAGGCTATCATTTTGAATAGTGATAAGAAAAATCTTCATTCTCATCTGCCTTTATATACAACCTGATATGACAGATGTGTTTTTTCCCATCCCAACGTGTTGATCACGAGTCTTTTGTTAATTATTGAAAAACCTATTGTTTGTATTCTAACGTTTCAAGGTTAACAAACTGTTTTTAGATTAAAAAGTGACGTATTCTGCAATACTGTTAGCTAAACATCGTTTTAGTTACAGTGTATTCTTTTCGGGTGCGTGATTTCTCGTTTATACCTTAATGTAGTATCTATGTTTATACCCATACGTAATAATAAATGTATTTTCACATTTTTCGCTAGGTGTCCTAATCTCTATGGAAACCACATATTGGATAACGCGTCCAGAACACATTGTGTTTTTGGTTAACTACGGTGGCCTTTATTTTTGTATCTTAAATTACAGATTGTCGCATTTTAATAATAAAAAAGAAAACTTTGCGTATATCTTAGTTAGGGAATTGGATCATAATGTGATAAGGCCTTGAAAGAGAGAAGTCCAAGGCCACCAAACTAAGATGTCACGGCAAAATGCTTCAAAATCTCGTGCTGAAAAGGGAGCTAGTCGTGGCGGGGGCGGCGCACAATCAGTTCAGGCACCTACCATTACAAATGATGTAATCCCTGGTCGCTTTTCCCGATGGTGATTGGGGAAAATTGAATGCTGGAGGAAGATGACAC
>CH002883.1:1325671-1345758 GCA_000149265.1 Ciona savignyi
ATCAGGTAATGTGTAGCGTTAGCGTATTTTACTTTGTTTTTTTGGCTATGGTATTTACATAAGCCTACTTTAATTTCCCTTGTTATATTTATTTTTTAAATTGGGCTTTACTACAAGGCTGTACCCACATGCTTTAGCTCAATCCTTACAGATAGCAGTGAGTTGTTATTACTAGCTACTGTAGTTTTTGCATCCAACTTTAAATCATTTCACCAAAAATCACTTGTAGCATGTGAAGGTGAAAAATAATCTCACACTAAATTTATGCCAAACAACATGTGACAATAAACAAATCCTGAGTTTTTATCTAATATCATGTTTTAGGCCTAAACTTTTCATGCCATAAACCTATGAAAAACATGTAACAATTGTTTATTTGACTCTACAGGTCCTGCCATTCACGGTGTTTCAAGCGAAAGATGCTCTCCTGCAAATCGTCCAATGGAGGTTCCTCAATCGGGATCTCGGGGAGGCGAATGTGTCCAAGGACCCTGGTTGGACTGAAGATTCGGTTTGTTCCAAAACTACATAATATAAATCATTGTAGTAAAACTTATAAACATAAAGCGCGGATCACTTTCAGACCCGATCATCTCTAACCCAGTCATGTTTGCTATTAGGTATTTTCCTTGGTTTAATATCACCAATTCAACTGTTTTTGTATCCTAACCAATACTCATTAAAATGTGTAAAAGACTAATGATCTTCACTACATGAGTTAAAATATATGATAAATATAAACAAGTGTTATTGCTGGAAGAAGATTATTTCAAAATATTTACTAGTACTAAAATGTATTTAAATCAATATTAATCTTATTGTCACAGGAACCTGAAGCAGCAGTTATCGATTCATGGGCTCAAGGTTCTGTACCAGTGATTGTACGACCTCAGTCATCTTCCCTACCATCGATTAGCGCTATAAGTGAAGAACCTGCTTTCTTACAAGGTAAATAATAAATAATGGGCCAGAGTACAACGGGATAAACTTAAACACCACGCCAGCACAAAAGTGCTGTTGACTCCAGTATGGGGCACACAAAGTTCTGAAAATTGTTTCTGATATGGTATTAGTCTGTGGTTCTTTGGAATTGGGTGTTTTGTATAAACTTTGGCTATCCTTTTGAAATTCTACTGTAGGTACCTGTTTATAATATAAATAATGATAACATATATATATATGGTATGTATATATGTATATTTGTGTGTACCGGTATATTAATACAAATATGTTTTGTTGTATTAAGATGCCACAAATCATGCTTTTCTGACGGTGTAGCCAGAATCTCTATTAAAATAAATTCATTTGTTTTTCTCAATCTAGGGCAAGTTGACAATTCGAATCTTACTGTGTCAGGTACAGAACCCACGACTTTATCAGAAGGTCAAACTGACAGTTCAGAAAAATCTGGTAAAGATGAAACATCTCAAGGTATATATGTAACTAAAGACTAAAGAATAAATACCTTGGAATCCAGTTGCTGAACCAGACAACTGTCATTATTACAATGTTTAATCGTGCAATGTTGATAACCCTGCGTTACAATGACATTAATATTAAAATAATTATTCTGTTTAATCAAGTTGTTGACTTTTATGGGTAGGACACTCATGGTTATCCCAATGGATGCGAAAATGCAGGTTTGGGGAGGGCCATTATGAGCCATGGTTACAATCATGTTGCCTTAATCTTTTTGCTGTGTGTTTCAAATATTTTAAAATATTTCAAATTTATTTTTACACAACTTTAATTATGGTTCTTTCATCACTTTAAGGTCTCAAAATTTATTTATAGAAAAATCTGAAGAAAAAGTTCTGGAACCAGAATTCGCACCAGAGCCACCACGGACCAAAAAGAAGAAGAGGGCGTCCTATAAGGTATTGTTGTCTATGCAATTAATGCTGTTTAGGCAGTTCTTATACTATACTCTTAAGGTAAATTATCCACGACACCATGTCTAAACTTTATTACAAACAGGAATACAAGGTTCATAATGTGCATGATTATCTATAATTAATTACTGATTTATGTTATAAAATACATATAAAACTATTAGAGTATAACACAGTCAGGTTGCTGAAACCATTTCAGCATATATTTCTCATAGCTGCAAATTTAACTGATCCATTTGATTTTACTGTAAAAGGATATGCAAGTGAGAAATTTGTAGGTTAGTGTTTTGGACTGGAGAATGTTCAATTTATGTGGCCTTGTAAACAACTTAACCATGTCCACATGACATGATAGATAGTTGTTATATTTACTGCATGATTCATATACCGGTATATGTTGTATTACTAATATGTTGCTCATACTAAAGCTGTACCCCCTACATACAGAGGCATGTGGGTAGGCTACCATCCCCCAAAGTGTCGGAAATGGTGACTCCTCTAGATAAAGATGATCAAGAGCTGCCACCAGCAACAGAAAATCCAACCAATGGTGATTCATTTAGTCAATCATTTTATTTCAGAACTTTATGTTGGATACTTCATTTCTTTACAAATTTGTCAAAACAGTGTTAAAGTAAATATATACACATTTGCTTGCGTTCTAACTTCACAGGACATAATTTTAATTGAAATCAAATATACTAGTGAGCATCGAAATCTACCAACAAAATTTCTTACAATATTTGTAATTCCTTATTAATTATGTCTGATTTGTTACTGTGAATGATAACAATACGGCTTGGGCTTTTGAAATGTAAACACATATACAGTTATTAGATAAAAATATGATTTTCCCCCAACCAACCAAATTTTATTGTAACTAAGCTTTTTGTGGTTATTTTATATTTAACTTGGAACTTTAATATTTTAAAATTTGAATGTACCCATGAATTTTTCAGCTCATTTATCTCCGTCCCAAAAATCCCTGCTTAAAGTTCAAGCAGGCCGTCCACCGGGAAACCGGGAAGTTACTTTTGATGAGAAAGGAAATGTTGTGGGGGTTATGAAGCTTAACACACGAACACTACCCACTCACAGGGTAATTTAATACCTAAAAGTATTTTAATAGCTTTTTAATAATAGATTTTATGATAAATTCTTACAACCTTCTGTTGATAAATAGGATTAGGTTACCCATTTTTATCTCTTAATTGGCTTAACAATGGTCAATATACGTCATGCAGTTTGACTTGTTCCCACAATCATTGTAAGTATGATATATTTAATGTGACCCAAGTTTTTGATCAACCCATTTAAATCCATTGGATTGAGCAACTTTACAGCTATATCTCCATATATTTATTGGTTATAAAAAAATTAACACCTTGTATTACATTTTCAGGTACGGGTTCAATACAGCATTATAGATCCAGAAGCAGAAGCTAATGCCCAACGCTTGGCTGCAATGAGGACAGGCAAATTAATCAGGTTCAGAAAACCAAACTGGAAAACTGATGAATCGACAGCCACTCCAAAGTACATAGTTTAATAATTTAAACACCTTTGTTTTTTTGGTAAACATATAGGGAAAGATCCAGCAATCAGAACAGTCAATTATCATTTAAAGTCTGATGGATGTATATTATCAAAAATTATATTAAAGTTGCAACAATGATCAAAACTAAAGAATATCTGTTTGTTAATATAGTGAATATCATTTTGAGCAGGGATAAACATGATAATTCTATAACTTAGTTTAAAATGCTAACAGAGTACTAAATTTAAGTACTAGAATAACTGAAATAGCATTTGTACACAACATTTGAAAATTGTGTTTTTTACCACAGAGATTCATTAGTGGTTCCCCCTGCCAATGCCCGTAGTTGGAGCAAAGCATCCTCATCTTATCGCACGCGAGATATAGCTATGAGCGTCCACCACACACCACCTGGTAAGACAAATTTTTTCATCGCTTTTATATGCAGGTGTTTTTAGAAAAAAATTGTGAACTTGTGAAAAGTTCTGTGTTAGAAACAAATCAATTTTTAATATTTTTTCAGGAGCAAAAGGTTTTATGGGTGGCATTGCAAGTTCAAGTGTGCGAGAACGACAAATCAAAGGTGCCCGCATTGACCCTCTGCCACCTTCGCTTATTGACACCATCGATGCTTCACCGGGGGTTATTGTCCGAGAGGGTGGACAGATGAAAACTGGACCGACTGAGCAGTTTACCTCAGGAATCTCACAAATCCCAGACATAAAACCAGATACAATGGTCAAGTTAATCGGCAATCAGATATCAATTAGAAATTCAAAAAGGCCGACAATTAACCCTCGAGATCTGGTGCACATGGCTGTTCAATCACCGCATTCGTTACCACAAATTCGGTCAAAACAAGCAACAAAATCATAATTGTTTTATACAAAATAAACCCAATAAAACGAAATTTGGGATAAATTCCCACATTTATCTGATGAGATTCTACACAAAAGTACAATACACAGTTCATGATATAATTTATGTTGTTACAATTTTACATTTGTACTGTGAAAGCGATCTATAAAGAAAAATAAAATGAAATTGTGTTTCATTGATGTTGTGAAAGTTGGTCAGATTTGTTTGTTTAAATTAATCCGGTTAACGTTTTAATTACAGTTAATAAATTTCTTTAAAAGTTGTTTTAGTATTTTTTAAAAACCTGTAGTCATCTTTTACAAAAGTAGGTTAAAAGTTTGTTTAATTTAACCCGAGTGGTAGTCGGATTTGATAACATTGACAATTTTATTTAGTTGTTTCAAAATTTCCACGTAATTTTCTTATTTTGAAAAGTATAACACTGCAGCGTGCCCTAACAGAATACATTTTTATACATTGTATAATTCATTCAGGGTAGATAACAAATTGTGCGTCACCTTCCAGCCAAATGGTTATACTATGATAATGCGCTTTGCGTTTTCCCATTCATAGATCACTTGTTATGTGGTTGCGCAAGACACACAGCAGGTGTCTCTTGAACCTAGTAGAATAATGGATTGACATTGAACAGTAGCAACGTCTGCATCATTAAAACACATACACATTGCAGTAAACTCGGCATATGGAAAACGAGCACTAGTAATCAGAAAATGGACATGTATAAATTCTGTTATTTATCCATCTCCTTAGATACAAAATTACATTTTAATACACATTTTTAAATACGATTGCAAATTCTACCTACGTTACTCGGGTTATTGTTGTACTAATTTCCTTTTTTGGAAAAGCTTGGTGTGATCAGCTGTTTTACCCAAACAAACAAAAAAATCATAATGAATGTGCTACGAAAGGCTCCACTAAATCAGGTTTAAAGTTTTTAAATATACTTGTGTATGCCCAATTAATAGGAATCTAAAGAACTTGTCATAATATAGTAACTTTTAACAGTTATAGCTTTTTGTCATGTAATCTTAACAGGGCAATGCTAAAGGGAGAGAACGTGCAAGGAGGGAAGGAGGGAAACTGCTCACCAAAACTATCGAAATTAATTTTAGCCCTTTCCTAAACACTAATTAAAACCCCACAACTAACCCCATGTTTAAATCTAACTCTAATTCTCCAATCTTTATTTTAGTGTGCAGTTTCCCGCTTTCCCTCCTTTTAGTTTTCCACATCTTAACAAGCTATGTTTTTATGGCATATTATATTTTATAATATAATCAATAATGTTGATAGGCTCACTTTCATGAGCGGAAAGCTGAGCGTTGTTTAGCTGAAGGAAAATGGGATGAAGCGATTGCATTTTATAACACAGCCAGCAATTTTATCGCTCAAGCCATGCAGAGAATATCATCACGTCCGGTAAGTTACAGTCATTATGTTGTAAAGTTAGTAAGAGAACTTAAAGAAGGGAAACTCTACTTTTAAAGCAGTAAAAAGTACAATGCATCTGGTAGGCTGTTAAACATAGTTAACAATATCTTGATAAAACCAAGAAAGCTTACAATAATATGAATTTATAAAGTAACTGAGTAATCGACATATCTGATAGGAACAATAATAAACTATTCAACACATGGAATTCATTTTAGGACCAATAATCCCTTTGTACATTTCCTTAAAAACCTATTTTTCTGCATGTCAGGATGCAAATGACTCATCTAATGTGTAAATAAATATACAACTTCTAGTAGTACAAGTATGAAAAGCTCTATCATTACGAACATTTTTTATTTTAGACTATTTTGTCACATTCTTTTATTTTTAGAGTCTTCAAGCCCTACAGTTGCAACATGACTTTTATTCTCGCCAAAGTCGGGTCATTGAGATCAAACGAAAAGAATCAGGTATAATTTGTTTTAACCCTTAGACGGTTACAAATATGTAACCGAGAGGTTTCCTCCAAAAAAATGCCGAACTCAGTCGTTTCTTGGGGTATTTTCGTAGTTTTTATATTTTCGAAAAGCATTTGAAAAGATCTTTCGAAATAACGCACAAAAAGATAACCTTTACATTTAAAATTTTTGTATCCAGTTTGGTTTTGCCCAGGAACCACCACTTGATGTGATTAGGATGCCTAATGTGGTTAGTGTCCATCAATCGACAGAACCATCAGACACTGAAGTGATATTGACTCCTACTCAAAAGAAAAAAAAAACTTTGTAAAGTCCCAGTAACAAAAAAGAAAACTACATCCAAGCCTAGACGGGTCTGATATTGAATGAAATTGATATGGCAAGTGAAGATCAATATGTGTCTCAGATGCATTTGGAGGACAAAGGGGATATATTGGATCTAAACTTTTGGATGGCAACACAACACCACTGGAATTCTTGGAATTGTTTCTTGGCCCAGAATTTTGGTCACTATTAGTGACAGAAACTAATAGATATGCAAATCCATATTGTAAAAAGACTGACATACCTCGTCGATCCAAATTTGAAAATTGGATTCCAGTTACCATAGAAGATATCAAAGCTTATTTCGCACTTACTTTGCTGATGGGGATTTGTACAAAACCCAGCATGCAGGACTACTGGGATGGGCATTGGATAACAAAGATTTTGGCATATCCAAAAATTATGACTTGGGACTGTTTTGAATCAATAAGGTCATTTCTACATTTTGACAACAACGAACATCATGTTCCAAAGGGCCAACCAGGACATGACCGCATGTTCAAGCTAAGAACTATTATAAATATTATCACAGACAAATTTTCCAAATTGTATGCTCCTGGAAATCAATTGTCATTGGACGAGATGACAATTGCTTTCAAAGGCAGAAGTACATTAAAGATGAACAACCCCATGAAGCCTAGCAAGTGGGGTAACAATGCCTTTGTTCTGTGTGATGCTGCCACTGGGATGCCCTAAAATGGATGTTGTATACCGGAAGGCAGGAGGAAACAAGTGATGATATAAGTAAAACTCACACTATTGTGAGACGTCTTATGGATGACTATCAAAACAAAGGCCATGAAGTCTACATGAACTTGTATTATTCAAATCCACACATGGCACTGCAATTTGATGAAAAAAAAAACGGCTTCTGTGGGACCGTCAGTTTCAATAGAAAAGGAAGGCCTGCTGAACTAAAAAATACTGTTCTAAAATCCAAAAAAGATCCTGTATTTAGATGCTGTGGCCCAGTTCTCGCTTGTGCTTGACATGACACGAAGAGACTGACAGTGATCTCCACCATTCACAAGGCCACATCAAGTCAAGCAACAATTGGGTCGCGAGCTTCCGCCATACATGAGAGAACCATCCTAAAGCCATTTTGTGTTAGTTTGTACAACCAGTACATGGGTGATGTGGACAGGATTGACCAGCGCATGAAGACCTATTTGTTTCTACACCTGTCAATGAAGTGGTACAAGCGGATTTTCGATGGGCTATGCAGTATAGCAATGGTCAATGCGCATATCATCTATACTTCGAAGAACAACAGGCCATTGGATTTGAAACGTTTCATCCAGGAAATTAGTGAGGTATTGCTGGAAGGCTATGGGCCAAGCAGAAGAGTTGCAGGCCGCAAAGTACCGGCGACCTAGAAAGACTTATTCCCCCAACACAATTACATGCACTTGTCAAAAAATTGAACCCACAGGACCGGCCCATCTGCCGCAATTGTGTTGTTTGCGCCGAAAAAACACGAGAGAAGGGACAAAAACTTACCAATTATATATGTCAGAAATGTGATGTGCCATTGTGCATTGGGGAATGTTACATTCGATATCATTCCTTAATTGACTATAAAAAGTATCATTTGGATGTTTAGTTTCGATGGTCGTTGTAATGTATACCTTTTTTGTGTCACGACTGTTTTTTAGTATAGAAAACTGTTTCATTCATCTTTTATTTAAATAATAAAGTTCGCATAGTTAGGCATGATGTGTATCCTATCACAATATGCCTATTTTTGGCTTTTTAAAATGCTATATGTAAAACATGTCCATATTGTAAAGGACCACTTTTCTGTAACATCTGTATATATTCCTAGATCTTAAACCAAAATTTGAAGAAGAAACTGAAACTGAAATGGAAAGCACAGATATAGATTATATCAGCGAAGACACATCCATACCAACAATGAAAGAACTCCAGGATCCATATTCGCATGTTTCCACCATAAGCGAACGAGAACCAGATTCATTGCTTCAGGTGTGGTAGTGATTTCTTTTTACCTTGCAACATTTTGAAATTATGCTTTATTTCGCTTTAAATCAAAAAGGTAGCCAATTCTTGGTGTCTTTTGATAGGTATTGATTGAAAGATTGCTGTATTTTTTATTTACACAGAACTGTGTATGCAACATTGGATAACATATAACCTGGCTGTTATATTATTCTAATACTCCTATACCATTGTCCATAAGCAGAAAAGGTTATGTTGCATTGAACTTAAACCAATCACCTAACTAGGGCAAAGTGTATTTTCTGGTTGGATTTTTTATATCAAATTTGTTTCCCTGAAGTTCCTAAATGGCGAAATGGAAACAAGAGGACTGAACCAGTGCAAGCGTCCGAAAAACAACAAAGAAGTTATTGAAGAACAGCAGATGCAGATCAAAGACTTGCGGAAGTTGCTGCAGACCTTCATGGAAAAACACGAGATTTTACAAAGGGAAAACCAGTAAGTTTTGACATAATAGTATTGAATAATAATCCACAACTGCAGAAACCACCCTTTTCTGCATTTACCCCTGGATTAATAAATTATGTGCTTAATCCAGTATGCCATTAACTTTTATAAATGCAGGCAAAGGCACTGCTACGATAATACAGAATTTTCCATATGGTAGTATTTACATTTAAAATGATAAAATTTAAACCAGTTAAAAGATTTAGTGTTACAAAATATTAAAAATAAGATTCAGCATACTTTAAGATCTCTATCCGAACGAAACGAAGCATTGGAAAACCAGGTTGCAAATCTTCAACTTCGGTTGGAGGAAACTGATGATGACACCATAGGTTTGTAACCTTCTAGTCTTATTAGTAAGGAATATTAGATATAAAAAAATAGTAAAGAATAGTTTATACAACCGATATGTTTCTATAGAAGGCAAGTATCCAAATAATAGTAGTCTGTATGGTAACAACAAGTTGACACCTATTGTAGTTACAATCAAACCATATAAGTGAAATTATGTGGTTTATAGTATTTGTAAAGTCTGTAGTTTTCTGATTAAAATCTTTTGTTGTAGTCTAATGTTTTATTAATTCCACCTACAGATAACCTAGATACACAACATGAACAAGATTTCTTCAGTTTTGGGGACCCATCCATTGCATTTCAAATCAAAAATGCAATGTCAGAAAATGACGATTTTATTTCGGATCCACCGCCTATAGATCGACTCGAAGCAATTCCAGAAGAAAGCTAGATTGTACTTTGCGCCATCTTTAGTATCAAACATTTTTTACTTTTGTTTTGGGATGTCAATGAAATTCCACTATGTTCTGAAATGTCTCAGAACAAGTTTCCGTTTGAATTTTTTTGACTACTTAAGATTTTTATTTTTGGTGCAATAAATTGTTTTTCAAATTATTGGATCTGATGACTGCTGTTTGTTTTATTTAGTTAATTCAGTGTCTTAAAATTTAACAGCATTGTCTGGTTTTGCCTGGCAGTCTTTCCTGAATTGGTTATTTGAGATTGTTGTTTTGCCATATTTATTCTTCGCCAAATTACTTAACCAGTATTATTAATTTTTTTTAAAAAACAACAAAAATTATTTAACCGAAATTGTAAAGTGGTGTGATAAAAATTAAGATTTTATCTGGCAATGGAAACAAATTATTCTACATCGAAATTAAAAGTTGTTATTGTTAGAATAAGAAAAAAACTAACCAAATCAGAATAGTTAAGATTAGATTATTCGTGATAATTCCAGGGGTTGGAAAATACAATGAGGAGTTTTGTAAGATTGTGTAACATGGCAATTTGGAAATACACTGTTCCATTGTTTTATCTTAAATTTCTACTATATAGTGCAGATGCGAAAACAACAAGCAACCACTTTTGTTTCATTATTTATTCCACCAATACATGATTAAATTATGTCATATAAATCTCAATTAAAGCAATATATTTTGCCTCAGAGGTGCTATTAGGCGTGGTTGCAGTTGAAGGTCACAGCCATATTATCATCGACCTGCATCACTGTGGAAGTGGTGCTTGACGTTCCTGCCATGCACCGTCCCTTTGAAAGCTGCTTGGACGTGATCGGATCGCTTGTGGTGACGGTATAAATACCGTAGTTGTGGCCCAGAGGGTCGGCTGGTGCAAACATTCGGTAACTGCCAGTGCTCAGCTGCTCAGCAACACTGTTGCGCTCGCTGTGGTAGGTTGATAGCAGAGTTTTGACTGCGCCACGGGTGCATGATCCACGGGGTGTGATCTCTACCATTGTGCGATCCATTTGCTGGTCCAAAGATACACCGCTGTACAAAGTTTTCGTTTTTAGAACCAAGGTATATAAAATTGTGTAAAATTCTAGTTACAGTAATTTAAAAAAGCAATTGTAAATAGAACAAACTTGCGAACATATAGACTGAGAAAGAAATGATTAGTTGGTGGCTTATTTTAATTCGATAACCTTGTGGTTGAAATGACGGTCACTCCTCATATGAACTAAGTGTCTAAAGATATAACATTACTTCACATTACCTGCACTTAAACTCAATACACGCCGCTGATTCCACCCCATTAGAGATGCTGCTGTCCTCGCGTATTCCGTACAACTGTCCCAGAATGTCGTGCCTTGTACCCACAGTATTCTTGCTCTCGACCACAAGTGGGCTGGCGGTACCAACGATTTTCACCTTAAAATAAAGAATCAGTTTAAGGACTTAATTGATTTGTCTTTTAAAAAACAGTGTTCCTATGTGTAGCCAACAAAATGTTGAAGGTAAATTCTGTTAATATTTTAACTGTACACATTATTTATAAAACAATGAAAACATGGATTAATGTGTTTTACCCTTAAAGTGTATTGAGGTATATGTGAATTATTGAAATATCCCCTCTAGCAATCAAAGATGTATGTACGATTAATATATCAATATCCAACAAATATATTTATATATATTTAAAAAAAAAGGCCAAGGCTTTAATAAAACTGATCTGATTTAACGAAAAATAAGCTGAATGTTTTTAGTACAACTAAACTGGTTTACTGACAAAGAGCCAAACATGTACCTTAATATAACAGGATCTGAACTGGCTAGGTCGTGGCCACCAAATCAGGGGTGTATTTTGCCAGGTGAAGAAGATGTTGTTTTCATCAATTGGTATCGTGTTGAATTCGTACAGTGCACTTGCTTTCCTGGAAAGACATAACAAAATGTTATTTGTAAATAATTTACCACACAGCAATGCATGCATGCTAAGAAAATATATATTCTTTATTACTTTAAGTTTAACTTTTATTAAATATATATACTTTTTGTTGGTCAATATGAAAAAGGTAGTATTTTTTATCAATGGGTTGAAAGATCAAAAATTATACATGGGAACTTTAGATACCTTGTCATAACGCCCTGTGCACCCAGTCGGATTTCTTGGGCAAACTTGCAAGACTACATGCACACCTTATATTCTAATTACTTACAGTGAGAATCTGAAATGGTCGTGGGTGACTGGTGCAGTTAAGCAGTCGAATTGGTCACGGTAGAATGGACCGACCGAATGTGTGGCGCTATTATTTCGTGGCATGTTGATTGTGAACGAGGTGGTGTCATGTGAAACGCCTCCGTCATCTGATCGTCTGAAAATTAAGATTATTCTGTCAGTTTAAAGGATACACTCGCATTTATGTCCACAGGCAACTTGTGAGCAGAGTTTTTAGGTAAAATGATTTTTTTTCCAATACAATAATCCTCCTTTTTTGTGAATTAAATTAAATTATAAAAACAATGTTTTGGAGCAATTGGAATCGTTAAACTTAAAGTATTTTACCTGTAATTAATAAGTGATAAACCATTCTCTGATACGCCGATGATTGATGGATCTTGACCACTAGATGTTGCTGCATCTAAACTCTTCTCCGCGTTCAGCGAGGCTGAAATGTGGTGATAGAAATTAGCAAGGAAATATAAAAACTATATATTTTAAAAGTTAAGCATCTGTTTAGATCTACTTTAACTAGTTTTTTTAAACTTACATTGTTGGTAATACAAATTATGTGTACATTAATTATTTAATGGTAATTTAATTCAATAATCAACCAAAACACTATAGTGGCAATGGAAAAATATATATAAAGCCCAGAAAATGGAAATCATGCACACAGATCATGGCTTCTATATCCATTACATAAAAAGCCCAAGTTCTATAATTCACATAACTTTAAATATGTTTTATATTACAATCAGAACCTACAAAGTGGATTGCGTCTGAAGAACTATTTTAATATACACACAGCATAATCGTTGTTAAGCATCAGGACCACAAAATCACAATTTTTTTCTAATTTAAAATCTTCCCAAAGCATTTCAGTGCATACCAGTAAATGTAGCCGAGTAGATGTTGCTGTCTGCAACATCACAGAACACTCGCAGGCATCCTCCGGACTCTGGGAGAGTAAGAGCTGATCCAAAGTTCCTCCACCTGTTCTGTGACACCTCCTTGAAGACAGCATCCACCAGGACATATGATACTTGATCCCAGATGTTAAAAGCATCCGACCCATAAGCTCGGACTGTAGGAATAAAAATTACAGTTTTTTAAATGGATTTTTTAATAAGCACACTTTATTATCATTATATTAGTATGGGATAAGGTAGAATATCATTATTTTATTCATATGAAGGGGAAAACGTACAGGAAGTTCACACAGTGGGAATCAACAGATAACAACATGCCCACTGTTGAAGGGCAAGTCAGTGTAAAAAATATTGTTACTCTTAAGATTAGATTCTTTTGCGCGTAGTCAAGTTACAAGAGTAATATTTGGTGTGTTTAAGTGATTTACCTTTAGTGTAGCAGGTCTCAGGGGCAGCCACATCGATGTTAAGTAACCTCCTTGTTTGTACGAGAGCAACATTGGCTGTTAATATCATTCCTTCAGCAGATGATACAAGCTGCAAGAAAAGGAAAATAGTTAAATTAAATAGTTTGTCTAAAATTTTTATACCAAGGAGCGTGAAACAGCATGGATTAGTCATAGGTACCATGGGATTAAATGTCTGGTTAATCCATAATCATGGTTTGTATTAAGGAAATTCTAATATATAGCTCTATCAAATACACTGCACCAACTGTCAAGTTAAATCCTGCTAGATTTTAGATAATATATGGATAAACAAATTATTAACTACTCTCTTTATGTGTACTGTCAATCCCCAACAAGTAATAAAAATATTCAATCTTGTATTTAACCTTTTCAATGACATTTTTTTAAAATAAACTTACCGACATTTCTCCCTCGTCGTACCACAGCCCATTGAGAGGATTGAGTGACCACAACCTCATTTGTCGTTGTTCTGACAACACTCCCACTTCACTTGCCAGCATATTTATTCGGATCTGAGATGGGAAACAAGGATGGTTAATTTTTGTGTGATGAATGAAGTATAACATTCGTGTAACCTTTTGTTTCAATTTTGTTAGATTCGTGAACATAAAATTTAAGATTTTTATTCAAAACTGTAAGTGTTATTTGCAATACTACAATTCTCTCTGAAAAAAGTATAACAAACTATAAAAGTTGATTATTTCCTATCAAAGCAAATCCTTACATTTCTGACATCGAGCTCCAAGTTTTGGAAATCCCTAAAGTCAAGTTCGAACATTCCATATGACCTCATGACTCTACCGTCGTCGGTTCGTAGGTCACTGGGTGCCGCTAAATATGAGGACACATCACGGGGATCTATGTACGTTATGCTGGATCGAACCTGATGAAAAGTATTGAAAGTTTAAAATTTGAAATGTTTTACAACTTTTTGAAACTACTAAAAGCTTGAATTTTTTTTTCTTGGGGTTAGATAATTGAACTCTTTTAGTACTTTGTTTATGTTTTTAGTGGTGTGCAAAAATAATTGTTAAAAAATATGAATTGGCCTATAATTTGCTAATATCAAGAGAAAAACAAAATAAAATAAAAATGTTGCATTTTATTACACATTTGTTAAATAAATAAATTTTTAAATATACCATCAGATGATTTTGTTTACCAGATATTGCAAAAAAAAGTATATAACTTGCATATTAAGTTAAAAATCCATACCCGTCCATTGTATGAAACTCCGCTCTTTCTAAAATAGGAGTTCGGCTCTATCATGACAGTCAGGACACTGTTCCGCCCGTTTGAAGTTGGGCGGAAGTTGCCGCGTTCGCTTGACACAAATTGTGTGACCTCTTTTTTGCGTGGGACTCGGATATTGTGGTGTATAGCCCCACCTAGCCGTTTGAACTCTAATATCTGTGCGTATTGTACATGTTTGTTAATGGTTGTTTAAAATGACTAAACTATTTTAAAACTGCTGAAAATACATTTAAATGATATAATGTATGTAGTCATCTGAGCACTAGCTGCCAGAATTCACTGTAGGGTACTCAGTTGCTAGAATTCTTTTTTAAATAGGTATATAAATGTCTGAACATTTAATAATTGAAAAAATGCAAATATTGTGCAAATGGAGCACATGCCAGGGTGGATGAAAAATAAAGCAGATCAAACTGTATAAATTTATAGGTTTAATCTGTTTTTTAGGTTTTAAGGAATTATTATTTTGCATTATCCTAATCACCTTAGTCGTTGTCATGAGTCGACTGAATCTATCAACAAAAGTCAATACGAGTCTATCAACATCTGAATCAACATTCAAAGTGAATTTTCCATTGACGTCGGTTGTTGCTGCAGATCTGTTGTTCCGGAAAACAATGCCATGACTCAGCGATATTTCGCTTCCATCAGCAGCAAGTCCGTAAACTCTGTAAATTTAAAACAAACATATTTAAAACTTTGAACAACACAGTTTCTCATATATGTTGAGATTATTTTTGTCGTCCATTACGTACACAAATACTTACTTTCCAGTAACAGTGATTGTTTGTTTAATGCACTGACTGCAGCCACATCTGGTTACTTTGCTGACTGAGATTGTCTCACCATCTGAAATAAAGATGCTTACATTTAACAACACACCTCGAAACTTATTTATTAAAGAAATATGTTTTTTAATACAATTTTTTTTTAAATTTAATTAGTTAATATTCTAAAATTACAATATTCCCTTTTAAAGAAATTCATTTGGCAGTCAAAAAACTGGACATGACAGATGCCAAGTACGATCTTCATCCGGTCAATAAAAATTAAACTGTTCCTTGAGCAACTTTCACTGTTCCTTGAGCAACACACTCTTTTTTGGGTTATTTTATATTTAAGCAGTAACTTTAACAATATCAATAACTTAATATGAATGCTCTAAGAAATTATTTTTAACAAGTGTTCTGCCACAATCCCATCTTGTTATAAAAACTTAGTTTGACTACTCAAGTTTGGCAGTGCAATGAATTTCAAATAAATGAAATTAAGTCAAAATTTCAAGTTAGTTTTAGCCAAATTTTCAAGTTAATTTTAGCCAAATTTTCCCATAAACAACTCACTTCCACAATCCACTTCTTCCATTCTCCGGTCTACCACCCCACAACACCGGGTGTCGAATATATTAGAGCTGGGACAGGTGACAGAAGGGCAGGCCCCAACATCCACATATCTCACCCCACAAGATGGAGGCAGCTTGATGTTCTTTCGGATAGGTGTTTCCTTACATGAGGCTGCAAACACAGTTAAAATTTAACATTTTGTGAGGAAAAACGTACAACCATACACTTTATTATAAAAAACTAAGCATCATTAGGAAACTTCAAATATAAAAAAACTAGATTGTGTTTGTTTTTTATCTCATAATTCAGTTCATCCAAATTTTTAAATGTTTCAACACTTTTAATGCACAAAACAAACTGTAATCCACATTCATTATGATTGCAACAAAGTATATCTATTTTACGCTATTATGAAAAATAGCAGATTAACTGCATTTCGACTTACAAGTTGGTAGGAGGCATTTCATTCTTCCATCTTCATCTGCCCCACATTTTTCATTGGCTCGGCAGCCAGCATCAGAGCATAACAATTGACCATTGAAACAATCACAATGCCGATCACAGGTTGACGTGTAGAAGCTTTCACCATTCTAACAATAAAATTTTGTTGAAACTATGATGATGTTAGTTACATTTTTCTTGGGAAGATAAAGAGGTAAATTGTGTCTGTAGGTTGTACTAAATTTAAAAATCTATGCATTCCACAATCAACTCACCATGTAATATCTACCACTTTCCACTGAACATCCACAATCTTCAATCCTGACACATGTGGTGCCAGAGAGAATAAAGCCTGGCAAGCACTCGCAACCTAGTGGTGATTTTTAAATGTCTTAGTTTAAAATTACAAAAAAATTATTTAAATAAAGGAATAAATGATAAAAAATGTATAAAAAACAATTAAAGTTGAGATTAACCAGGCAATAAATCTAAAATGTAAAGAAACAGGAGAAATTGAATTAAGTATTACCTTCAATGCATACTTCAGCACAAGAAGAGCTTGCACTTGAATCCACACATGTGTTGGGACATGCGCTGGTACATAGCTTGTACACTGAATTCTCCGGGCAGGTCAGAGCTGGAAATTTAATTACGTTTAGAATTTATTTTTCAAATGATAGTTGTTAATTATTGCAATGGGTAGAAGGAATGAGTTTGATCACATTCACATTTTAAAAACTTAAGGTATAATTACTGTAAATACATTATACAGACTGATTAGTTAAAATGATCATTGACCATTTTAACAGTTTTAACCATTTATTTTTTTCTGTTAGAACATTTTTTAATAACACAGGTAGTGTAATTATTTTTTAAATAACAAAGTTAACCAAAACATTACAAGAATATAAAACTTACGAGATCCAATAATATCTCTCCATGCACAGATGGAAACAGCATTGCTCTGGCAATCTGAGGCATAGGCCCCGACATTCTCCACAAGTGAAGATATGTCTCCATTGAATGCACACATATCAAACACACAGTTCTGAGGAAATAATAAAAAATGTAAATACAGTATACATCGATTAAAATTCTTACATATGTAGATATTAGATAATAAATCATATTAAATAATGTTTGATTACAATAGTATGTTACTCATAAGAGTATGTCAGTGTTGTGAATAAAATTGCCATAATGCATTTGCTTTATGTACAATTAGCTGCAAAATAGTATAAATAAAACCAAAGAAGTTTTTGTATCATTACAGATAAATATCATTATTTTTGTCATTTCAGCACATAATGTCTCCACAGCCTGGTTTACAATATATTTTCAACAGAGCTTTTGGTAAATTAACATTTAAAATTATGAAAACTGGCAAAACTTACATCGTAGGATGTCTGGGGTGGCACCACGGATCTGCACTCTCTGAAGCATTCCGATGTGGTAATGATGGAACATTGGGCCTCGTAATCTGCTCGTTGGCTCGCTGTGCATGGTGAGGCTACAGAGGAAGCGGCTGCGCATCTGTTGATAAAAGTATGGGTCGTGTTTTAAAACTTAGGCTGGGAGATATGTTTTCACAAAATGGTTTAATGACCAATCCATTAAAAATCAAGTAGGTTGAGCATAAAGAAACAGATTGTCTAAATCCAGCCATCTACAGATCAAACTTTTCTCCAACCCAGTAGTGTTTAAAAATTGTCTTAAAAAAATGTAAAACAAAGCACTTACTCATCTGGAGAGTTGATCTGGTAACTGTTGCCAAACACCAGACTGCTTGATGTGGATTGGCCAGTTGATCTATCAACCATGTCATCGGTCTGGTCTCCATTGTAGTTGCCACACAAACCTGTATTTTTCGTATATTTTACCCAAAATAGAACTTAAGATAAATAATACAAACTAAAACACTAAATTCTTTAGTAAAACTTCCCTAAAACCATATAACGCCTAAACTATTTTATGTATTTTTGTGTCATCTTTGTACTTTATTATTCTCCATGCATTAGGACAAGGATCGTAAAACATAAATTTCCACAACACAGGCCTGACACATACACACATGTAAAAAATCAAAGGTGTTTCTTATTCAGTCTGTTATAAAGGTCATGATCATGAACCACCATATAAAATAATTAGGCGATAAAAACCAACAAGAATTGTACCTTCCACGCCTCCAGCATAACCAGCAGGAAGCCCCACGGTGAAGTAATGATTGCCGTCGTATCTCACCCTCATCCCGAACCCTGTAGTGATGCTGATGTACCGACCACTTACACCAATGTTAACCCCACTGGTTGCGTCGCTGTATGGGAGGTTGGTGTGTATTCCATTCACCTGGGGATCGGAAGATGATAAAATGAACAACAGGAAAATAAAGTTGATATAAAAAAACTTTTTGCTTTAAACATGGTTTGACACGGATGAAAAAGATTTTGCTTAATCATGCTTACCAACACCACAAGTCGTTTTCTAAGTTCGATCACAATAGTTGGCAGCCGGATGGTTACTCTGCCCAACCAAGTTACATGGGTCAGTCCGAATCGTTGTTCGTTCTCAGTCTGGAATGGATAAACTCATCAAATTATATCTGATTGCATAGCTACGACTGCTATAAACTCCTGCTTTTAAGAATTACAAAACTTACCTCAACAGAAAGTTGTGGAACACCAGCAGCATGCGCCACATTAGTGGATTTGATAAAGTCGTAAAGACATTTGCCCTGGAACTCAAAATGATGTCCGATCGAATGTGTCGTAATGTGGGTCACCACTTGCTGTACACCAGCGCACATTGGGTACATCACCTGCAGTAGGAAATGAAATTTGTTTGATAGTGTGCTAAGGTAATAAAATGAAATTGGTGTATTAGTACCAAGCCTTAAAATTATGAAAAAAAAAATATGTAGAAAATTCAGCCATTTAAATTATTTTCTTTGTATACTAGATACATGGTTAATTTATATCAAATTCGTAATACTGTTAAATGTTTAGCATTTTATATTTTGCTAACAAGAATTGTTTTTTCATAAAAGCAAACTTGGTAGAGAAATTCCCAAAATTAATAAACTGTTTTTAAATTTGTAAATCTGTTAAAAAAAAGTAGAAAAATACACTGACGTCTGCAGGTGGGAGGTGGGTTGGACCACTCTCCATTTTGCTGGCACACTGCACTGGATGCCCCTTCTAATATGAAGCCGTCGTAGCAGTGGTAGGTGACGGCATCGTTGTACCCACGTGGACCACTCACGCTCAGTGGACTGAAGGAGCCATGTGCAGGAGATAGAGGCTCTTCGCATGTTACCACTGTTGGGTGGTTTGGTTTAGTTCAGTCAAAAGATTTTTAAAAAGTTTAAAATGTACAATTACAAGGCCAACCATTAAGATAGTGTATGATTACAAATTTTTATAATAAAATTAAAATGACACTTTTAGAATATAATTTTCAACTTGTTTTAAACTCTACAGAGATGTAGAAAATAAGGTTAAAATAAAAAAGTTAGATTTTTTTCCAAATACAACTTACAGTTACAGACTTGTCCATCGCCGGAATAACCACGGTTGCACACGCATGTGTAAATACCATCGGTGTTAGAACTCGAGGCTTGGTTGTTGCATTGAATGTTCGAGGTTCGACACATGTCGTCGA
>CH002883.1:1345858-1361945 GCA_000149265.1 Ciona savignyi
TTCGTCGATATCTGGGTTGGGAAGCAATAATCATTATTTTAGAGGTAAACTAGTGTTTACAACTAGTATAACGGTAGTGAAAGTTTTCACTTTAGAAATGGTGTAGATGAATAATTAGATATTCCTTACTTATCAGTAACTTTTTATAACAACATCGGTAAAAATAAGTAAAAATATTTACTTTTAAAATGACAGAGCTATATATTTTTATTGCTTATTTTTGAAATATCCATTTGAATTCACTGGATTAGGATAAAAAAGGTGAAGTGCCTTGTCCAGAGACAAAATTGCACAAAATAGTATCCAAGGTAGAGAATGATTTCAAAACCTGTCTGTCCACGACTATTAACCATTAAACTATTGTTGCCAATGATTTTTATCATACCTTATTCGTTAACCGAAAAAGCAAAGTTTAAAAGCAAATATCAACGGACCATGACATGCTGGTATTCTGTCTGTCCACACAGCCCCTGTTTGGCAGGTGATGGTGGCCGATCCCACCAAGCTGTATCCGTTGGAACATTGGAAGGTCACCTCAGTGCCCACTCTCCACACGAGGTCGGTAGAGGAGAAACTTCCGTGGGTGGGCCTTGTGATCGGTCGACACACTGGCACTAGTAGGATTTTTAGGGGTTAATTTTGGAAAAAGACAAACCACAATCCCTAGATAAATACATAAATAAACCCAGTCAAAGTAATAAACATAACATACCAGTGCATGTTATTCCATTGCCGATGAAACCATCTCTGCAAGTGCAAGTGTACGAACCAGGCTCATTTCTGCAAATTGCTTGAACATGGCAAGGTGGTGTGGTTTGCTGGCATTCATCCTTATCTGGAGATAAACAGAAATATGTTTAAAATTTAAAAACAAATGTACGAAGTTCTGTTAAAACGTTTTCATAACACAATTCTCCACAGGACTGTTTATATAGATTTGATGACTGAAGAACTTTTATTTTAATGTTTGACCGTCATTTTGCAGCTTTCCCCAATAGCTTTAGTTTAATATATTTTGATGTTACTTTCTTCAAAACAATTAAAAGAACATGACCTTAAAATTTAGCAAGTTAATCAGCAAAATGACAGTTGTATAGAACACCATGAAAAAATTAAATTAAAATTACAGTAAATTGAGCTACTAGTTAAGATCATGTTTAACGCAAGCAGAGCCTAAAAGAATCTACTGTAAAGCTTAAATTTTTAAATTAATTGAGTGCCATCTTTGAATGGCACGTTTTTTAAGTAACAAAAACCTTAAATGGAATTAAAACTTAAACATTTCCACCCACCATCGCAGCGCGGTACAGGGTGTGACCATTCCCCATTGTCCATGCAGCTGGCTTGTGCATTGCCCACTACCTGGTAGCCTGGTATGCAGGAGTAAGTGATAACCTCACCAAATCGGTACCTAAACTGGTTGCTTGGGGCGACCGAACCCCTGGTGGGTGGGGTTGGAACGGGGCATGTGATCACTGCAGAAAAAAAGGAAATTTGAATGTTGAACTTTATATTAATTTAAGATACAGATAAAAACTGGCTCCTAGTGAAAACACTGATAAAAACTGGCTCTTCATTTGGTTAATAAAATAAATTTAGGTGATTTAAGTCCGAAAATTAAAATAGAATTTATATTTCTAGCTTTGGCTCTATATTACTTTGGTAGCAATATATTTGTTTAGTGTAAAAATTGATTGCTCTAAAAGAAACAACACCATACCCAATAGATAAATCCCTGGTTCCTGGTACAATATGAAATGAAGAAAATAACTTACAAACACATGAATCTCCTTGAGCTTGATGTCCATGGGGACAACTACATTGGAAGCTTCCCTCAGTATTGGAGCAGGTGGCGGTTTGATGGCACGGGTTTGAATTCACGCATTCGTTTACATCTAAAATTAATTGAAACATAAAATACTTGAATAATTAAAGTACTTTAGATATATTTAGCTATGATAAATTAATAAAGATTTTTGTCTTTGACACAATTGGTGATCTGATGCTACCATTGAACCTAGACATGGAAATATATTTTAAATGCACAATGATTATTTTTACTGGAGCATTAATAAATGTTATAATTGATCTTGACAACCCATAAGGTTTAATTGGTCAAGAGCAATGTTTGTAAAGAAGTTTTCCACTGAACAAATCACATCCCCACATCCCTCCTACCTCTGCAAGTAGGTGGTTGTGAACTCCACTGCCCAGTATCCATGCACCTTGCTCTACGCTGGCCTAGCAGTGCGTACCCACCATCACATGAATATGTGACAATATCACCCACCACCCATGTTGTTTTACCCCCATCGTCTAAACTTCCACGGTGGGGTAGACCGGGTCTGTTGCATGAAATGCCTGTAGAACAAAAATGGAACATTTTTTCTTCTATGACTTTTCTTCTTATTCTATTTAAATAAGAAACTAAAATTTTCTAATGCAATGAGATGTTAGATTTTGTTATTGGTTGAATACAAGCTTAAAGGTATCCAGCAATGTTGAGATATATATATGACTATGCACAAATTCAAAAAATAAGTACAAATTTTATAGATGTCCAAATTAGTAAAACTGTACATGCTAAATGTTGAATACTCACGTCTACAATTCACGCCGTCGCCAAAGTAGCCCACATTGCAAGTACATCGGTAACTACCAACATTATTTTCGCATCGAGCATTTTGGTCACATGGGTTGTTCTGACTTAAACATTCGTTAAAATCTGAAAAAGATCAGATTTCAAGTATTAGATTGCAATGGATTTATTTTCCTTGGCTGTTTCTTTGCTCCTTTAAATGTGTAATTTGTAATATTTTGATATGTGAGGAAACATAAAAGAATATACCCACAATTGTAAATAGTATTTATTTATTCTAACAATTACCCAGGTTACAATAGATGTTATTTTTTAACTTTATTATAAATATACATTATAAATTATGTTTCACCTGTGCAAGTGGGGTTCTGTAGTGACCAATGTCCATTGTTCTGGCAGGTGGCGGTGCTTTCCCCAACTATCCTATACCCCTGGTTACATTGGAACTGAATAGTGATGCCAACATACCATCGCGGGGCACTGCGTGGGGTGTAGAAACCCTGGTTCGGATTCACTGGTGGATTGCAACTTACCTCTGTGGGTGATAGATTAATTAAAATAAATATGAGTTTACATATCCTTTAAAATCTAACAATTAAAACATATCTTGTTCACTATGATGAAAATCTTAAGAATCCTGGAGGTAATATACAGATTGCTGGATATTAACAAAAAATACTAAAAAAACAATATATATTATTATTTTCAAAATAAAGTAACCTTTCAAAATATTTTAAAATGAAAACTTTAAAACGTTTATAAAAACTTTAAAATATTTGAAAGTTATCAAGCAATGTTAACCTATTAAAAGCTTTCAGCTGACTTTAAATATGGCTTTATGTGCATTGTTGTGTGTAACACTGTTTTCTTTTTCATCTAATTAAGTAATCTATTTCTATTGTTTTCGGATTTAAATATGTCCAAACCTTGGCAATGTTGACCAGATCCAGAATACCCAGTGTTGCAAGTACAGCGATAACCACCAGCGATATTTGTGCATGTAGCATGTGCATGGCAGTCGTGACTCTCCTGGCACTCATTAATATCTGGTAGAGAAAATGCAATTAAATAAAATATTTTGTTTGGGGGAATGATAAAGATGTTTGGAAAATCAACTTAATAAGCAAAAATATTATAATTATATAATTATAAACACTAAATAACGGAGATGATAAAAAGTAGTTAAAATCATAGAAAATTAATATTGGATGAATGCAGTATAACGATAAAATGCTAAAAACTTCAAGTTTTCTTTTATTGTTATTCTACAAAACTTCAAAATTGACAATCTCAATAGATTTACAGTTAGTTTAAAATGTTAATGCACTACAATCACCTTGGCAAGTTGGTAACTGAGCTGGAATCCATGAACCATCCTGCTGGCAAGTAACAGTGCCATCCCCTGTGATCCTATACCCGCTCTTACACGAGTATGTGACCACCGAGTCCTTTGCGTACCGTTGCCTATTGCTTGGTGAGTAGGTGGCTTGTAGCACAGTGGGTGGAAGGCCACATGCAGGTCCTGTGGGAGAGGGGAACGTTTTTATAAAAAGCAATGAAAGTGTGTCTTGGTGTATATTAGGAGAAAATTGGTTTAAATACAAAGTTTTGGGATTCGATCATGTTTTGTTGTTGTTGTTTTTTTGCTTTATTGTTGCATATGACAATATTTTTTAAAAGCACATATTTTTAGATGAGCAATTTTTATGTAAATAAGAGATGTATAAATGCATTATTAAAAAATGAGGTTAAAATACAACCAGTCACTTTTAAGTAATATCAAAACTGTTGAAATCTTACTTTCACAGAAGCTTCCATCCCCGCTGTATCCAGCATTACATGCGCAGTTGTAGCCTCCAATGGTGTTGGTGCAAGTGGCGTGTTGGTGGCATGGCTGGTTGAATGGGTCACTACATTCGTTCGTGTCTGATGTGATCCAAGGTTTAAAAATTTAAAGATTTTGTTGTCATTTTTGTTTGGTTTTAATTGGTTTTAATCACAAGATTGATAAATCAAAGAAATTTTATGCAAACAGTGAAAACGTAATACAGCGCAGATCTGGGGTAACAATTTTGTCTAAGCATTACCCATAGTATAATATTCCCTTTGGCATTTGGCAGCTAATTTAATAATGGCCTGGGTAATAACTCTTCCTTACATATTCTGGATGTAATTTAACGATTGTCGGTTTGATAAATCTTCCCATTTTTCCATTCAGAAAGATAAAAAATAAAAACATATTACCTTCGCATGTTGGTGGATCACTTGACCAGTTTTCAGTGTTAAGGCAGGTCAGTAGACCAGGCCCTCGTAGAGTGTAGCCGCTATTGCAGAAATAGCGTATCTCAACACCAGCGCCGTACACACGCAATGTCCTTGGAGCAAATCGTCCATTAGCTATGCTTGGAGGGACTGGGCATGTCACACCTGTAAGAAAGGGGTTTAAAAAGTTAAAGACACTTTTACATTGGTATAAAATATCGGGTTATAATTATGTCCATTAAAAAACCATGCAAAGAAACATAAATAAATATTATTATTTTTATTATTATTACTACAATAATGCAGATATTCTTAAAGAATTAACTCACCAGTACAGAATATTCCATTGCCAACAAAACCAGTGTTACAAGTGCAAGTGAATGATCCAGGAGTGTTAACACATGTTGCTTGTCGTGAGCATATCCTTCCATGTGGAGTGCATTCATCATCATCTGACAAGTTGGTTGGTTTAAATTTAAAATAGATAATTGCTCATTTTTAATCCAGTTGTAGTTGGTTAAAATGTCTAACTTATACCATATTGTCACAGTCAGGGTTGTCTTTTAGTCCAGTTATACATAAACTTTTACACATTTTTATTTATTCCTTTGCTGTGGTAAATTTACAGGGTTGTACAAAAAACAACCTGGTTCTGGACAAACGATAATCTGCAGATTTCGCTATTTATAACAACTTTATTATAATTTTCCACATAGAGTAAAAAACAAAGAATAAGATAATTTAAATCATGTGCACATATTGCAAGAAGCAGTTTAAGTTGACACTATCATGCTTTTTTTTTTTTTAAATAAAGAAGTGTCAATCCTAACAGCTACCTGTACAAGTTGGTTCCGCACTTGACCACAGCCCATTGTTTTGGCAAGTTAAAACGGATGACCCATGGGTTCTGTATCCACGACCACAAGTGTATGTGACCTGGTTGCCGGCATTGTACTCGGTCTTTATCGGCAAATATTTGGCTCCAGTCACGCTGTTAGGTGGGCTACACACCGATCCTAAAAATATTCGTAATTGACTATAAATAACCAGTGACACAACAGTTTTTTTTTAAATCGCTTAATTTTTTTTATTATGATAAGATACTGTGATGACAATTAAGGTATAATTATTAGGTGGAATTGACTTGTGGTTTATATATATTTTAGTTAGGGAATTGTGCCTAAAACAATATTAAACTGGTGTGAAAATCCCATTTTAAAATTTTCTGGTGTTAAAATGTAAGGTCACAAACAAGATTTTCAGCTTACAGCCACACCATCGCTAAAAAAACAAGTTACCAATATAATTTCAAATTAAATAAAAACTTACTTCTGCAAATTCTTCCATCTCCATAGTAGCCAATATTGCAAGCGCACTGGTAACTGCCAATGGTGTTGGTACATGTGGCATCAACGCCACAATTGTTTCCAATCACACATTCATCAATGTCTGAAATGTATTATTGAAATATTATACATTAACATACTTAACTCAAATAAAAGACAATTGTAATTATATTTAAAGTTCTTTTAGAAAATACCCAAACCAGTAAAGTTTTTGGAAATCCAAAACAACTTAAGTACTGCCTGCTGTGCATGTAATGTGCAGACGAACAAAATAGAAACAAGAAATGTAAAAGGTAGAAAATAGTTTGTACCAGTGCATCGTGGGAAAGGACCCGACCATTCCCCTGTGTTCATGCATTCGATGGTCGCATCTCTATCCAGGCCATACCCTGTTTCGCATTGGAAAGTGACGGTATCACCCACAGGGTAGGAAGCCACAGTAGGACTGAAACTGCCGTGCAGAGGCCATGTTGGACGACTGCATCGGATCTCTGTATGGATTTTTTCAAGTTAGATGTAAAAAGAGTTATTATCCCGAGTATTATTATATATAGGTAATTTACATTGTATTTTAAGTTCTAACTAATACATTTAACAATGTGAAAACCATTTTTGTCATCCCACCTTGACAGTTGATTCCATTTCCTTGGTAGCCACTGGTACAGGTGCAGGTAAATGAACCAAAAGTATTAGTGCAATCAGCATGTACACTACATGGTTGGTCGTTTTCACACTCATCATCGTCTAGAAAATAAATATAAATATATGGTAAAATATTAAAGCTAGTACACTGAGTGTGATAACACAAACATTGTTATCCTTAGAAGTGGGTGTATTGGGCATTGAAACATGGGAATTTGTCATAATACAACTGCAGACACTGCAGAGTATTGTTGTAATTTTGGCTTAACTGGATTAAGTAAAGGGGGTTTCCAAAATCAAACCAAATTAACAAAAACAACAAAATCATGTTAACTGTTTAGGATATAGATTGAATCACAAGTCTAGTTTATCACTTTTACCTTCAACTGCTATTAAATCTACAGCCAATATAGTGGTAACAAATGCAAAAAACACCAACCAATGCATTGAGGTGGAACGTTATCCCATGATCCATCAGTGGTGCAAGTCAATACAGAAGATCCGCTGACCAGGTATCCGTCATTGCATGAATACGTTACCACATCATTCACCGAATATCGAGCAATTTTCGATGATTGGTGGCGGCCATTTTGGATTAGGGCCAACTCTTCGCAAGCCACCTCTGTACATTTTAAAGATAATGCTTTAAACAAATTAGAAAGGGAAGTTTTACAAAACAAGGATTTGCAGTTCGAGTTCTCTCAATGTAAAAAGTAAAGTTTCGTCATCATGCATTTAGACTCAACAATAGAACACTATGCAATACTCCTTATTTTAAGAGTAAACAAAAACATGGCATATAATATTACCGTACCTCTACACAAACTTCCATCCCCGGTGTACCCAGTGTTACATGTGCATTGGAAGCCCGGGCGTAGGTTGGTGCATGTTGCATGTGGATCGCATGGTTGGTTGAATATGTCAGCACACTCATTAATATCTGAAATTAGCACTTGATGTATAAAGATGTGTTTACAGATATTTTTATGACCATTTAAAAGATCAAAAGAAAGTCAATACCACACATTCTGCAATCACATTACACAGTTTGTGACATACTCATGCAGATTTAAAATAATCCGTACCTGAACATGTTGGAGGTAGTGAAGTCCACTGCCCACTAGCTTGGCATGTTATACGGTTCGATCCAATCATTTCAAGTCCCACCCCACAAGCATACGTTATCACATCACCCACGATGTATTGGGTCTTCTCTCCAGCTCGAATGTCAGCATCAGTATTAGGTGGTGTGGAGCAAGATGATCCTAAAAAGAAAAAGAATAAAAATTGAGTGCCAGAAAGGAAAAAGTCAGAAAGAGAAGTGAAAAGGAACCTTTATTTATTGATGCATCATCAGGTGGATAGTTATGTATATTATTTTCAGTTTGTTTAATAAAATAATTTTAGTAATAAACTTTAAATTACTCACTTGTGCATTGGTTTCCATTGCCAGTATAGCCAGGGTTACATTGGCATCTGTATGATCCTGGTATATTTTGGCAACGTGCATTCTCATCACAGGTATTGGTGCCATCCACACACTCATTGTCATCTAAAAAGTATTAAAATTAAGAAAAAGGCAAGCGGAATGTGTTGAAGGCATTCATTTCAACTCTACAAATCTATATTACATCCTCTGACTTTTTTTAACAAGACACTGCTAAAGTTTTCTTACATAGTAAGGGATTTTAATCTAGTATTAATCCTAAAGGGACATCATGATGAGTAAAATGTTTTTCTATGATTATCATACAACTCAATGCTACCAAGCAACCAAAAACTTTTTTTTAAATACCTCGGCATGTAGGTTCAGAATGGGACCACAGCGCTGTGTCCAAGCATGTAATAGTTGATTCCCCCACAAGCGAATATCCAGAGATGCATTCGAAGGTGACAACTGCTCCAACAATGTTGCTGCTTGCACTGGATTCGTAAGAACCACTTTGTGGTCTTCTTATATCTCGACATTTAATTTCTGTATTGAAAAGATTTAAAGTTTAAGGTCACGAAATGAGAGCATTTTCATCTTTTAAATAAATTTGGTTGTTTCTGTATTAATTTACATTAACTGTAATTTATCCATTTTTAGAGTTATTTTATTAGTCAAAGATAAATATTTCCCCATAATTATTGCAAATAAAGGATTACAAACTAAACTATTTTTTTTTTAATTTTGGTATCTTTCTTTGTAAAATTAAAGATGTGTGCTAAAAGCTCTTCAATTTTAACAAGTAATTTTCTGCAGTGTTACCAGGTCAATGTTATACTCCACCGACAACACACCACAAAACTATAACACAGAGCATGCTAACCTTGACAGAAGCTTCCAGTACCAGTATACCCAGTGTTGCAGGTACATGAATAGCTACCAGGGTTGTTCTGGCAGCTTGCGTTTGGATCGCATGGACTCTCTGTTGCCGAGCACTCATCAATGTCTGGAATTATCCACAGGTGTTTATTATGATTGTTCAGTTGTACTTTTAACTTCCTATCTCTATTGTTTGACTTAGGTGTACTACATAATCATAATGTTGCTTAACAATACATTTCTGGTTAAAAATAAATGATGATTTTAAAAATAGATTATATTTTAAAAAAGTTAAAAATTAGCATATAACATGGGTTAAAACTTGGGATAAATGAGTTTTAAGTTCCAAAGTTCCAATATTGTCTTGGGGAAATAAGAAAAACACTCAAATTGTAGGTTTATTTTTGTTTCACAAGAATTGAAAACCAAACTATTTCAAAACTAGTTTTTTACCTTCACATGTTGGGAAAGCACTCCATTGTCCAGAATTTTGACATGTGACCTGACCAGCACCAATCATGCTGTAGCCAGTAAGGCAGGAGTAGCGGACAAAACTACCAGGAATGTACGCATCGGTTCCCTTGAAAGTGAAGATGATTCTTGCGTTGGAAACTTGGTCAGGTTCACCACATTCAATTGCTGGTAAAATGTTTAAAAACAATATTATTGTGTTTTACAGTAAAAATATTGTCAATGTGATTGAATTAGTTGTATGGATATTTTAGATACCTATCTCTTTTAATCATCTGAGCATTAAGTAAACAATTGGCAAAAATAACAGGATAAAAATATTTCATTGTTTTGCCAAAAATAGAATCCAAAACACCTTACCTGCACAAGACAGTCCATCACCAGAATAGCCAGATCTACATGAACATTCAAATTCGCCAGGCAAATTGGTACAGATGGCATTTTGATCACATGGTCCACTTAGGCACTCATTAGTGTCTGAAAAGTAAAAAAAAACATTAGAAAAAATCAGGTTGCTTTCTAAACTACCGGTGGTTTAAACTTGCATAATAAAAATTCTACATGAACAGATCTTTAAATGCAGGTCTATAAAAAAAATTCTTAATTTTGTTAGTTACCTCTACATGCAGGTGGTGGTGCAGACCATCTGCCATTTTGTTGGCATTCCGCAGTGTTGCTGCCTGACAGTTGGTAGCCATTGTTGCATGTGTACGAAACAGTGTTGCCCAATGTGAAAGGCTTGGTGCTAGTAGTAGATATTGTGCCTTGGGATGGTGCGGTACGGTCTTCACAAGTAATCACTGAAAATCAGATAAAACAAAACGGTGAGCTTTACACAATAAATTGAATTTATTAATGATGTTAGAACAATTTATACCAATTTTAAGTGATGTAGAAATTTAAGGTTAAAAGGCAGTATAGTCTGCCACAAGGTCTAGTACTCCGAGGTTAGGACCAGACAGTTCCTTTGACCTTCTTGAATATTTGTGTTTAAGGTACTTATTGGACATTGTCATGATACAGTGGCTTTAAAATGGTCAGACAAAAATTTAAGTTATATTAAATGCACTACATACTCCTATAGCTTCATAAACTCAAATGCGGAGATGAGGTCATTATTCCAGCAATACTTACATGTGCATTGCCTTCCATTTCCATTGTAACCATGGTTACATGAGCAGTCATATCCCCCAACGACATTGCTACACTCTGCGTTATCGTCACAAAGGTTCAAGTCAGGATGGCTACATTCATCAACATCTGTAATAAATAAGAGTGATAAAATAAACAACACATTTTTTTAACATTTTAGATAGAGATAATTAATTATTTGTAAAATTTCGTAAATTTGCATGTTTGAAAAGAAAACTAAAAAAAAAATTTAAAAAACAACTACCTCGACAAGTAGGCTCAGTGTCCGACCATTGACCAGTATCCTCACAAGTGATGGACCTCACACCAACTATCTCATAACCAGGTCTGCACTCGAAAGCAACGCTGCTTCCCACTTCATAATGAGTGAAAATGATTCGGTCAGTGAGTCTTCCGTTTGTTGGAATGTTGGGTTGGAGACACCGCACAGCTAAATATTTTTAAAAAGAATTGTAAAATTTTATACCAAGTCAATGAAATTAAAAGGGAGGTGTAGCTGGTACACTCACGTATACAAATGCTCCCATCGCCAGAATATCCGTTGTCACAAGCGCATGTATAGCTTCCCTCTGTGTTGGTGCAAGTAGCTTGACTATGGCATGGACTTGCTTGACTGCTGTCACATTCGTTTATATCTGTGGAAAAAGGAAATAGTTAATAGAAATAGAAATAAAAAAACTTAAACATAAAATAACCTAGCTATTCTATGTAACAGATGGAATAAATTACTATCTATAGCCAACGAAATGGGAAAGGAACACAATATTTTAGAATACTAGGATCCCTCTGTCAGAAGCCAATTGACAAAAGTCAATTTATTATTTTTGGTTTTTCTTTGATGCATTTTTACACTGTTATCCGAAAGATAATACTTTCTATGCCTAAGTAATAAGTTTTTTGGACAAAAAAATTATAATATGGTACAAACGCAGACAGCCTTAAACAGTATTGGAATAAAAAAAGGTAAGAACTCTCCGTAGTCAAAATTCCGAAGAACTCAATAATTACCTGAACATGATGGTTCATCGCTGGACCATTGACCAGTAACCATGCATGTTAGTGGGGTTGAGTCACTTATTGCATAACCATTGTTGCACCTGAACACCGCCACATAATCCACCCCATATTCCTCGCGAGAATTACTGATGAAGCCATTGCTGGGTGCGGTTAAGCTTGAACAAGTTATTCCTGGAAATATATATAAAACAAATTATATTTTAAGCATTTCACTAATACAAAACACTAAATGAAAGTTCTGAAATAAACTAATGGATTTTGTATTACTTAAGCTGTAATTGATACATTTTCTATAAAATGACAATTATTCTGTAAATCCAGACATTTTTGTCCCATTGTACATATACGACTTTTTGTCCAAATGGACAATTTTTGTTTTCTGTTATGCAATGTAAACCAAAAGTTGTTTATTTTAACCTTAAGATATATATTTTACCCAAGGTTGGCATAGGGCCTTTATTTCAAAAAGGTTCTATTAGATGGCTTGGCAAAACAACATTTGTTAAGTTTTATGAATAAAAAGACCTCACAAATATCCATAAGTCGACTTAAACTAAAAGCAGAATCCAATAATAATGTAAAATATGTAACTAATTTAAGTAATGTACTCACGTGTACAGGATAAAATTCCATCCCCACTATACCCCACATTACATGTGCATACAAATGTACCACCACGGTTGCTGCATGCCGCATCAGTGTGGCACGGGTTGTCACGGCACTCATCCACGTCTGTTGGTTAAAAAAAATTGTTTTTTTTTAAATGGAGTGCAAAAGAAAGTAATATAATATTCATAATGAGAAAATATCTTATAACATGAAGATTTGTAGAATCCCATGTATCGACAATGGGGTTTTCAGTCTAGAAGTTATTAAACCAACCAGTTTGGTATAACAAGGTTCAAGTAATGTTTGAAAAGTGAATTTGTTTAAAAAAACATAAGCAAAAAATCTTAATTTGAATCTTAATATTGAAACAAACTAGACATTTGTCTAAGTTTACAATCAAAAACTAATATTTAAAATATAGGAGGGATACATTTTTCTCCAGTTGTAGAATCTTATAGTCAATATACTACTTTCAAGAAACATATCAAAGCATTCATATTATTCTTTCTCACCTGTGCAAACTGGTGGGAAGTCTGAATATCGACCAGTAGAAAGGCAAGTAATGGTGTTGGAGCCTTGCAAGTTGTAACCGTCATCACATTGGTATTCCACTTGGTCTCCAAACTCGTATGTGCTTTGTGGGCTTAATATGCTGGCATGTCTGGGCACTATTGGGTCACCACATCTTATTTCTGTGGGGATTAAAGTTTAAATAGTAATATAACATTTTGATGTAGGTATTTTTCAAAGTGGGTAGTTTTTTCCTGGTTTAATCTTCACTCTCATTAGCAGTTCTGTCTCTGGGCAAGATACTTAATGCATGTTGCACCACACAGTCATTTAAACTGATTTTAAAAAGAATATTTCAAAACGAACTAAATAGAAAAAAACTTCAAACTTACTGCTGCATTGTGCACCATTTCCTTCGTATCCAGTGTTGCATGTACATCTATAATCTCCGATAAAGTTTTGACACTCCGCATTTTCGTGGCATGGGCTGCTCCCAACTTCACATTCGTTAATATCTGGGGCAAGATTATATCATATTTAGTGCTTGATTTATTTTTAATGTTATTATTTATTTATACAACCGTTTGCAGGCAAATAAACTCTAGTGAAGTGTTAAAGAACTTGCTACAACAATATCAAATCTAAGTCAAATGTAATTTTCTTAATCAAGTACAATAAAGGGCAGAATTAGGAAATAAAAAAATAGTGTCAGAATGACTGTCAATACCAGTAAATGTAAGACAAAGATTCGGTATATGTAAAACCAATAATTCTATTAAATCTCATTGTAAAAGTACTATTTAAATAAATGTAAAAGTTTCCCGTCAACATACCGACACAGGACGGCTCAGTACCAGACCATGCCCCAGTGTCGTCACAAGTTAAACTCTCTGCTCCATTGATGCTGTACCCGGAATTGCAGGAGAATGTGGCAACGGTCCCGATTATGCTACCATCCAGTGACAAGGAGAAAGTTCCGTGTCGCGGGCTCAACAGGTTCCGGCAAGTAATTTCTGAAAAGCAATGATATTTTAAATGGCTGTATGTGTATTTGTCATTGATGCTGAAAATAAAAATTAAACAGTGTGTATCTGCAGTTATTACATCTATTGCAGAAGCTATTACAGCGCACTACATTTAGTCAGCATAGTTTTGGGAGACCATTTCATAAGAACAATGCACGTAAAGTACCTTTCCCGGGAACACATGCTAATAACATGCAGTTTTTATGACCATTTGTTCAAGAAAAAGTGCTTTTAAAGTTTTTATCTGTTTCTGTTATATCTTAATATCAACCCGGAATCCATCTAAAGGATTCTGAGGTGGGAAGTTATCACACTGGAAGTGTTGGCTATTTTATTGCAAAACTGCTGGTGTGTTCCGTGGTTTAAGTGAATAAAAGTGCTTACACCTGTATATCTAGCACTTACCTTCACAGAAAAAGCCAGACCCAGAGTATCCACTGTTGCAGTTGCAAGTGAAACTTCCCACAGTATTCTGACAACTTGCGTTTGGATTGCACGGACTTGTTGTAGCGGCACATTCATCGATGTCTGAAATCAAAATTGAGAACTTTTAAAACAGCACTTAGTTAATAATATTGGTGTGTGGATGTGTCATTTCTCATTTGTATCCCCATGGGTGGAAAAATGCATACTATTGCTGCCGAGGTGATTAGACATATGCTTTGTACCACAACATTGGAAGGATGCTTTGTTAGACTATATACAAAGCTTTCTTATAGCCATTCACCCCGGGGTTCCTGTGGTTATTCAGGAATTGACTAGCTGACAACATTACTATTTTTATAGCTGTTTTTAAATAAATTCACCCAGAATTTCGTGGAATTGTGAAAACAAAAGAGCTATTTTGGTCAGAGTGTAATAACCGTAAATGATGTGAAACAAAAAACCTCCTTACCTTTGCAAGACGGGAATTCAGAAGACCACTGCCCGGTCTCCGAACACGTCAGTTCATTAGCACCTTCCATCTCGAAACCATGGTTGCACCTGTACCTGACCACACTTCCCCTAATAAACCCGATAGTGCCGGCAAATGTGAACACAATGCGACCATTGTCAATTTGTACTGGGTCTGTGCACTGGATCACTATGGAAATAAGAATAAGAATTTTTTTAGGAAAAGTTATCTATCCATTATCTATCTAACAAATTATTATTTAAAAAAAGTTACAGACGTAAATCAAAGAATTTATTAAAATTTTAATTTTTAACTTACAGCTGCAAGTTTGTCCATCGCCGGAATATCCATCGATACAAACGCATTGAAAGCTTCCCTCCATGTTGTTGCATATGGCGTTCTCACCACATGGGTTGCGTGCGCACTCATTCACATCTGGAAGGTTTTCACGTTTAGTCAGAGCAAATTGGATATGATGATATTTTTGTCGCAGCGATTAGGCAGTAATTATTGCACAGGTGCCATCAGATAAATTAATCCTACAATCAGTACAATATACAATAATCTTAATTACCTAAATTAAGGCATTCTTTCCATAATCCAAATGTACATATTTAATCAAGAACTTATGCGGCTTTGGAGTGCCAAAGATATTTTTTATGAATTTTGTATCCATATAGGTTTGGTAGATTACGTAAATGCAGTGTAAAACTGCAGAATGAAACTGCATTGTTAAAACTGGGCACCGTTCAATTCTTACGGTCAGTGTCTTATTAAGCGCCGTTTGCTAGTATACTTAATAAGATAAAAAAAAGTATAAAACTACCCACCGATACATAAAGGTGTTCCAGAGGTCCAGAAGCCATTTTCTTGGCAGGTTGCACTAGTGAAGCCACGCACTGTGTATCCATCATTGCAAGTGTATGTAACAGTGTTGCCAAGTAAAAATGGTGATGAACTTGTTGAGGAAACACTGCCTCTATTGGGTGCCGGTCTGTCCTCACAAGTGATGACTGAGAAAATAGTATTTAGTTATTTTTGTTCTAAAAAATAAAGACAATAATTTTTAAGTACCCAAAATATATAACATTAGCAGCAGAAAGTTTGAGTACAGTCAATAAACTGATTTTTGGGATATTTAGATAGAAGTAAATGTAAGACTTAATTTTTTACAAAGCAAAAATAACACAAATCAACAGACATGAATTAAGAAGACTTTCTCAAGATAGAGAAATGTAATTTTTTTTACTG
>CH002883.1:1364600-1419416 GCA_000149265.1 Ciona savignyi
ACACAATATTATTGAAATTATGAAGCATTTGATTTTACTTAATCATTGCAACTTTCACTAAGCCCGAAAAAAATAAAAGGTTTTTTAATTCATTGCAATGAATCTCAAACAAATTATGGACAACGAACATGGACATTATGGATGCCCAGCTAGACAAAGTAGTCATGGAACTATTCCGACAAACTTACCATCGCAAGTTGGTTCAGTTGTGGACCACTCTCCTGATTCCATGCACCTTAGTGGGGTGTTGCTGCTCAGTTGGTAGCCAGTGTTGCACCGGAATACACCAGTGTTTCCAGATACATATTCATCCCGAACATTGCTAATAAACCCATTGGCAGGGGCTAGCAATTCTCTGCAAGTAATTCCTGAAAATAAATGAATATTAGTTTCCAAAAATATATTATTCTGATAAGGACATTCTATTGATTAATAATTAAACTTTTGATCAGATAATTTATTGATTTGTTATAATCCATGGCTTTCAAACCATGGATTAAAAGCAGATAACATGTTTACAAAGATACTGCTGTGAGCAGATTGTTTTACTTTTGGAAAATTAGATTTTACATGCACAATGTATGATAACTGCCATCCGCAGTATCCTATGATATGGTCATTTTGATTGTACAATATCCAAGTAGAATCACAGAATTTAGAATAAAAAAACAAAGTAATTATTTACTAATATGACGAAACATAATTGAATTAATATTACAACATTAATTATGCTAATCTATAGAAAATTAAAATTTGAATATAACTTAATCAAAATAATTAAACGACATTTAACAGATTCATGTTACAATTGCTTGACACAAAAAACATTACTCACTTGTACATGTCTCTCCATCCCCCTGGTATCCACGGTTGCAAGTGCAGGTGAAATGACCACGGACATTTGTACAAGCTGCATTTACATCACATGGGTTGCTACTGCATTCGTTAACATCTACCAGGAAAAGAAATAGTTTTTATATATAATTTTTTTATATACACATTTGCATTTATTAAAAAATGCAAATTTCCACAAATTTATTTTCATTTTCAGATTATCCCATATGTTGAGTGTATTTTTCCAATATTTTTTTTACATTATAAGTACAGAAAACCTTTATTAACCTGAAAATTAAATCTTTAGGATAATTTTTAAGTTGAATACTAGAGAAGAATCTTACATTTAGCTGATCAGTGTTTAGGCAGGGTAGTGATAATTACTTAGGAGAAAATACTTATGTTTAACCTCCCGATTAGAAAATAAAAGGGGTGCCTGTCAGCTTAAAAATTTTACGGGTCACAATCAGTGAAGAATTGTACATATAAACTAGAGAGTTATGAGTTTTACCCAGAAAAAACTAATATGATGATATGATTGCAAAAAACATACCAGTGCATGTTGGAGGGAAGTCTGAGTACTGTCCACTTTCCGTACATGTGATTCTTTCACTGCCCATCAGAGTGAAGCCCACATCACACATATATTGCACAACATCACCAACAACATACGTGTCTCGTGGGGAAACGATTTGTGCGAATTGGCTTGATGGAGTAGGGCATGTGATCACTGGGGTAAAAAGTAAAAAGCTTGGTTAAATTAAATGGAAAAAATATTAAGTACAAAATGTATCATGAAACAATACAAAAACAATGTTCTGGCGCTCTATGAATGTACAGAACTGTTCTGATATGGATGTAAAACTAGACAATTTTTAAACATTTTATTTTATATTGAAAAAATAGACAAAATTATGAAAGGTTTGGCCACAAGGAATATAAATAAACAAATGTTTTTGTTAGATGTAAAAGTATATAGATTTGTGGTTAAAATGTTACGAATTATGTTAACAAAAAAATGATAAGTGCAATAAATGATCAATTTGTTAAAAACCTATTAAGTGGGATGCTTAAATAAAGCAAAAGAATTAACATTTTATTACCTTGGCAGTTAAATCCATCACCAGTGTAGCGTGAGTTGCATGTGCATATGAAGCGGCCCGGTGTGTTTTCACATGAGGCGTTCTCATCACATGGGTGTAAAGTGGGATCACTGCACTCATCAATGTCTGGCATGGAAAAAAAAGTTTACAAAAATGATTTATAAACAAGAAGTTACAGAATTAAGATAATTGCTTTCACATTTAAAAGAAATTCAGTTTCAATGAAGAAAATGTACCAAATTTAAACAACTTTCTGAAGCACCATACTTTTTACTGTTTTATTGTATTGTTTGTTATTGTATTCTATTGTATTGTTTGTTATTGTAAAGTCAAAAAAACAAAAATATCTCATGTGAAAGATGAAATATTGACTTTATACCTTTAGTACAGACTATCCGGCAAGACAGTTGATTTCGCTAGAAATACAGATACACACTTACCAATGCATTCTGGCTCTGGGTGTGACCAGGTTCCAGTTGATAGACAAACAAGATTTGCTTGGCCATCAATCTCATATCCACTGATACAGGTGTATGTGAGCACTGTGCTTATGCTATACTCTAGCTGTGTACTATTCAAACTGCCTTTTAGAATTTCGGCCGGTTTTGAACATTTGATCTCTGTGGAATCAAAATGGTTAGCATTGAACGGTCCTGCGTATCATGGGGAAAAGTTTATGCAATGGTTTTGTATTGTTTTTCTGCAATTTAAGCCACTCCACAAATAAACCAAAAAAACATTCAGGTTATGACTGGTACAGCATTTTTTATGGCCTGTCATAGTTTTAGGACAATCAGAAATGAATTGCAATTAGGTTGACCGAGTAAACAGTTTATGTAGTAGCTAAAGCATGATGTAACTAAGCATTAATAATATTTTAGTGCACCAACCTTCACAGAAGACTCCAGAACCAGAGTATCCACTATCACAGGTGCAAATGAAACTTCCCACTGTATTCTGGCAACTTGCATTTGGATCGCATGGACTAATTGTATCAGAACATTCATCAGTGTCTGGATCAAAATATTTTATAGTAAAAATATACAGAATAGGTGTGCTGTGGACGAAAGACTGTAAAGTACATGAATACGATAAAGAAAATGCTTTATTTTTGACCAACCCAATAATCCACTGGATTTAAGTGATTTCTGCATTAGGCAAAGTCCAAAGTACAAGGCCACAAGCTACTGCCGAGTGCTAGGTAATGTCATCCTATTGTAATGTATGTGACAGGTTAAAGAAAAGCATTTTTGATGCTACATTAAAAAACTAAAAAAGAAAATAAAAAATCAGCAACCTACACTCCATACCTGTACAAGTTGGTGGTTGTTCTGACCACAATCCATCAGGGTTACACCGAATGACCGGACCGCCGCTAAGTTGGTAACCATTATCACATCTGTACCTCACCACTGAGTTTACATCGTATGGCCGTTGGAGTTCGGGAAAGAAACTTCCATTGTCCAGTGACGGAAGTTCATCACAGGTTATTTCTGGGAATAATGAAAAGTTAAAAAAACGTTTACATTTAGACCTGGAAACATAAACCAGGTGGCATTTTTTAATAGTAAGTGATGTAAATTCTTACTTGTGCAAATGTCGCCAGTTCCAGTGTAATCTCTGTGGCACTGACAAGTGTAACTTCCAATAGTGTTGGTGCAAGTTGCATGGATGTCACATGGTGCTCTAGTGATGCACTCATTCTCATCTGTTAAAAAATGTGAAAATTGGAAAAGTGTACCAAACTGGTCATCAATTAAACTAGACTTCCCATGACCACAACAGAGTGTCCAAACTGTTTAAACACTGACGACACAGTTCTATAAATTTTAAAAATTAATGTTAAATAATTGGTTGGTGGCTTTCACAAGCAGTCTTAATGAACATGGTTTAGGTTTGGATGCAACAAATCCGTGCACAACAGCTTGATAAAAAATATCTTAAACTTTATATTTCAAACAATAGTTTAAACACATACCAATGCATTGTGGAGGAGATTTGGACCATATACCACCAGCCAAGCAGGTGAGTGAGCTTGCTCCAAAAATAACGTATCCAAGGTTGCATGTGAATGTGGCAACTCCCCTTACACTGAGTGTGGTGGTGCTTACAGAACCAAAAGCCGGGTCAGAAAGTTCACTGCACACAATTTCTGGAAAAAAAGTAGCATTTGGCTGTTACTGCAACCATCATTATTGATTTTTTGTTATGATTAGTATTTTAGACCAATTTTAAGTTTTCCGAATATAAACCTGTTAACCTCTTACCATTGCATGAAACCCCATCTCCAGTATACCCATCATTACAAATGCAGGTATAACTTCCCTGGTTGTTATCACATGATGCATTTATGTCACATGGGGAGTCTCTTGCGCACTCGTCAATGTCTGAAAGAAAGTTAGAGTAATTAAAAAAACAAGTTCATAATTTTTTTTATATTTTAAAGCCCAAATATATCTGAATTTTAACACGGAATGCATATTTTATTGAGGTTCTTTATTTAAGGAGAATAGCGGACACATTGTTCTGGAAAGCATGGCCTACCTTCACAAACTGGTGGGTCATTTGACCATGAGCTGTTAGGTTGACATGTTATAGTCGCGCCCCCATCCATAGAATAACCATCATCGCATCCATATGTTATGGTGTTTGTGGCAATATATCGAGGTCGTCTTTGCGAGGAGATGAAACCATTGACAGGAGTGGTGGGGATGAGGCACTCATTTGCTGTGGGAAATTGTTGATTTAAAAAAAAAGCAGTAATAAAAAAATCAATCATGACTTAAACTAACTGTGACCGCTACTTAAACCTAAACTAACTGTGATTGCAGTTGATGATAAAATAAATGAATTATACAAAACAAAAAATTATGTGGCCATTTTCAAAGAGAGTTTTAATTAAACGTTTCTGAAAAACAAGAAGAGATTAAATGGCTATATACTTATATAAGCAAAATGAAAAAATATAGTTGATAAAAATTGATTGACCTAATAATTAAGCGATCAAATTAACGTAAATTGATATAACTACATAACATATTTCAAAATAGATAATATTCTCACGTTCGCATATGTATCCGTCACCATTGTAGCCTGATTTACATGTGCAAGAGTACGACCCTTTGTTGTTTGTACAATCTGCATTGCTGTCGCAATTATCAATGTCCTCTCTGCATTCGTTGATATCTGGGATGCCACAGTGAGGTTAAAGGTACAATTCTGTTAAGCTAAATTTAAGTTGCTACGTCTATTATTACAATTTAGAAAAAAAACAGTTAAATTATGAAGGGTTGAAATGTTTGTCTAGTGAGTCAGGAACTCATTCACAGGGTAGTCAGGACACATTTACAGACACAACCACTGATCTGCACTGAGGGATTTTTTTTACAGATTTTTATAATCGATATATATCCATAATATTTCTTCATATATTTTTTATTTCTACTTATATTTTAACATACAAATCTTGTTTTTTATTATTTTATATACTACCTTGGCTTCCTTAAAATTAAAATATATCTATGGCTTACCTGTGCACGCGGGTGGAACTTCAGACCACAACCCAGTGTTGAGGCAAGTGGCACTAGCTGATCCAACCATCCGGTACCCAGTATTACACTGATACACAACACTTACGCCCACAACTATGCTGGAGCTGCTGGACAGTCGGTAGGTGCCGTCATTTATACGAGCTGGTCGGCCACATTGAACACCTATGGTGAAATTGTGGAAATGTAAATTTATTTACAAGCTTTTACATATCATTTTGTGGTCAATAATTTTGGCTTATTATATTATACTGGATAAGATGAAAGAGTGCCTTAACTTAAGTTTTTTTATTAATTTCTAAAATATATTAATTTCTGTGTATTTACGTGTGCAGAATGTGCCGTCCCCACTAAAACCATCATTGCAGTTGCATTCATACGATCCAGGCACGTTGGTGCATGTAGCGTCCGGTGAGCATGGCTGGACACTGTCCAGGCATTCATTGGTGTCTATGGAGAATATTTTTATAAATCTATTACTGCAAATAAGCATACTGGAAAAAAAATTAGTTAGAACTACTTATTTTATTTCACTAAATCACTTTGCATCAAATTGAAGTTACCTTAAATTTATGTTATTTATTATTGACATAAGGATAATATTTTAATATTTCCTTGGTTGTAGATATATAAAAAACCTACAATTTAAATTAATTTGAATACATAAAATGAAATGCTTGTCAGAAGCACAACTTAAAAGTTTTGCAGCAAGAGTGTTGTTCGAACTATAAACCATCTGATTTATCACCTCATTATTAAATCATTACACAATTTGGCCAGCAAGTTAAAATGTAAATTTATTTAACTAGTAGTATACTGCACCTTCACATGTAGGGGGTGGAGAAGACCACCGTCTGTCCCTCATGCACGTGGCGAACTCTGTACCAACCAGATCATATCCAGCTTCACACGAGTAGCGCACTGACTGGTCCACCAACCACTTGGTGCGTGTGGCGGGGGATATCACCCCATTTTGTGGCGCACTTGGAAGTGGACATTCGATCACTGTGGAACAAGAATGGTAATGTCTTAAAAGCACAAAAATAATAAAATGGATTTCAGTTAAAGACCATAAACTACTGAAGTAATATGAAAATAAAAATGACAGATAAAGCTCTATTAAAAAACAGTTGAAACAGTTAAATAGTTGTTCGTAATTTATTTTGTACAATTTTGGCCATCATCAATATCTTATTATCAAAAATCAATTGAAACTGCTTGTAAAAATCTGACTATATATACATACATGAGCATTGGCTCCCATCTCCTGTATATCGGTCATTGCATGTGCAAGTGAATGAACCTTCAGTGTTTGTGCATGATGCGTTTCTCGAGCATGGGTAGTTATTTGCTTGTAAGCATTCATTTATGTCTGTGGGATTGTGCAAAATTGGGTTACTGCACCAGGAATATATCTCGACCGCAAAAGGCATACAATACAAAAAAATGGATTTACATGCCATGGTGTTGAATAAGTACTGCAAAGACAGTTGGAACATAAGTAATTGCAGTGTTTCCATAAAGTAACAATTTCAAACAATGCATTGGACACACTCGAACAAGTCGATGACCATTAGGTGCACTTGCTCTGGGTAACTGGTTAGAATCCAAGAAACAAACTTCTAGTATCATGCCACACTTGACAGACAGGATCACACATAAACTCCATTTACAAAATAATTAGAAAAAAATAAAACTCACCAAGACATCTTGGTACCCTGAAGGACCATTCACCAGAAGGAAGACAAGTTAGTGATCGGGTGTGTGATAATCTGTAACCGTTGTCACAGGCAAAGGTGACCACATTTCGCACAACATATGGGGGGTTACTTGACGATGACTTTGACCCATGCATAGGGGCAGCCAGATCCTCGCACGTTATTACTAAAGGGATATTATTAATAAAAAATTAATATGGTACGATGGACCTTAGCCAATTTATAGTGTTAAATTAAACAACAAAAAAAAAAATTTTGAATTAAAATTTTATTTTACTACCAAAGCTTCTAAAAACAAATAATTTTTCACACCAATTACTTACGTTCACAGTTCTGTCCATTGCCTGTGTATCCTTCATTGCAATTACACTCAAATCCACCTCTTGTGTTTGTGCATCTGGCATTTTCATCACATGCATTCGAGTTTTCACATTCATTTATATCTGATAAAAATATTTATTTAAGTAAATTGCACAAATGTATATTCTTGTATTGGATTATAGATGCATTCAAAGTGCAGTCATAAATGACTTTTAAAGTTGAGCTATCAGAGCTGATAAAGAGTGCTGTAAATCACACAGGTATTTCATTCATTTTTGTTTAACTATCTCTTTATCTTCCTTCTAATGGTCCACTGTGCTAACATGATAGCTAAATTGCCAGACAAAAAATACCCTATGGGCTAGAATACCAGGGTGCTAACAAATATAAAATCATGACTTACCAACACATCGTGGCTGTGAAGGAGCCCACCGTCCACTTTCCTGGCAAGTAATGTCAGCAGACCCCTGCATTCTATACCCATCATTACATGTGTGGGTGACTACTGCTCTGAGTTGGTAAGGACCCGTTCTTGGCGTGAATTGGCCATTCAGTATCGGTGTCAAGGCAGGACATGTGATTTCTATGGGTAAAGTTAAATTTAAAGGGAAAATTAGAGTAAAGTAAAATTTGCAGTATAAATTTTAATTGTTTAAAATAAATCCTAATAATTATTCAAGCACTTACCAATGCATAACTGACCATCACCAGAATATCCATCATTACAAGCGCATGTATAGCTTCCCTCTGTGTTGGTGCAAGTTGCTTGAGTGTGGCACGGACGGGCTTCGCTGCTGTCACACTCATTTATATCTGTGGGAAAACAGGACTTTCACATTAAATGAAGATAATACAATAAAAATAAAAAGATGATTGAAATCAAATAAAAAAAACATAAACTATCATTTAAAAAACCTACGAAATTACCTTCGCAAGTAGGAACTGGGTGGGACCAAGTACCATCATTACTGCAATGTATACTACGTTGACCATTCCTTCTGTAACCGAGATGGCAGGTGAAAAACACGGTGTTGCCATAAGTATATACCGGACGTGGATTGCTGATCAAGCCATTTGTTGGAGCGGTCAGTGCAGGACATGTTATTTCTGACAAAATAAAACATCATTATTATTACACAAAGTTATTGCACATGGAGTCGCGAGACTACCACATTTACACATATTGCTGGGGATATTATAGCATGATGCAGATTCTAAATATGCTACATTGATTCTTTCTCCCATACATTTATGTGGGTGTAGCAGATAATTGTAAAAGCAAATATATTTCGTGATCAACGGTTATTATTCATTATTTTTTTATCTTTGGTTTTAACTAAATAAATATATAGAATACAAGAGTTTGCTTACTGGTGCAAGTGGTACCATCCCCAGTATAGCCCATGTTACAGGTACATGTGAACGTAGCACGCACATTCGCGCATGCAGCGTTTTCATCACAAGGATTATCCCGACATTCATTGACATCTGAGAATAAAAATAAAATGGTAGAAAAAAGGTTTCAGTTGTATTCTTCATTGCATACTGTTGTACTATAGCGTGTAATGAGAACATCACAATGTCAACAGGTTTTTCATTCTAAGATATTTTATAATAATTATGCACAGTTAGTCTGTGTCAGATTATTTGAAAAACAGTAAAATAAATAAAATATCATACAAAAAATACTGAACAGATGTAAAAACCAACTTAGTTTCCTGAATCCTGCACATACCTGTGCAGGTGGGAAGGGTTGTCTGACCACAAGCCAGTTTCAAGGCATGTCAGCTGTCTGGAGCCGACCATGGTGAAGCCAGATGGGCAGCTATATGTCGCAACTTGGTCAACAAAGTATTGAGCTTGTGGTTGAAGCAATGTTACATCTTGATTTGTAGCAGGAGGGGTGCAAGTTATCTCTAAGAAATTAAAACAGATGTTGTTGATATCTAGTAAATAACCTGAAATATTCAGTTCAAAATTTATTTCAACACAACTAATAATGTAAAAACTAATTTTAAAGAGTACATAATAGAAAAGAAATCTTTTAAAAAGAGATTTTAACGAATAATGCAAGGAAAATCACAAATTGAATCTTTTGAATTTTCTAAAATAAATTGTTTACTTAGATATCTTTTAGTTTGTAAGGGTAGTTTGGCATTAAACTTTTTGTGTACTTAGGAACTTACGTGTGCAGGTATGCCCATTTCCAGAGTATTTATCATTACATGTGCATGTAAATGAGCCCATTTGGTTCTGACAAGATGCATTCGGATCACATGGGTTATTCGCAGGGTTTGAGCATTCATTGATATCTGTCAGTAAATAAAGTGGTTCTGACTTAATTTTGGATACTAAACAATACAGGATTACTCCAAAAAAATATGTCAGCACAAAACAAAAAATAGCAAAGACTAAATTTTATTTTGGAATTTTTTTTAAAACCACTTAAGCGGGTATTAACTACCTACAGAAGTCCTGCTTGTTTCAAAAGTCCACAACTTAAACTCTACAGAAAATTGCTACCGCCAAAACCACAACTTAAAATTAGCTCAACAAAGATATACAAGGACAGGGGAAAAGCATCAGACTGGTACTGCTGACACAAATATTAACACAGATCTATCATAAACATTACTGATCAATAGAAATGTATGGCCAATGCACTGAAGGTTGAATAATTTTGAAAAATGCACCAACCATTGCATGTGGGTTCTGTGCTTGACCATTCTCCGTTGTTTTCGCAAATAATAGTTTCATCACCCTGCAGTTGGTACCCTGGATTGCATCTGTAGCTCACTCTGCTTCCAATGTAATATGAGGGAAGCGGGTTAAAAATGCCATGGTTGATTTCCAATGGGTCTCTGCACTTGATTTCTGCAAAAAAGGTAAAATTTAACCTCATGAAGATGAGTAAGCTCCGGAAACCTCATAAATGTAGGTAAACATTCATTTACAAATTAGATACTGGATTTATGGTAATGTTATTGTTAGATTCAAACTTCAGTTAAGTACCACATTTATGAAAAATCCCTGAGATATTTGTATAGAAAAAGAGTTGGCAGAAGTTCAGATATTGGGAGTGAAAAACACGATTTGCAATATAACATGTGCATTCATCAGAATAACAGGTCCACAAAGTTGTGTTGATTATTTTATTATATGTGTCATAACAAATAAAATCAAACACATTTCTAATTTGTTGGTTACCAACCTTCACAAACAAAGCCAGAGCCTGAGTATCCACTGTTACAAGTGCAGGTGAAACTTCCTACAGAATTTTCGCAACTCGCATTAGGATCGCATGGGCTAATCGTAGCAGAACATTCATCGGTGTCTGGAATTCAAAAATACAAAAAATGTATAACAGTATTAGAAAATACACAAATAACGAGCTTTTATAAATTATTGTATACAGTATAGATGTTACTATTTTTAATATATATTTGAATCCAAACATTTAAGGTTACATTAATTAAGGGTCACATCTAGAAACATGGTTCTGCAGTTTATATAGTGGTCGTGAAAAAATAATAAATGGGAAAAAAACAGTGATTAAAAAGTTGATATTTTATTGTTGATACCTGTACAAGTTGGTGGTTGTTCTGACCAAAGTCCGTCAGAATTACATCGTATGACTGGACCGCCGCTAAGTTGGTAACCATTATCACATCTGTACCTCACCACTGAGTTCACATCGTATGGTCGTTGGAGTTCGGGAAAGAAACTTCCATTGTCCAGTGACGGAAGTTGCAGACAAGTTATTCCTGGAAACCATCAAATTTAGATTTGTAGGTGAGTTTTCCTAGAGATTAGAGTTTCTCATTTACAACAATTTTTACATCCCCTTGATTTCAACTGAATAGAAACCACTTACCTAACAAACCTGAATAGCAGCTAGAAGGTTATAAAATTAAGACCATATGGTTGGCGACCAAATACACAATATACTATCCGAACAAACGATGAATTAGGTACATTTTGTGTTGCCAGAAAGGCAAGAGCATGGTGCATACCAATATTTCTATTCAGAAACAATCAATTTTCAGTTGATACTTACTTGTGCAAATATCACCAGTTCCAGTGTAATCTCTGTGGCACTGACAAGTGTAACTTCCAATAGTGTTGGTGCAAGTTGCATGGATGTCACATGGTGCTCTGCTGATGCACTCATTCTCGTCTGTGTGGGGTAAGCAGAGTATTAGTCAATTGCTGTAAGATTCTGTTTTACACAGAAACTCATATATCAAACATAAAATAAAAACAAGCCAATGTTAATCAATAAACAGTCAAGTTTAAAATAGTTTGATGTATCTGTTAATGTAATTGGTTGTATTTCTATTGTTTTTACCAAAGATAAAGACTGTATCTGAAATGTCTGCAAATTCATGTTTGAACTTGATAAATGCAACAATGTGTACTCACCAACACACGTAGGTGGTGTGTTGGACCACCGGCCATTTGAGAAACAAGTGATGACCTGTGGCCCGTCCAACCGATACCCAGTGTTGCACGAATAAGTTGCAACACCTTGAACACTGCGGGAAATTACAACAACACTGCCTTGAGTGGGTTGGCTGAGAGAAGGGCATAGGATCTCTGCAAGGTAAGGTTGGTGTTTCGTTATTTAAAATGCATTTTGATGTACTAATTGATCATTTGTATTCTGGATGGTAAGAGACAATGTTAAATTGAAACATAGGCAGCGGAACAGTAACATAAACTAAAGATAAACAAGTCATTGGCAATAAACTGCATACAAATTTAACATATAAAAAAATTGACATTGATAAAGCGATCAAAAACCTGAGCACATCACTCACCCTGACAAGTTCGACCATCGCCAGAGTATCCCTCATTACAGCTGCATGTGAAGCTGCCAAGCTGGTTGCGACATAAAGCATTCTGATCGCATGGGTTTCTCTCGCATTCGTTGATATCTAAAATGTGAGTCAGGATGTTTAATTTAAAATAACCCATTTTACATTAAAGAACAGTTTACATTTGAGGTCATACCAGAAAACTATTTGGTGAGATGCACAGTAGTACAAACATTATTGATTTTTGCAGATGATTCACTGCATTACACATAACTTTTTATTTAAAAACATTTTTTATATTGTTGCTAACACACATTACAAAATATGATTTTTTTCTAATTTTAAGTTTGGAAAAGGATTGTTACTATTACATTCTAACTGCATAGCTGTAACACTTTAACATAATAAGGGAATTGCGACAAACCTAAACAAGTGGGCGGTTGGTTTGACCATGTTCCATCAGACTGACATGTAGCATTCCTGGGCCCCCTGAGCGCAAACCCATCTCGGCAAGTATAGATCACAAAATCTTCAGTGACCCATTTTTGTTGGGGTGATATGGGTGGGTTGATAAACCCATTAAACGGTCTTCGAGGTGCAGGACACTCAATCACTGTGATAAGGTGGGTTAAAATGTTGCTCAATTCAAATTTACGTTTTAACGGCAAGGGCAGTCATTGGAGATTGTAAAAGTGTGTGCTTGCCAGCAATTTTCAAATACTTTACGTTGAAATTAAATATTACTTATATAATCAAGGATGTGGACATTTTAGTAACAATAAAAAAAGGAATTTTTACCTGTGCATGTATCCCCTGGTCCAGTAAAACCTGTTTCGCAGGTGCATGTGTAACTTCCGGGGGTATTGGAGCATTGAGCATTTTGGTCGCAGTCATGACTGCTGTCCGCACATTCATCAGTGTCTGAAAATATTTAACACTATGAAGAACCAATGGTTTTGAGATCTAAACCTAATGCAGGTAGATACAGAACAAAAATTGGAAAATAAATATAGATTAAAATTGAAGGGGCCTGGTATTCCAGAAAAGCAGCTCTCCTAGCTGTGTAACTAAGTGAAATTAGGCATTATGGAACATTTAAATAAACCTACCTCTACAAATGGGGGACGAACTGGACCATTCTCCAGTGTTTAAGCAAGTTATGATTCTGTCACCGACGGCTTCATAACCAGAGTTGCAATGGTAGACTGCTCTGGTGCCAACCAGAATGGAAGTAGCAGTGGTTAAAGTGTAACCACCATTTTCTACACGTCCTGGTCTGGAGCATACGATTGCTGTAAAAAGAATACAGTTGTCACAACCGAAAACAAATTGTTTAAAGAATTGTACATTTCAACAGTTTTAGGAATTAGAACACTGCATCATTACTACAGTGGGTATGTCAATGGGACGGATATTTATTTATGAGATCAAACAGAAAATCTAGGATAAATTGCTAAACAGGTCAGTTTTTAGGCAATGACCCTGCCTCTTCGTGCAGTTAGAGAAATTGTCTTAACATTTTTTTATGGTTATACGATATAAACAATCAGGAAACTTACGTCTACAAGTTGTGCCAGATCCGGTGTAATTCTCCTCACATGTACACTCGTAACTACCATCTGTGTTGGTGCACTCTGCATTGGCATCACATGGCCCGCCGAATAAATTGCTGCATTCGTCGATATCTGAGAAGGTAGACATGGTTCTTTGATCACTTTGGAAATTCTTGTTTTTAAGGTTCTATATTTATTGATCGAATTTATGATCACATGTGAGGCTCTGTGGCTGCAGTGTAGTGTGTAGATGACCAAACACTGTAATTTGCACAACTTAATATCAATGTGTATGGCAAAAACAAACTTCGTACAATTTATTTATGATTTTGAGTAAAACATCTTTATGAAAGTAAGTATATGTTGATTGAAAGGCATTGACATTTAATTGATTGATGGGTATAACTAGACCCAAAATTATGTAGCTTGAATTAAAGCTGCATGAATATGACATGAACAACAATATATGGAAAATGTCAATAATCCTGTAATTTCAAAGAATATATTTCATCTGAACTGAAGTTGCTATTTAAGTTAGAATAGTTTATTTTAATAACCATGAATAAAAAATATTTTCCCTATTATGGATAACATGATTATTAAAACGTACCTGTACAAGTTGGTTCGTCTGAAGACCATGTCCCGTCAGTCTGGCATACAATCACCGAGCTACCAGTTACAACGTAACCCCTGTTGCATGAGTATCGTACGCTTTGTCCAGCAAACCATGTTCCTTGGTTTGAGGGGGACATGGCACCGTTTACTGGTGCTGTCACTGGTCTGCATTCTGTTCCTAAATTAACACAAAGAAGATTAAAACAACGTATACATTTTGTTATATGTGTGAATAAATAAGCAAATCAGTTTTAGTTTTAACATGCAGGAAAAAAACAATGCTGAAATAATTAGTTGTAAAGTACTGAAAAAATAATCAGACATCAACATTTATATATAGTGACGCTTATTTTAAAAAAAAAATTAGCCAACCAGGTTAAAACATTGTTTAGATCATTTTTTGGTAATATGCAATATAGGATTTTTCCCTTTTTCAGCAAATCTTAACCAATAATAACATACTTGTACAAGTAACCCCATCTCCAGTATAGTCGCTATTGCAGGCACAAGTGAATCCACCAAATTGGTTGGTGCACACTGCGTTTTCATCACATGGAATATTGGCTGGATCCACACATTCATTCACATCTGGAAATATGGAACATTAGTTGACGTTGAAAAGCTTAATAAGAAATAAATAAGCATTGAAAAATTGTAATAGTAATGTGTTGAAAAAATTTAATCTGTCCTTTAAGTTGGAAAATTGTTTTAGGCTTTATCTATGAGGGATGTTTCGAAAACAGTTTTTTGAGTATACAGAAATTCTATTGATTCATATTTACATCTATATAGCTTTTTCTTGATGACATAAACGTTTCTGAAAGTGCCTATTCCACAGCTTATTGATAACACAGATTTCATATTTGAGATTTATAAGTTAGTTAGATTTTAGAAACTGGATCTTTTCAACCGCATAAACAGGTGCCAAAAACAATACTTGGTACCTCTACAAGTTGGTTCTGGTGACGACCAGAGTCCAGTCTCCATGCAGGTGGCAGAAGCCGAGCCGTGGAGTGAGAAGCCAGAATCGCAAGAATATTCAACCGTGGCACCGAGTAGATATGGCGCCACGACCTCGGAGGTCACATCCCCGTTGGTGGGGTTGGATGGGGTGGGGCAGATGATCACTGTGTTTAGGGGTTTTATATATTTGTAACTCTAAATGCATGTTCAAATTTATTTTGGAACAAAAAATATTTGGAACTTTATTTACAGAAAACATACCAAAGTGACTATAAATATTGGATTTGTTGTATATACTGTACAATTAAAAAACAAATTTTTACTTTAAATACTTACATTCACACACAACACCATTGCCCCTGTAGCCTTCATTGCAGTCACATGTATAAGAGCCCACAGTGTTCTGGCAGGTGGCGCTTGGATCACATGGACTTGGGCTCCTCTCACATTCATTTATGTCTGCACATTCATTTTTATGTTAATATTAGAAGTTAATTAATACAGCAGTTAGCTGTTTAGAAGTGTATTGGTTTGTCACTTGGATTGTTGCATATTCGTAAACTAACAATTTCTATTTGAGTGTGTGCAGGGCACGGTATTTCTACAATCCATTGGAAGCTTATGTAAAAATGGTCGAATCGAGTTTTTTTATCAGGTAAACTCGTTTTAGGTCAATTCTTTGATGTTCTCATGTCTGTGTAAAATTGGTCTTGAGTGAAGACATTTGTTTGAGTCACTACAACACTGGTATCACTTTTTCTTAAATCTAATGTCAGTCTTTCCCAGGGATAAATATTGAGATTTCCACATTCAACAATGAGACATTATTAATAAATGAAAACTAAGCATCAGAAAGTCACCATTGCATGTGGGTTGCGGGGACCAAAGCCCTGACTCGAGGCAAACTGAAGTGGCATCTCCAACCATGGTGTACCCGACATTGCATCGGTATCGAGCCTCATTGTTGAATGCCCACTGCACGCGGGGTGAGGACGTCAACAGTGCATTGTCCGGCACAGGGGGTGCAGAACATGTGATCACTAGAAAACGAGTTTAATTGATTTAATTATTATGGTTTATCTTTTTATGTTTTAAAGATATATGTTTCACTATCATGTCATAAATTTTTTGTACTTTTTAGGTTATTCTGGTTTCGTTAAAAAAACGATATTCAAAAGCGCAGATAATCAAAACTTGAACAAAACAAAGCAAAAACAATGTTGTGCAATGAAAATCAGCAGCTAGCTAAATAGTTGTGTCCTTGGGCAAGACACGTCATTGACACTGCCTGAACCTCATAGATAACATGATTCTATTAAAAATAAACAAACATCTCGGGCAATTACCACATACAGCAATTATGTAAAATTGGAATATTGTTAGAGTGCTTAGTTAATTCTGGCAAATTTGTTTATTCAGAAGGTGACAATATGCAAAAAACGACACATATATCAAACATGTCAACTTACGTGCACATGCCACTCCATCACCAGTGTAGCCATCATTACAAGCGCATGAATAACTTCCCTCGGTGTTTGTGCACCTGGCATTCACATCACAGTTGTCACTGCTTTCATCACATTCATTGATGTCTGTTGGATGATTAAGATCGGGTTAAAAATCAAATACAGGAGATTATAAAAAAAGATTGTAGAAAAGGCAATCAACAGTTTAATCATTTTTTTTGTAAAATGTTTTGAAAAAAATCTCCATTTTAAATCAGCTGTAATTAAGTTAACATTAGTAACAGTTACCTTTTTTGCTACATATTTTTACATTGGTTTCTCTATATGTACTTTTGGTTTGTTATACACTTGGAAAAAATAAAGCATTCCGAATACCTTTTTTAAAATAGTTTTCAACTTCAACTTAAGATTGTTAGAATATGCAAAAACAAGACATGTAGACCTTAAACTACAGACTGGAAATTGAGTAATATGATACTCGCATTTGTACCTCCATTGGGATGAGACCTAAACAGATTACCAAATAGGCCATATAATTTAGATAACTTACCGTCACAAGCGAAGGGTACTCCAGACCACCTCCCACTGCGTTGGCATTCTCGCTCTGTGTTTCCTGATGCTCTGTACCCTGGTTCGCAATCCACCGACACAGTGTTCCCATACACAGATGGTGTGTCACTGGGTGTGGGGTTCAATGAACCATTGATTGGTTCATCAAGTTGGGGGCAAGTAATTTCTATAAAAAAATGTCTGGTTATAGTTTTTAAATACAACTAAATATTTTTATTAAACTAAATTAGTATTTTCAAGTATGATGATCAATAAAAACAATGGAAAAAATAAAACAGTTTAAAATAATCTGATTAAAACAATTTTTCCAATATATATATATTTTTTTTTACCATTAAAACAAGGAACTTACGGTCGCAGGACTGGCCATCACCAATATATCCATCATCGCACATGCAGCTGTAACTACCAATAGAGTTGCTACAACTTGCATTCTCATCACAAACTGGGGTGGATGTTGGATCACATTCATCGATGTCTGAAAGAGAAAATTATGAGTTTTAGATAAAATTGAAGAAACTTTATAAAAAAAAAAATTAAACAATTTAAAAAAAAACTTGAACAAACCGTAATTAAAGCTTATTTAAAAAACTTTAAAAAAAAGTAAATTGTAACAAACTTTTACAGACTAAAAATTGCAAAAACATTTGTTTGGATAAAATAGAGCTAATGGTCATTAAATTGATGTCAAGGATAACTGAAGTCATCTGTTATCTTATTACCACAGCCTGAGGTCTAGTTTTATAACGTGTATTATAAAAGCATTTATAGTTTTTTTTTTCTGAAAAATAGTTGAAAAAAAATGATAAATTATAAAGCACTTTAATAGGCATGATATTCCCACTGTGTGCATGTTCCTTTATGCGTGTATATGATTATCTCATTACTGAACTCACCAACACATGAAGGCTCGTCGGCAGACCATACACCCCCCTCTGCGCAAGTTAACGGGTTACTACCCTCAACTGTGTAGCCACTGACACAGGAAAATGTCACCACTGTGTTAACTGGATAGTTAGGCAGATTTTGTGGCTCAAATGTCAGGAGCTCGGAACCCACCGGTGGACTGCATGATTCAACTAAAAAATAATTATTTTAAAAATATTACAAAAGCCTGACACATTTTTTTGTAAAATATCAAAAATTTCATAAATATTCTATTAAAGAAAATTTTAGATAAAAAATAAACTTTGCAACAATTTTTAAAAAAGAATCCATGAATAATGTCACAGGAAAAACTTCTAATTTCACCTGTGCATTGCTGGCCGTTCCCAGTGTAGCCCTCCCCACATTGGCAGGTGAAACTACCGATCGTGTTGGAACATGTCGCTGATGCGTGGCATGGAATGCCCACTGAACATTCATCCATGTCTGTAGATTAATTGTCGCTCGGTTTATTGTTTCATTCAGATGTTGTTTAAAAATCACAAAAAAATCAAATGTGTGTACAATTTTGTTATTTTTACCTATTTTATGTAGGATTAAATTTTCCAGCACACAGTGATTACAATTACAAACCATGGTAACAACTCACCGACACATGTGGGCTCCTCCCCAGACCAAACCCCTGACCCGGTACATCTGATCTGTCGGTGCCCTGACAACTGGTACCCGGGGTTGCAGCTGTATGTAACCCGTGTGCCCACAATCCAGTTGGTGTCATCACTTGGAGAGCGAATTCCATTCTCGATGGTTGTCGATAAAGATGGACAAAGAATTTCTGAAGAACAACATTAATTACTTTAAAAACTCACTTTGTATGGAAAAAACTTATTGTTTAATAAAAATATTAAGTGATTTATAATCACAAAGTATGATGGCAGACTAGCAGCTATCACTTACGTTCGCATGTTCTTCCTTCTCCAGAGTAACCTGATTTACAGGTGCAAGTGAAGCTACCTTCGGTGTTATCGCAATCAGCGTTTAAATCGCACGTGTTAAGCACTGCATCTCCACATTCATTGATATCTAGAGAAGAAAACGTTAAATGCATAATTATGAAAATCTTATTTATAAATTGTTAAATATTTAAAAAAATGTTAAACTAAACACAAACTATGTGTCCACTGGAATAAGTGTATTGAACATCAGAAAAATACCTTCACACGCAGGTGGGTCATTGCTCCAACTACCGAGTCGCGTACACGTAGCTTCAACTGCTCCTACCAAGGTGTAACCACCATTGCAACGAAATGTAATGACTGAATTAAGCAACCATTGGGTTGGATCTGGTGAGCTTGAACCAAATTCCGACACAACAGGGTCCAGGCATACAATCACTGAAATGAGCAAAAAAATTGTTTTGTATTTTAAAATGTTTAAAGCAATAATATCTAAAATATAAAAGATAATAAAATAAGGTATAAAATACCTGTGGTTTGTTGCTTAATATAAAAAATATTTTTATGAAAAAAAAAAGAAATGTAAAGGTAGCAAAAATCTTTGTTTATTTGTAAACAATTTAAACATATGTTAATTTCAGTTTCCTAAAAGTTGTAAATATATTTTAAAACAAAACAATCATTTAATTTATTTGTTATAATTACTTCAAACCTGCATTAATGGAAGAAATATCAAAAGTTCAACTTACATTCACAGAAGACGCCATCACCAAAGTAGCCTTCCTGGCAAGTGCAATTATGACTTCCCTCAGTGTTGACGCACGTGGCGTGTTCGTCACATTCGTGAGTGCCACTTGTGCATTCATTTATGTCTAGAACCAGGTAAGTATGTCACAGAGAAGAATTGGGATAAAATACTCTTTTTTGTCACATTGAATTTAAAAATAAGAAAACTAAACTGTTTTACTTTCACATTCCTATATATTTTGACATTATTCTATCTCTACAGTAACTGTTGCAGTGTATTTCTTAAACTGTAATAACTAGCTTGCATCCAAAGGGTCAAGGCAATGCTTGCTATGCTCTTTACCCAGGGACACAACATGACATTAAGCGGCCATACTGGAATAACATTAATAATTCTAGTTCACTGCAACCATACCAAAACATATTGTGGGAATTGAATAAACTCCACACATCAATCTGTTCTAAGGATTGAACACATGGCTCACCTGTGCAAGTGAGTAGAGAATCAGTCCACTCGCCAGTTGACAGACACACCGTACTGGTTGCACCAGCAGCTTTATAACCCGTGTCACATGTAAGTGTCACCACAGAACTAACAGTGTATGTGTCACTAACCAATGACAACTGACCATTTTCCGGAATTGCTAATGAGCCGCAGACGATTTCTGAAAATATCATTTAGAAGGATTTAGTGAGGTAAATCAAACATTAATTATAAAAATATTACCTTGACATTGTATTCCATCTCCAGTGAAACCCTCCTGGCATGTGCAGGTGTATCCACCATCGATGTTGTGGCAATCAGCATCCGCATGACATGGGTTCAATAAATCAGAACATTCATCAGTGTCTGAAATAAATTTTAAACTTCAATTGTTTGTTTATATGGGGGCAATAAAAAGGCCTTATATATTGTACTGTTAGACAACCACACTATTAATAAAACTGATATTGTCCCAACATATTCACATGACTGCAAAACTAAAAAATGTACATGAGCAGCCTTATCAAATACTAAGTGTTCTTTATATTACTGTTAGTACTTGTGAATCTGTTGAAAAAATCTGCACCATTTTATCAAAATTAGTCCAAAATGATTTTACTAATTTTGTGATCTTTATACTATACTCTCCAACACAGAAGTTTTGCTAGTTTAACATGTCCTTTACCTTGGCAAGTGGGTGGAAAGTGGGACCATTCGCCGGTTGATTCGCAGATGAGTCTGTTGTTTCTCTCCAACAGTTGATACCCGTCATTGCATGAGTATACCAGCTCATTACCAGGGACGTACTCGGTGCGCTGGCCAAATGTGATATTTCCATTGGTAATATCTCCCGGGAAAGAGCATGTGATTTCTGTGGAAAATAGGGTTTAAAAAAATATTACTTTTGGTCGAAACATTTCTGTAGCAAGCGCACCTAACGGCTACTTAATAAAAAAAATGTTTTTAGCAACAGGCCATTTAGAAAATACAGAAATAGTGATTTTCAGTTAATTATTGATGAAATGTAGAGACATCCATAGAAAACAAATGTTCATACTTTGGCAGAATGTTCCATCACCCTGGTAACCACTCTTACAAGTACACTGCACATTTCCATCAAGGTTGTGGCAGTTGGCGTGCTCGTGGCAAGGGTTGTTTCCGCTGCATTCGTCGACGTCTTAATGGAAAATTGTGTAAGGGAATTAATGGAAATCATATAAACAAGTCACAGGTTTTGTAAGAGCCATAAAACATGGCTTGTTTAAAAATATTCTAGGTCATCATTTACCTGTTGGGATAGAATAAATTACAAGTAAACATTAGCAGCTTAACATAAAAAATCATAAAAAATCATTATTAAACACTTAACTATAAGCATTAAAGCCAATATGTATGGGTAATTAACAACTTGTAAACAAAAAAGTTTATTTTTGTGGAGTCAATGGCTGAAGTTTCCACCTACCTTTACAAGTGGGTGGTTGAGAGGACCATTGGCCACTGGACATGCACACAATGCTTTCACTTCCTTCTACCATGTAACCATCAGAACATGTGAAAGTAACAACCGATCCTATCATGTTATCAGAGGCATCGGCGGGCACAATGGCTCCATTGGTGGGTGCAGTCACCGCAGGGCACGTAATCACTGAAAACAATAAATAATGTATATATTAAACCTTTGATGCTAGGAACTTGACAGCTGTTATAACATGAAAAAATTGAAAATATCATGTTCTATATTCATGTTGCCTCAAGGTTGAGCCACAATTATTGTACACAATTGGAAACAGCTAACAGCAGTTGTTATTGGAGCTTGTGGTTGCTGATAACACATTAGTGGTTTAGGATGCCCAAGTTTAAACAGGAGGAGAAACTATTTTAAACGCAGATGCTTCAAAACATAAGCTTAAGTGCCTTAAGTGCTTTCACAAAATTATAGTTTTATTCGAATATTGGTTGTCTTCAGTACTAGTTAAATTAAAAAACATTTTCATGCAAATGGATTGATCAACTGACCTGTACATGTGACACCATCACCAGTAAACTCCTCATTGCAGGTGCAGAAGAAACTACCACGGGTGTTGGTGCATGTGGCTTCCTCATGGCAGTTGTTATCGCTGACGCATTCGTCAATGTCTGGAAGGTTAAGATGTAGGTAAGTACAAATTATAAAAAAATGCAATTTGCACAATTTGTTTTTAACCCAGGAATCTAGTGCAGAGGAGACATATTTAATCGACCAGAGTCTGCCTATATGCATGTAAGTGGGTGGATACCTAAACTAAATCAATGCTTTTCAATGCTTTATCCTTATGAAATATAAAATGCTTTTGTTTCTATTTGTCCTTGCATGACAGTTAATATTTTAGAACCAAGCTATAAAATGATTGTAAAGAATTAACTAAAATAAATCCCACAAAAAGTTTAATAGTATCGGTGCTGGACCTAGAATGGCTTGATACGATTTGCCTTTATTACTCCGTTGCCCAGGATATTTTATCCTATCCCAACTGGCTACGTGGGCTCTAAACCTACCGACACAAGTTGGTGGATCTCTGGACCAAACACCAGAGGGCCCGCAAGTGACCTCGTCCGGCCCATCTAGCTCGTATCCATCGTTACACCGGTATGTGACCTCTCCACCCACGGAGAAGAATTCGATATCGGAAGGCAAGGCAGTTCCGTGGCGTGGAACTCGTTGCTTCCTGCAAGTGATGCCTGAAATGTTGGATGAAGTATTATTTTGGTGAATATAAGGTGTTGCTCAGGGATAGGGTGAGATAGAACTTTATAATGGAGAAGTGAGTTATTTTGACTTTTCTAGAAACAAACGATTTAACTTGATGCTTTGTGATAAATCTTGAGAGTATAATAAGAGAGTAGAAGTATTGTTTGTGCTCTCTGTAAAAAAAAGTGAACATGAAAGTGCAAACAAAGTCTAAAAACAACACTATATTTTCTTACTAATGTTATATCAATATGCCCATGATAAAAATAGTTCAATCTTTCAATTTTTACAATAAATTTGCATTTAAAGGAAAATTAGTGGAAAGAAAAGAAATACGTACCAGTGCAAGTAAAGCCATCGCCAATAAAGCTAGATCTGCAGGAACATTGAAAGCTACCAGCTGTATTCCTACATATTGCATTGCTGTGGCATGGACTGCTGTCACATTCATTTATGTCTGAAAAGAACATTTGGGGGTTTAAAATAAATCATTGGTGCTCATATTTACTCCAGCACCAAAGTATGGGCACACGGTAAACACAATGCTGCATGCCCGCAGTCAAGTTGCATGGAGTTCACCATACAAACTAAATATGGTGGACTAATTGGTTTTTAATTTTTGCTTAACTACAGATTTAAAGAATTTTATCTTAATTAACACATTGTGATATTTCGAACTTACCAACACATGTGGGCGTGACATCTGACCATCTTCCATTGGATTGACATGTTATGCTTGCAATCCCACTGAGTATATAGCCTGATGTGCAGGAGAATTGGAGCACTGTGGCAACTGCATGTCTTCCAGTGGTGTGTGGGTTCACCCGTCCGTATCTCGGTGGGATGATTACAGGGCATGTGTTGGCTGGGGATGGAAACTTTGTTTTTACAAAAGTTTTTACCTTCAAACTTATAATTGCATTGGTGGAGTGCATATTATATATTTAGTTTATTTAAAATTGGCAAGAAGTGATGGTACAAAGGTTCAAACATTTTAGTTTGATACTATGGATGTGTTATTTGTATACTAGTGGATTGGAAATTCGTACTGAAGAATTTATCAACAGATCAATCATACCTGAATTCCAGTAACAAAGTGGCCTATTGCATTTTGCAATTTAAATTATTAGATAAAACCTTCCACTGACTCTTGCACACAAAATTACCTGTGCAGATTCTCCCACTACCAGTATACCCTTCATTACATGTACACGAGTATCGACCGTTAAGATTGGTGCAAGTGGCATGTTCATGACAAGGTGACTCGTCTCTCCCACACTCATCGATATCTGCAGAATGGGTTTTAAAATATTTTTTCTGTTTAATTTACTACCCTGCATTGATCGAGTGCTAGAAGTGTGTGCATTTTGTTATGACTATCCAAGAGTTTAACATGTTTAATATTCTAATTTATTTTATGCACATGATTGTTTAGTACTCCTAGAAATAGTAACTTAATATTACATATAAATAAAAATTTTATGTATAAATTTTACCCTTTTAAAATTATTAAATACATAAATTTTTTTGATTGGTATCCATATCTTGTTTATAAGCTTAACTTGAAACAATTTAAAATATTTAAAGAAACACTTTTGATCATTTTTCTTTTCTTTGGTGTGGTGTAATTTAAATAAAAATCGCAAAAGAATTAAAACAAAACTATACCAAATCTTACCTGCACAAGTTGGAAAGTCATGTGACCAATTCCCACCATCTGCACAGGTCAAAGTAGCTTGCCCAATAATCTCATACCCCCTCGAACATCGGTATGTGATGACAGATCCAATTGATCTGGGGTTGCTACTTCGTGGGTAGAAGTACCCGTTTAATATGGATTCAGGGGCACAGCGTTCCTCGGCTGTGGATATGTGAACATGTTGACTCTCACTTGTTTACAAAAGAGATGGGAGTAACTTGCTCACAGATTTGGTTGCAAAAAAACAGAAGGAACTTGAAGTTATGTAGTTTAACAACCGGAACGATTTGGATATATATATTGCGGTAAAGAAGTATCATAAGTTTAAATGGAAAAACATAAATACAAAAAGATATCCGAGTAAAGTGCTCTTGTTGCATACACTTTTGTTTCATCGATGCAATAATATTATCGATAAATGATCTATTTAATTTATATGGAAAAGTCATTATATTTTATATGGAAAAATCATTAGTGAACTCATTGCCAATTTTAAATTACCTCAGCTGTTGTGTATAAGTATATATGAATTTAAATGTTTAATATGTGCTTACCAGAGCAGTCAAATCCATCGCCGTTATATCCAGTATTGCACACACAAAAGAAACTTCCTCTGGTATTTGTGCATTCTGCATTCTCATCGCATCGGTTGTGCTGGCATTCGTTAATGTCTGGTGCAAGTAAGTTGAAAGTAATTAATTCGGAACAGGTAGGATAGAATATGTATTTTTCTGCAGGTAAAACAACATATTGGGAATAATTACACTTGTAATCTTTGAAATACCACATTGATGGATTATCAGAAGTTGGTGGCTGATATCCAAGGTTGAAAATAACTATTGTTATGGGTCAAAGAAAGAACAGATAAATTATTATTATATAAGCTGCCCCCAATGTCTGGTTTCCAGACACTCTAGGTTATTCCTAAAATTTGACCACTCGGATGCATTAAGATTTAATAAAGCTTAATTTCAAGTGCCTTTATAGCGAAACAATAATTAAGTTTAGAGTCAAAGGTCAGGGTCGAGTCAGAAACCTCTCTACTTTTCCACCGCCTTGATTAACAGCCACTTTGGACATGGTTAAAATAATAACTAATCATAATCATCAATACCTCTGCAGGGTGTGCCAGAATAACCTCTAGAACATGAGCATCTGATTCGGTTTTGTCCAAGGCAGGTACAGGTTTTGTATTCACGTTCTATGGTCAGACTTTCTCCTGTTATATAGTATGAAATAAAAGGTTAAACAACTCAAAAGAGTACCTCAAATAGTCGAAACACAAGAGCTATTGGGTGTACAAATGCCAACAGTCAAACACCATAGCTTTTAAGTGAGCTGCATTATACATAAGCATTACTTTTATAAGACAATTAGGTTCAGGTAAAGTCAATTAAGAGTTTTGAAAAAAACTCAAAAATGAAAATCAAATTACAACCATGAAGTATGCATATATACTACAAAACTATTCTTTTTTTTTATTTTTTCTTAGTAATGATTGCTAAAAAAATAAAACCTCTACCTTTTCTGATATAAGAGTTGCCGATGGTACATCCACAGTCAGATTTTCTGATGCAATTATCACCATCCCTCACATACCCAACGTCACACACACAATCCTCCACTTTGCCAGGAAGCTGGCAGCTGTTGGTACAACAATGTAATTTAAATAAAATGAATGCAGTTTAAATATTAATTGCTGGTTGGAAAGAAAAAATTCCAAAGAATCTTTGATTAATTTCTGAGTGGAAATGCTAAAGTATTGCTTCAGATTGCCTTGTAGGTCTCCATCATAATTAACACACTGCAGTAGTTATAATATATGGGTAACATGAGGTAATCTGTCAATGATATAATGTCACCTGCGTTTAAAAAACCCCGAGGATAAACATAAGTATATCCTGTACTATTCGTTTTACCAAAATTTAAAATCTTTAAAAAATTCTCACTTTGCTGATGCATATGGTGAAACACAGGTATCAGTGCAAGGAGAGGCACAACCCACATAGTGGCTGTATGCTGGACAGCTAAGCAATTGTGTGTTGGTCTGTGATCTCCAGTCACATAACTCGATATCGTGAGCTTGGCAGGTTTCAGCATATGTTGATAAAGCCTGAAATGTATATGTATTGAGGTTTGTGCCAAAATGGAAATTTACTCTCACATGCTTCTTTTGACAATATCCCAGTATTATTTAAATTAAATATTGTGTTTTTTATCGAATGTGAAAATAAAATAAAAAAAACTAATATCATTATCACATGAGAAAGGTAGTGAAAAATCGAAATTTAAAATCTGTAAACCAGCGTATTTTATCTAGCATCACCTGTTCTAGTATTCTGGCATCACCGTTCATTGCACAAACATCCATCACACATTTTTCGAAAAAATTTGCAGGGTCCAAAGTGGCGTGACATGGTCTAAACATTCCAGTGCGATACAGCAGTGAACCACAGTATTCATTGCTAGCCCTGGAAAAGTAGAGAACGACTTTAAGTTAAAGATGCACTTTTTCTCAAATATGGTCTATCAATTTAACTGAGATGAACTTTAAAGTTAAATTCAGTAAAGTTAAACTTAGTATTTTAAAGTCAAAAGAGGTATATTTAGCTGAGGCATATTGCTCACTGCTTTATCTGGTGCCGTAATTTTGAAAAATTAGTTTATACCCTGTTTGTAGTTTTTGCCTAACTTACCATGTTTCTCTATTTGAACAAACAAAATCGTTGGGAATTAGAGAAGAGCAATTTCCAACCCGATAACTTTGGGCAAATTCATTGAAATTTGTCGTCAAAGCTCCACTGCTGGTTTTCAAATCATCATTTCTAATACCGTTGTAATCTCCACACACTCCATGCACCTTAAAAAAAATTGTAAATAATAATTCAAGGATTTGAAGGGGTGCTAACATAATTTTTTTTTTAAAAGTTAAACTTCAGTGGCAATACACTTGTATCGAAGTACTTTGCATACATGAGCATAGGGCAGTGTAATAAATAAAAGGGTTCTAAAAGAGCTTAATGTGTAAGGATATAGTCTGTTTACATATTTCAATCCGTTAAATGTCGGCTTTAAGTCAAAAAGTGGTTGGTTACCTGTCCCTTGTAAGTGCTTGGAATCCTTATTCTAACTCCGTTACCGTTGAACCAGACTTTCAATCCATGTATGGTGGATAGCAATACGGATCTGCCAGATATAATCACACTGAACTGTGGTGATTCGTAACTGGCTACAATATCACCGTTTATCTGAATAAAGAAAATTGATTAGTTACATCAGATATTTGTAACAATCTAAAATGTATAAAAATAAAACAAAATATTCAGAATTTTACAAAAAGCAATTTGATTTTTGTAATATTTTTTTCAGGTTTTATAAAATGTATAATTATGATGGAATTTACACAAAGAATTAAATAATTTAAGTAATAAAATAAAAGTATATATCACTGTCCATCGTAAAATTCTTAAAGTCAAATAATCTGTCCAAAGTTAAATAATTTGTTTTATTATTTATCGAAAAAAAATCTGGCAAAGAGAATAAAATAGAAAACTAAAAATTATTAAATTTGATGAAAAATAAACAGACTTACTTTAATCACTCTGTTCTTTTCCAAGGTTACCAGTATATTGCCTGGCAGGGTAATGGTGATGTGTTTAAGGAACGACACCCTTGTGATGCCACCCCTGTGCTCATTGGTGGCGACAACGTTAAACCAGCGCGGGTCGGTGGTTGCCAGTGTGTTGGTGCGTGACATGGTGTAGGAACAAGCTCCCATGAAATCAAACCACCCACTTCCATCAAATGTCATGTAATGCGGGTCGCCCCATGCTTTGCATAAGCCGTATCCTAAGGGAATTAATTGTTTTAAAAATATTATTGTAATGATAGGATACCTTTGTTTGTCACCGTGGATGGGGCATAAGGCAGTAAAACATATGTAATTGTTGGATTACTTCTTATTCATTGTCTTGTTATTATAGCTACCACACTGTACACGCTCAGGATATTGCTACAATTGTTTAAACCCATTATTCCCCAAGTGTAAAGCAGAGCTAAGGGGATGTCCTATGCGCTATCGAATAGCTGTATATTATTACTCATTGTAAAACTCATTGGTATATATACACATTGAAGAAGAAACACAGAAAGTAAAAATTCTAATACTTTCGAATGCTTAGTTAATCTCAGGGGTAGAAAACACAGAGGGAGTTGAAACCTAAACATTCGTAAAAATACTGCATAACCACAGTTAGTTAGACCTTTTACAATGTGCTGTGTACAATAAATAATGCATGGTACATCAGCTGCAGTGTCATACCTGCAGGCACACAAGCGATCCTTCCTAGGCCATCTCTTCCACAGGTTTGATGGTTGCTACACCTTCCCCGAGCACAGGTCATCCTGCCCCTCTGACATGTACATTTGCGTGCACACCCAGCAGTGTATGCTACATCACCGCTCTAAATTTCAAATTGGAGGTTATTTGTGTTTTTTTCTAAAAGTTTCTAATTTTTAGTCTGGTTACATAGTTCAGTCAGTTTTTTTCAACAATGGATTAAAAAGATTTAAATAAAATGTTTACAATGTATTCCTTGTATTATTTTTAAAATCCCAAAACAAACCACACCTTGTAGTACTTTCCGCTATGCACACATCCACATTCCGACCTCCTGACACAGGTATCACCGGAGAGTATGAAGCCATTGTTACATTCACACTGTTCCACACAACGCCTGTCACATGTTGTGGTATGAGGTTGAGAACATGTGCGGGGGCAAGATGAGCCACATGGGTTGTAGTGAGAATTAGGTCCACAGTGCAGTGCTGCAAATAAAAAAAATAACTTAAAAACTATACAATCTGTGGCATTTGGAAGTTTGTGTTCGAATAATAATTAAACAGGTCTAGCGGATGGTGTAAGTCTGCTCTAAGCCTGCCATAATCTTTTCATATACAGCAGAGGTATAAACTTGTTGTTATCATACAATCATGGTAAAATAAACATTGTTGTTTGATTAATTTTAAAGTTACATAAAATCAGTTTTTCAGTTATTAGGTGGTGATTCATAGGAAATTGATATTTCTAGGATATACTGTATTATATTTGTGGAGCAAATGATAAAGTTTGCTAGAAATTTGCAACCCTAGCACCTCTAACATTATCAGTATCCATTGTAACATCTATAAAAATAAAAAAGGTATGTACGTGTGTTGGTTGTATTTCTCCAATCGGCGCAAACGGTTGCCCCCAACGACTGACAGATTTGCGCATATGAGCCTACATTGTTCTCCAGTGCAGCTGACGCATCGTTGTATACGCACGAGTCAAACACACAATCCTAGAGACAAGGGCATGTATAGATAAATATGTTTGGATAATAGAGTTTATATGTTATAATCTTGCATAAAGGTAAATAATGATTATGTAGAGTAAAACCCTTAAAACAATAATGGTTTTATGACCATAAAAAATTTCTTTTTTTTTGTTTATGAAAACTTAGTTCAGCTTCCTATGGAGTGTATTCACCACTGGGTGAAAGCAACCAGGGACATAACTGAACAGCTAGTAATAAGCTAAAATGTAACTTCCCGAACACATTAAACCTCAATACAGGTTTGATCAAAAAGTACCTTCAGGAATGGGGCTGGGTCAGCGAGAGAATGGCAGCTTGAAAAGCACCCATTTTCCTCAGTCAAAATTGAACAGAGTCGCTGGAAAACTGACTTCCGTGAAGACGGACAACTTTCATCTCTCGGTGGCAGTTGTCTTGCACATCTAAAATATAGTTTGAAATAAAATGTACTCAAAAATAATACCATTATAAAAAAGTTGTTGGACCAATAATATAACTTAAGTATAATTCAACTTATTTATCACAAAAAAATTATCATGTGTATAATTACTTAACCAGCATATAAAAAATAACCTTTTAATGAAAAATATTCAATAATTACCCTGGTTTGGTGGAGGTCTGGTATTGGTTCCCAAATTGAGTTGGATCAGTAAGGATAGTTGTTGTCCCTCTGCGTGTAAAGTCATCATCTGCATTTCCATTGTAGTTACCACACAAACCTGTTGAGAGGGGAAAGGGAATGATCATTATTAATTGGTGTAACAAAACACAGATGATAGATTCAGTTTTTTCGTTGATCAGGGCATAAATCAACCAGTAATATTCAATAATAATAATTCTTTTTATAATGCCAAATGTAACATATTCAGAAACATTTATCCAACATATAAAAGTATCTATCTACAGACAATTTAGCAAAACAATATTTGTTTACCTTCCACAATCCCAGCATAAGTGCTAGGCATTCGCACAGTGAGGTAGGATCTCCCATCGTACACTATTTTCATTTGGAATGAGGTAGTCAAAACAACAAATCGGCCGCTGAAGCGAATGTTAACCCCACTTGATGTGTGCGAAAATGGAAGGTTGACGGTCTCTCCATCAACCTGGGATAGTATTGGATGGTTGTAATGCAAGCTGGTTAGTGTTAGATTATGATAGGAAGTTAGACCATCATCTGAAAGGTAACGACAAAATCTGCATCAAGCTTGTTTGCAGTGTCCTTAGGTCAGGCAATTAGTGAAGTTTAGTTAAGGAAACAAACATGGAGTATAGAAAATAATCCAATATTTATATAATAATGCAATAGCTACATCAACTTATATGTGGTTATGTATTATAATGCCATTTTTTGTCCAGCACATGAGAATAAGAATGAGTAACCTATGACCATTTCTATGTTTCTTACCTTAACAACTTTGCCCTTTAACAAATGGACCTCAATCCCACCAACTCGCACAATGGCTCTGCGTAACCAAGACACACGGGTGTTTCCTCCCCTATGCTCATTGTCGACCTGCATAAATACATTTGCATAAAATATTAAACAACATCATTATCTTTGGTACACATGTCGCAGAGTGACAGTAAGTGGTACATACAACATTGGTTCTATTCTACCTAAGATTTTAATTTTTATACTGGTAACAGGGTAAGTGTTTAACATTTTTTCTTGTTTTTTTTTGCAGCATATAAGGTGAAACGTTGCTTAGATAATCATGCAGTTTTTTGTCTCCAGCACTACTGCATGATTTTTTTAAGGCGGTGCTTTTGAAATTATTAATAAATCAATGGTGGTCCAGCATAAGTGGGTCTGTAAATCCTGGTTTGATTTACATGTGGTGCTGTTGGTCAATACACGTGATTTGCCTTTTAAACATAAATATCACCGTACCTCTACAACGAAAGGTTGAAGGTTGCCACCACTGGGTACAGACGCAGCTTTGACGAGGATATATGAACAAACGCCTTGAAAATCGAATCGTTTTCCGTCGAATGAGCAGTAATGTGGGTCGCCAACAGCGTAACAGGATTTAAATGTTGGTACCACTGGCCCTGTTATAATGCAAAATCTGCTTAAAACTTTTGGAAATTAATATTTTCTGATGCAATCAGTTCTTACCAAGACTAGTCTTTTATCTTAAACAAACAAATATTACATTAGTCACAATACCAAATGGTATTTGAATGCGGTAAAAGGGGACTTTCCGTTTGTTTTAAGAACGGGTAATTCCCTTACGCCAAAAGTGTTTAATTGTTTAAAATTTCTATTTACTCTACTAGACTTATATATTGAAGACTTAAATTGCTTATTAAGCAAAATTAAATACTTTAATAAATAAATCTCATGTAGGCAAATGTTTAACCAATTTATATACACAAATGGACCAATTCGTAAGCCCAACAGTAAACACTGGTTCAAACTTACGGCCGGTATAAATGCATAAAGTGTATTTTAAAAATTCTTAATTTACCACTTCGTTCGCAAGTTGGAGCATCGCTCGACCAGGATCCCGAGGAGCCGCATCTTACCCTTGCTGTTCCCACCAGTGTATAGCCTGCTCGGCACGAATACGTGACGTAATCGTTAGCGCTATACTGGCGTCTTACAGGTATGAACGATCCGTGAGATGGCGATGTTGGCACGATGCATCCTGAAGAAAAACAGTCGAATGGCCGAATGATTAGTGGGGCCGAGGAGCCGATTCATATACGGATTTTTATTAGAAACGGACCTATGATAACAAACACATTGCTGGTTTCCGGTAAAAACTTATTCCGGTAAAACAGTATTGCAAAACTGACCAAGTGACGGGCGTAACAAAACGTTAAATATACAAGCGGTGGTTTGATGTTATGGTTAGCACGCTATGCTCAAACCAAACACGGCACTCAAAACCTTATGCCATTAGGTAAAACGTAAGCGGTCTTCGTGCAGTCAAAAGGATGTGCATCAAAACCATGTAAAATTGCGAATATGACAAGGTGCTGGAATACGCACCTTGTAGAGAAGTTATAATGACCTCAGACTTGAAACTACGTATGTAAAAAGCCTATTACGTTTAATAGAAGTCAATTTGAAGTTTTAAAGTATAGGTCCACGCCCAACTCTCCTTTAATTTCGACACTTCATTGTAATTAAGGCCGGAAAATTGTTTGCTTTCAAAAATTAAATCTAATTCAAAACTGCACCTGCGCCGACCGCTCTCCAAGTGATGTCAAATCCTTTCTTATTGACGCTGCTGTCCGAGTGGAAATGAAGTGATGCACTTCGGCCCGTGCTTCTTAAAGTTCGCGGTCTTTGGTAGCCACATAACTTCAGCACTCTGGTATTCCGGCTTGTTCCGTTGTATATCTGCAATTAAAATGAATATTTACTGATTGGATTTTAAAGTTTTACTTTGGTGTTTCTGGGATTGGTCGATAACATAATGTGCTATTTTAAGCGTAAAAATGCTAAAAGCAAGAAATAAAAGTAATGTTTAAAGAGATGTGTGCACATCGTCAATTTTTAATTGAAAGGTATATTTGTACTCGAAACCCGTTTACATTTTACAAATATAAATTGCCGTTCGTTTTAGGGGAAAAACTTAAACCTACCGCTAAGTAATCGTATCTACATCTTCGATTGGGTTCCAATTCGAGTTTCACGATTGAGAGTTCGATGGTCTGTCCTTCGTTAACGGTGATATGCCACGTACAATCTTTGTGGTTCGGGTAGTTACTCGGGTAATTGGGACTCTGGATTCGACCCGAGATCTGCCCGACGATTTCACCGCCGCAATCTGAAACATTGAAAATATCACGTAAAATTTAGCGGGTCTGTGCTAAAATTGCAAACCAGGTAGAGGGGAATAAAAAATCTAAAGTTTTTATATTCTCACACTTTAACATTAAACATTTTTATCTTTTTTTTATACAATAAATGAAGGAAAACTTAAATATGCAGCCTTCGACACGGCAATGGAATGCCTTTGTATAACGAAAACGTAACAAACATGATGGTCATTACTATGTGTGGAACGGATAGCGACCAATATACGAAGAGCATAAAATATTTACAAAATGAGCCTAGTGACTAATCCAGTGGACCTAGGTACATAACTAGTCCCTGTAAAAAAAACGATTCTTAGCACCAATGTTAAAACATCAAACACGCATAGCTGGGGCACAGGACATTGGATGTTAAAAACAAAGCTGGGGAAAGATGTACCGTGATGATCTCATACTTAAACAGTTGACTAATACTCACCTCTGGTAATTGGCCTGCAAGTTGGGGGCGTGGCCGACCATTGGCCGGAGACGAGACACCTAATTGGTGAACGACCAACCAATGAGTAACCGGCATCACATCGGAAAGCTGCGTAATTCCCAACCGTCCAACTCGTTCGAATTGGGGATATTGAACCGTGGGAAGGGGCAACCAAACTGCTGCAACCTGTACAAGTTTACGGTTAGTGTGGCCTGAGCGTTTGGTTGGCACTATCAATGAACACCACCAGCAAAACATAATACAAAACTTAATGGTATTAAAAATGTTCGTCTATATTAGGATAGCATTTATATAAGCTGTATTTTTCGTTATTAGAGTTTTAGTTTGTGTTATTTTTGAATACCCAAACGACAAATTTGAGTCAATTGGTCAAAGCACAGACGGTTTTCTGCTAAATACATTGCCCGGAGACACAACCGCGCTATTTGGTGGCCAAGCCGATTATGGAACCCGGGAACTTTTTGGTTTTCATCATTACAATGGAATGCGGCAAGCATTATATGGTATGACGCCATACGAATGCAACGTAAATCGGACTACTTCGAAAATAACACTCGCTAAAACTAAAACAGTACTGAAATTTGTAAAAAGTAAAAGATTACATTGTGTGCTTGTGTTAATTTATTTAAAGAGGAAAAATATAAAGCAACATGCACCGAGAGTTTGTTTTACCGGCAAGTCGGTTAATTTGATAAATAGACACTTGCGAAGTTGTAGCAAATTACATCTTGTTCAAGTGAGCTCGCCCACAGCGTACCATTATAAGACATAAATGCCTTTAAAATATAAGAACATAATGGCTTTAAAATACTGTGTTGCAAATTATCGCTTGAATTTCCGTTTAGAGCTGATTATTAACTACTACTTACGCGACGAATTAAAGAAATTAGCACCCAATGTGTGACCAAGGTAGGTTAATTATACGGGATCGGAGGAATCAGATATTAGCTTTCATGGTAAGATCATAGCTCGCTAAATGTGAAAAGTGCACGTCGTAATGTCAACGGAAATGAGAAAGTAAATTGCCACGAACAATCAGACGTTGAGTTTGATATTAAAACGGAAATCCAATAGGTAATTAAAGCCTCCACAAACGTGTTTTGGTTTATACCATGCCGGTTCTCTCCCTAATGTTGCCTCATAATAAAATATAAAATATTCTAATACGTATTTTAATATATATATTTATTAATATTAGGTTTCGAATCCACATCAGTCCATTACATTACCAAGTTAGACTATAAATTTAGCGCCTGTTTTCAGTTAGATGTGGCATAAAGGTTAAATACACTGTAAGTAGAAGATGTTCCTTTCACGACACTCCTATTAAATACTAAACTTTTAAACAAATTACTTGACGGATAATAACCAGAACTCAAGCAAAATGAAATAGCGCTGACCAGATTTGGGAGAAAGGCCATCTTACCGTATAACACAATCTTACGATTGCCCGTGTTATAATGACCGTTTTCTCATTTGAAGAATAGGAAATGGTATCTTATGTGCCATTCAATAACCAATACCAGTGAATCGTGTTATATGTTATAAACGCTACATACTCATCTATGTCACATTTCAAAATCCACTGATTAGTTCGACCGAAGAGCACACCATAAGCAAAGACCGACAACTCTAATAACCTATCGACATTATTACCTGCTCTACTGACACAGGAAGGGACTTGCGATGGCGACCACGCTCCGTTCGCTCTACAGGTAAGCCTGCTGGAACCGCTCAGAGTTTTTTCATGAGGACAGGTAAACCTGATGTATTCGTTTGTTCGGAATATGGATTTAAAAGAAGGCCACGCGTTCACCCCGCTTGGGATGGTAGGTCGTCTGCATGTGATACCAGCCGAACCTATGGACAAATATGATTTTATACGTTGTAGGTGAGTTTGAATTTAAAGGGTTTAAAAATCCATTTACCGCCCCCGCTCCCGCCGCAGCAATATCGAACTTTGTAGTCTTTGCAGGTTGAAGTCGACATCGTTGACTGGTCAGCATTTAAGCACACCATTCCGTAACTCAAACTGTTGCGAATTGCATTTCCTGCCCGATTGTAAGAGACTCCACGTGTAGTTTGGATTTGGATTCCGGTTGGAGAAGTGCACGCAGACCTTGTTCTCAGGCGGTGTGTGTTGAGTAACTCGTAATCACCGGTTCCTGATTGATTGTCAACATCGATCCACGAACCCCACGAATTGGCAAAGCACAAGCCAATGATGTCAGAACCTATATAAAATAGAGTCATTGCATTAAGTTTTTTAATGATTTCCGCATTAACATTAATCTTTAGAAAATACTGTTTTCTTTATTTTTCTTCTCTCTTACGCAAATCCGTTGTGGTTTTGTACACATATAAAATATTGCATTAAGTACCACACTACGCTATGTGAATAAAGTAGCACAGACACATTACCTGGATTTCCGCATCGGAATTGCATCTGGACGTATTTGTACGTTCCCCTGCATGGATCCCCACGGAGCTGGGTATTGGACGCGGTAATGGTGCACGACCGCTGTCCGTTACATCGAGACCAAATTATTGGAAATGCCTTCGCTGACTTGCATCTGCTTGTGCGGATGTTGGACGACGGACAGCTGACGTAAAATAGTTGCCATTAGTTAATATTATTGTATGTTGTCTTAAATCGCAAAGCGTAGCCTAAGTCTTGTAATGCCCAATTGTACTTATGTGCAAATTAAACAAACCCTTTATCGGTTTTCGGTATAGAATTAAGCATTTGATGAGCCTGTTGTTTAAGGTAACCTAATAGTTGGAAATAAAGCAATTAAAGACGGAATACATACGTGCTTCTGCTTGCTCGCCCGTAAAACGCATCCTCGACCAAGATGACGTGTCCGGATGACACACATCGGATAGTTTTCGTCCTCCCTTCACAGATAGTATCCACAAAACTATTCCTCGACCGAGGTATTGTAGCTTCCCATGATGATATTGTTGATGAACTGGTACCTGTTATAAAAATAATAAAATTTAAGGAAATTAAAATATTGAAAATTTGCCCTTTTGGTAAAAAAATATATGCCATTAATTAGAGGTCTTTGCGGACATTTGATGTTTTGTTTTATATGGACAGCCTGAATACAAAATAAAGTGTAACTAACATGAAAAATACACCGAAATGGCTGTAGCTCTGATGAAAACTGTTATCACAAAAACTCTTATCCCAGTGTTTCAATATAACAATTTACCAAAATAGCGAGGAATAAAAAAATCGGCTCCTTTCTAAATTTGTAATATGAGGATACAAAGTTATTTATACTATACCTATTTTTATTTTTTTAAATATTTAATGTTGATATTTTTCAGTATAATTTTAATTCCACTATTTCAAATATAGTTGAATATAGAATCAACGGTTTTTCGTTGCCGCTCACCTGTTGCTGAAGTATAATGCGCAAAATATATCGACAAGAAAAATAATAACGTCCCCAAGTTTAGACCCGTAGTCTCCATGACAACAGGTTAAAAATCTTCGTTTACGAGAAACGAAAACTGAATTAAACGTATTCCAAATTCAGTTATATACTGCGGTTCAGATGATCTAATTTGCAGATTAGTGCCGGCCTTTTTCCTTGCCCACGGCTTGTATTTCTGAGTCAAATGTCATTTAATGGTAGGCAACTTGCAGTTTCGTCTAATCATCTTAAAATAGGCACCAATTAAGTGTTATTTAATTATACCTGCCCCGTACGTGAAGGCAATAGCGAAGAACGTACAGCTTATTAAAACCGTGCTTTAATCTACTAAATTATGCGTTTTGTTTGAACAAGTTACGTGGGGGCACCGACGTAGTACTCTTTTCTGTTGAGCTAATTGCGTACATTGTGATTATATTATTGGCTTGTACCAGGCAAACCCAAGGTCTATCCGGTGTCGACAGGATTATGTCCGACATTTCATCTGATATTTGACCTGTTAGATTCCCGGCAAGTTCATTATATTTTATAAAGACCTGTGTACTGGTGTCAGTAATATTAGCCTTATTCTACCTTGTATCACAAAAAGAAACTCAAGCCTGTTTGCAATATTTCGGAATCGACTTGTTTTTATATATTCCAAAAAGCGCATAATATGATATATCATAGCATGTAAATAAAACGTATTTTGTATGATTTTTTTTTAGTTCGCGTATTTTTGTAAGTTTTTTTTAGTTCGCAAACATAAACAGAAAAAATGACACAATGCGGACTAAAATGTACGGGTAGAGTATAAAGTTAACGTAAGTGTGGTGTATGAGGAATAAGCCTACTCAACAAACCAAAAATCATTTTAAAACATATTAAGTATAAGTCGTACGTAGGCAACGTAAAAAACACATGTTAATGTTATGATTAAGAAATATTAAAGATTTCGTTAAGACATACGATATGGTATAACGTATAAAAGTGTTTATTAAACTGAAAGAAAAGGAAAAACACAAAAATTCTACACTGAAGTTTAATGGAAATTATAATGGATGAAGAATAAAAATGGTAATTTGGTGCTGTTGCGTAACTCACAAAAAATTTAAAATTTTGTCCTCTTCTGTGACATGTAAGTAGAAAAATACTAGAAGCAAAAGGTAAACAAGAAAACGAAAGACGCAATTTTAACAGAAGGCAGTGGTAACATTGTAAACATCTATTAAAAAATGAAAAGCGCGGTATAGCAGCCTAGTGCATAAAAAAGGCGGGTTAAGTAAAATGTTGCAGGGCTACAGTTACATTACATACTAGGGGAATTGCCAGGATCTGCAACAGGTATTTCCGTTTGGTTTGTCACCTTGGTTTTTGTTAAATAGAAAAAAAACTGCAACTTGTACAGAAATAACATTTTAGGAGTAGAATTTAAAGCGTTAACATACGCGCATTGCAATCTGGTAGGTGCATTGTATTCTTATACGTTTAAACATTGACACATTTTACAATAGAAGTAATGTTGTTTGATTTCTATAGTTGGGAAAGAGAAAAAGGTTACTTTGCGGAAATTAACTTTTTTACATTAATGATATAATCACTGTTTCGGGTTTTTATATATATTTTTTAGGTAATTTCATTTAGTCAAAACTATTTTAAAATGCAAAACCTCTACCTTTATTAATACTTTTAAAGTCTTCACCATAAAAACAATAATCTCTGGATTCAGCGTATGCGCCAGGGGTTAAAAACAAAGGACTTGTGGGAGTCAGTGGAGATGCTTGTCCGTCGCTGTCTCTGCTCATTTGTACCGGTTCCTGGCGCAAATTCATATACGACTGATTCTCAAACATGAGACAGTCCTTAGCCGATGAGATTAGGTCTATTGATTTCGGTTGAGCAACTGTATTGTGAATGTTTTTATTTTGCGACCGAATTAATTTTAGTTGTGGGGTCACCGAAATTGGGACTTCAAGTACTTTGTCTAAACAGGGCATGACATTGCCAAATTCGGCATTGTCTATAGCGCCGTCTAGCGTGTCATAATGTGAAACAATGTCCGAACGTTGATCATCAGTTTTGATTTCTTCCATTATATCAGGCGCGATACCAAGTAACTCCGCGTCTGGATTTATCTGTTTATAATCCTGACTTGTTGTTCCACCAGAACTGGTTACCACAGACTCGCTGTCGTCGTTGGACGAAGAAGTAAAGATTTCGCAGACATTGAGCTCGCGGACTCCGCTCCCATGCGACGTTTCTTGGTAACTCTTAAAAGTTTACAATGTACATTGCGTTATTATGTCAACTAAAAACATAAGTATCCTACACAGGTCGTAGAATGGTTCCATTGTTTGTTTAAATAATTGGCGCAGTATTAAGCTTATCTCTCTGTTTTTTTAAAAGAGATTACAAGCAAGTTCCTGTTATTTTTAGGTGTCTTTACTCCACTGACTTCCTAAAAAACGCTCTATACATCTTATAGGTGGTTGTGTTTATTGTGCTTAAGATTTTTTTCTAGTTGGAGTATTTCTTAAAGGACTATCACAAGTATTATATTTTGATCCAAATCGTTTTTGTAATAACCTAGATATAGTGCCATGAGTTAGGAAAAATAGGCAAACTAGACATGTGCAATGGAATATTAATTTATTCTTAATTAGCACACTTTAAACTAGGATTTTTGTGTTACACTAGGTTACCAGTATACCTTCCAAAAATAATTAAAACCACAACAATTTGTTCAAGTTTTCGTGAGGGAAATGATATCAGATTTCAAGTGCGCAGAGGGCATAATGCCGTAATCAGGAACTGTATTTAGGCCCAAGAGGTGTCAATAATTTGACGTCCGAATTTAAATACTCTTATCCCTCATCCCCGTTTAGGGGATTAAGATAAAATGAACATTCTTCTGAGTCAAGAGTTACCCCGCTTTAAATGCAATATATGCACCGTGACATTTGAATAACACCCAACGACGACCCCAGGTTCGACTAGAGGCATAGCGAGTAATAGGTGCTGGAAATCACATTAGCTGTTCATAAAGCGTCTTTGCAAATGGAAATAAATTTGTTCTCACCTGCATGATTTCGCCCTCGGGTGAAAACAACATCGTGAGTGAGTTGAATTCACTTCGATTAGCTGGATTCCATTTCCAGCAAGATAGCATTGCTTGATACCTTAAAAACACAAAGAATTTTAGCGCCTGCAATACAGTCCAGAATTAAAAAAAATGCCAAATCAAGACTCAATGTAAAAGTACGTGGAAATTGGACTGTATGGGCTTCTTCCAAAATAACGATAAGCAGTGCGTAAACAGGGTCGTTGGAAACGATCCTATGCTGCAAACTGAAATCAGATCGGTTGCACATCGCAGCCAGCCACACTGTTTGATTAATTAATTAAAGTAAAAGAGACGTAACCCGACGCTTTTTGGCGGGAAGGTTCTAACGGCACATAACAGATGTCGATTGCATTGTGTGTACTGCTTTACATGTGATTTTAAACACCTGATAAAGTTTCACTATTTGAGAAACCGTATAGTGCATTTTAATAGAATATTGAAATACGTGAGCTTACAAAAAATATAAATTGTTACGTATACGATATCCGGCTCGACGTCATATTATCTTTTAAAACAATGCTGACACACACAAGTCATTGAAATGAAATAATACCGAGTTGAGTTAAAGGAATTCTACTAATAAATTAATGTATGTTTAAGCTACCAAACTTATTTTTACGTACAGTGTTTCACTTGCAATGTCAGGTTTCGGAAGCCGCAATCCGTGCTGTAGTTCGTCGTATAAATCTTTCGGTGCCATTTGAGGATAGGGTTCCTCACCTAAGGTAAAAATCTCCCACACAAGAACACCGAACGACCACCTGCGATTATTATAGTTTTAACACGAGTTGGTAGATCCCCAAAGATGGTTAATGTGCAATAGTTTAAGTACAAAGCTGTGGCCAATGCAATAGTTTTACTTCCAAAATCACAAGCATTCAACACAATACATCAGGTGTACACTTACACGTCCGAAGCAACGGTATACTTGTGAAACTTGAGAGCTTCTGGGGAAGTCCACTTTGCTGGCTTTTCCTGGCAAAGCGAATGAGGTAGTGGGTTTAAGTAACGAAATAAAACACACAATCACAATCCAAATGTATACCCACCCATCTGCTGCATACGCGATAATAACCCTTCTGGGCAATGTGTTTCGATAATCCGAAGTCCCCAATTTTGACAACATTGTTTTCAGAAAGTAACACATTTCTAGCTGCTAAATCCCGATGAAGTATCTAAAAGAGTAACTTGTTCATCAAAAAAAAACTTAAAAATTACGATTCAGTGCTTCCTTTTTTGCCAAGGTTATATGTACGTTTACAAACCTGTTTGGTGCAAAGATGTTCCATCCCTAATGAAACCTGATGAGCAAAAGACACGAGCTCGGAAATCATCTCATCCTCTTGAGAAGAGGAGGACACCCTCTCATCGCTCTTGAGGGATTTGTAGCGAATAAGATGAGAGCGAAGATCCCCACCATCAGCGAGTTCCATTACAAGTATAGGGGTCAACAAAAGTCGATGTTGATTCTGTTTATGTTTAAACATAACAGATGTACTTTAAAGGTTTGTAAATTCGGCCAAGGTTGCACAATATAAATATCCATTCTACTATGTTTACCTTTGCTTTGTAATTTAGAGTCTATTACAACATTCCTTTGAAGTAAGAAGTTTAATATATTTTTTTCACTATTGCGAGGTCATAGTTATCACATACTTAGTATATAAACAAGGGAGAAGAGCTACCTTCCTCGCAAGGATGTCTAAAATGCAAGTGCCAACAACGGAAATCACGTTCTCGTGCCCCGACGATTTGATTAATGTTGCAGCTTCTTCAATAAAATAGTGCAGGTCAGGTCCTCGAAAATCGTCTGAAAAGATTGCAAAGTTCTTATTGCTGCGTATGTTAATACAGCTGGGGTTAAGGTAATTAATGTTTACCTTTTAGAACTTTTACTGCAACTGGGACATCAGGCCCGTTGTCCGATTTTAGCAAACCTTTGTAAACTGTACCGAAAAATCCGCTTCCAAGCATGGCTTCCGATTCCTTGTCCGTATCACATGTAAGTCTGCAACCGAAATGAACGTAATTAATGTGTAGCGACATAAAGAAAAAATAATTATGCTGCTTAACTTCAACGATTCTACCTAAAAATACAATTTACCTGTTACGATTTATTTCAAGCTTTCTCACCAATTCCAAGTCCTGCTCAGAAAAGGCGGCAAAGTCATTGAACTGTAATGAAGTAAATGGTGAGCAAGTGCTCACAGGATTGATATTTAGGTGGACGATTTTGCGGGCCAGAATACAAAGAGATGCGTTTATGAATAAGACCAGTTTGTACATTATGTCAAATAGTTTTTCCAAAGTACTGTTCAACAAGAACATTGTTTAATTGTTATTTGTTTAAATAGTGTATATTTCTGTAACTGAACGGATCAAATAACTAATTTCCTTTCTCAGATTACTATTTTTGTGTTGATGCTGATGCAGAAAAATCTCTAAAGCACATTACTTCAAGACTGTAAATATTTAACTTATTTTGTATGTGTATTGCTGGTCAATTTAGAATGTATATGAAAAGATATTTTTTAGTGGCCAATACGTTTTAGTACTGTACTAGACATATATCACAGCTATACGTGTGAAAATGTACTACTAGGAAATGCTGTCAATTAAAATGTTAAGTACCTAACAGTTTTAACAAATTAAAGGAAATTCACTTTCCGTGTAATAATCACGCCATTGTATTCTCCTCCTGGTCTACTACAATTGCGATTTATTTTTGCTCGGTGGCGAATTCATGACGCATATACAAATATACAACTTGTAAAAAGGATAAAGGCGATATTGATCAACATTATACCATACATAGATAAATATTAACGGGTTTCTTTTTAATGCTTAATCAAGACTATTACTACATCTATGGAAAACGCTTGGCTTAATTCCCTGGTGACGACTGGTGGGTATTTAATATTAAAATTCTCACACATGATGCAAGAAAACTTCAACCTGGCTATGGCTCATATAGATTTCTAACAATACGTACAATCATATTTAAAAAGATAGAAAAGCTTATTAATCACACACAATTGTTACACGCACATATATGCTATATACTTACCGGTACATATGTACCAAGGTCTTCGATTTGATTAGCCGCCCACGGGAGTGCAGGAGTGGATTTTTCCTCCTCGCTTTCATGATCACCCTCTTGATCATGATCCGACGTTGGAATAAACATATTGCTCTCTCTCCATACCTTTAAATAAAAAGCTTGCTGTGTCCAACTGACATAGAAAAAACCCTGATATGTGTAAATGCATAAAAAACAATACTTAATTTAATGGTTGTTGGGTCTATTTTAGATCTTCTTTGGTAGACATTCTTAAGTCTAATTCGTGATACAAGTTCAACACATGCATTTGATTAACGTACCACGATAGGGTGGGTTTTTCTTTTTCGTTTCATCTTGTTCCAAAACAACAAGAAGACCGCCCCCAAACCAGCCAAGACCAGCACCGAAAACGTGGCAATGCTTATTTGAATAAGTTGTCTTTCAACAAATTCATTCCGAACTGGGGTTAAATTTTTAATGCAGTTTATTATTATTTAAATAGAAGCCCCAAAACATATTAGTGAACTTAGTCTTGATTCGACGCCGAGATTTGTAGTTCATTGGGTCCGTTTTTTATATCGTGAGACTTATACTATATTCTTTAAACTTATAATATGAGGCATTTCTGCATTTCAATGGACAAGTTAAATGATACGTGTTAAAGTTATTGGGCAATGGATTAATTAGAGTAAGTTTCACCTACGCACGGTCATTAACTATGAATGATCTTTGAAATCCTCCATAGCTGTTAAAGACATCGCAGGTGTATCGTCCTGGCCCTCGGACTTCGATCTAAATGTGAATGGATTTGTCACGAAAAACATACTTTAGTAAATAGCAAATTTTAAAAAGTATATGCAGTGTACGATCACATAAATGCTGCTGGAGACGCCGCGAACTAGTTAAGAGTAAGCCAGTGCTGGATATTGCAGTATTGGTATAATGTCTAATAGTTTATGTATAAACACCATAGGTGAACCTGAATCCAAGCTCTCGTTTTTTTTACCTCAACGCCTTCGCCGATGTCCGTTCCATTTAACCTCCACCTAACTTGAACCAAAGATTTTCCTCGAATTGTATAGTCGCAAATCAACGTTTCTGTCAATGTCGAGTTAATTTGCTTGACTTGAACCAACGAATCTAAATCATCCGCCCAGTAAGTTGGGTATTTTGGAACCGGCGGAGAATAACCGTCTGAAATTTGTTGCTGTCAAAAATCTTCTCATAGTCTTATTTACGTTTTGGTAAAATGTATCATTTAACTTTATGTGAGTTTCTTTTATAACTTCTTAATATAAAGAGAATGCCCCAATAAAGAATACCCCATACTGCAAGTTGAGGGCTATGTCGAAATGTAAGAGATGCTCGGTGCAAAACCAACGCTCTTACCTTGGTTTACGACCATTACGACAAAAGTCTTGTGAGCTACGATTTCAGTGACGTCATCTCGGAATACTTGGCAAGAGTAATAACCGGAGTCACTTGCGGTAAGGTTTCTGATGTGCAGCCTTGAATTCATAAGCAATGGCCTTTTCTTGCAACCGAACGGATGCAACTGCGTTTGAAAATGCAAGTCAATAAATATGATGCAATCTTGCAGCATCACACACGTATAAGCAACATATACTCAACATATGGCAAGTATATAAGCAATACTTGACTTCCGTTATTCGACCACCAAATTCTATAGTTGCATTAAGTTTTGCTACTGTGGTGACTTGTAGTAAATTTTTGTATCATCACCGCACATTTTTGTGATTTAATAAAAACGGGTCACAAAAAATATTATTAAGAATAATTAATTTTTAATTTATGAAATCAAAATATGAAATTTGTGTACGCAGATTTTGTAAAGGCAAGAGTGCTTACGTTTCCGTGTACTGCATTTACATCTTCTTGGTATTTGGTCCATCGCATTGTTATGTTAGGAGAGTTGAGGTTGTCTTGTTCTAAATTTACGTACTCCAGGTCGTTGCAATTTAAATTGACGTTTTCTCCTTGAGGTGTTTCGAATATTCGGTCGGTTTCACCATACCAGAGATAATAACCACCTGCGAGTAACCTCGTTTAAATAAACTAGGAAATATTTTGAATATATGCACAATTATCTAAATTCCGATAATGTATGCATGTTACGTCAACAATACGATTTGGCAGGAGTCGACTTTGGGCTATACGCATTAAGTGGCTAGAACACAAAAAGATAAGTTATTAGTGAAACAACCTGCACTGCTCTTATGCAGCACATGCTAATATACACTTCATTACATGCTGTTTACATACAAAACAATATCCAAAGAAAAATAATTTTTAACTTAATAATTAAAATTTTAAGATATATAATCTCTTTTATATAATTTTTTTTTTATTTGGATAATTATTTGTTATATTTTTAAGCGAAAAAACTTTTAGCTGTAGAAACAGTAATTCTATACTGCATTCTTTGTTGGTAAATGAGCCATCAAACGGTTAAAACGCGTAAACATTATTGTTCTTGGGGCAATACCAGCAGATAGAGAGATTATCATTAAGCCACGTTTTTAAATAATTAAAAACTATTCGTACAGCCAAGATATAAGTATTTCATAACATCCTCCATAAATTTTAAGTCCTTAGGCCTACCCAGTTCCGGGGGTTTTGCAACGTGTCTCTGTTTCATTTTTTCACACTTTTTGCGAGAACGATGCACCAATTTTATCTTTCTGGCTTCGCTTGAAATGAGCAAGGAACAAAGGACGATCACAGCCTACAAAGTGCGTTCAAACTTCACAATAACAAATAAAATTGCGTTATTGCAAGTATGCTTCACGATATGGAATATAATTATAAATCGTACAAAAATGAACAAAAGTAAAAATTTCAACTATATTTAATATAATATAAATTTAATAAACATAAAAGGGGAATGTATAATAAAACTCCTTACAATTATCTTAAGAAAAGTTGTAAGGTCACTTATCCGGTGTTGTCCATTGCTCATAATTTTGCCGTGATATTTTGCATGCTGGGTTTGAGGTGTTGCCACGTGCGCTCCAGACCAATGCTTTTACATCACGCTTTCGTCTTTGATGGCATTACGGCTTGTCTTTGCGCTCCCACGTTCAAACACGAGGAATATAATGAACAAGCTAATGCTAAATACAAACTAAACAATCAATTAGTCGCATAGTGCGGAAACCCAGTCGCAGTTTATACCTACTAAACCATGAATTGCTGCTCACCACACGTCAATTGCCCACTAAACGTCAATTGCTTACTACTCTGCGCTGCGTGTTCCACCGACAGCTTGGTATTAACTCCCCACGCTTGCCAATCTGCATGTGACTTCCCTGAATTTTAGCAGCGGCTTCCTCTCCGCAACTTCGATCAAATCACACTGAACCCCGTGTCAATATAAGCCAACTGCACGAGTGTTAGGTCGTTTTCCACTCTCTTCGAATAAAAAAGTGTTGCATTATTGGACGATATCTCGAAAATGAATCAACTTTCATAAACATCAATTTATTTAGCCTGTCGCTCAATTAATTTTTCAGAAATTGAGGAGGACGAAAGGAACAAAATTATCTGGTTAGCATGAAATCACTACTTATCCACTTCCGCGAAACAGACTGAAATATGCACAGTTAACATATTAAAGCTTTTTAAACATGAATTTCCGCGAAATTTGACATTATAAAAGTTAAAAAACACATATATACCGTCGCGGGCGTTTACATTTTTATTATTCACCACGAAATGCATTCAGTTTGGCTTACTTTAGATTTGAAAGTGTGGTTTTGGAGTCTATCTAGATTATCTACGCGATAAACTGTTATTATTTGTGGCAAAGTGCACGGTTCAGTGTATAACGATATAGTTTACAAAGGCGAAGCGAAGGTTCAAATATTGGGATTTGGGATTGGTTGTATAAATAAAGCGGTAATAGCAACAATACAAACGTATTTAGCAGAAGGGGGGGGGGGGGGGGTTGTGTTTTATATTTTTTAGTAAAACGGCAAAAATAAGGTTTGTTTCAACATAAAATTCCTGCCGTCAGAAATTACGTAAACTCCATTTTTGATTCGTAACGCCGTACTTGCTTGGAATATAACTTTCTTAATTATAGTGACACTATGACCAGATATCACATGTAAGACATTCTGTTTCCGCGAGGATTTTGGAGGGTTCGTTATAAGGGATTGTGTGACGGAATGGCTAACGCGACCAACCCACATACATACGCAGTATATATGAATGGACTATGCAAAGTATCCAGTAATCTAAAACTCGATCCAATATAATATGTGTTAAATATTTATTATATATATATTACTGCAATTTTGAATGACTGATTCGGTTCACCTAAAACTATATTATAAAAAAAACTTAAAACCAGCAGAATACGCGAGTACCGTGAAGCCCGTTGTGCGTTGTGCAAATTTAAACGAAATGGCTAGGAACGGATCTGGAACCTAAACCACTTGTTAAAAATGTAAGCAATACAGCCTAACGAATGGCGCCAGATAATAAGTGAGAAAGGTGCTCGGTATGGTTGTTTTCCCACACAATGACAGCTTTACAACTCATCTTCTCGGGATCATAGTACTGTAAAAAAATTGCTATTGGTAACATATCAGCCGTTGCATTAACAAAAGTATACACTCAGGTGTTGTTGGTAAATAGGCTTGTTTTATAAGGATTATCAGTAAACACCGGGGTAAGAGATGTGCGTGTAGCCCCTATTACGATTTTATAGACTGTGTGCTTGCCTTTTTATTGTGATTAGCCAAACTTTTGCATTAATTGCTTTCATTTGCAAATGTTAAGACGTTAGAATTAAGAATGAAAATATTTTGCCATACGAAAATAAAATGTGTTAGTCTGATGTGATTATGATTGTACGCCTGGCTAACACTTTCAGCCCAGTTCTAACAAGAGTTTAGGTTACCCGTGAAAGCATCAAATTCCAATGACGTCTAGTTTAATTTTATTTTTTTAGGAAAGCTATCCCACTTGCAACGTCTATGCATGATATGTCGTCAGCTGGCGAACATTGATCGCTCAGACACGAATTTGGCAGATGCCAGCACTTCTCTCTGCGGGTGGTCTCAGTCGACGTTGCAAAGCCAATGTCTGGAAAACCACCTGTCTGTAACCGACCAGCCTATATTCCATTGCATGTAGGCTAGTCTATGTTGGGGACTTAGATGTAAGTTTGGATGGTCACTTAATAAAATTAGTAGCCTAAGTGTATTTATCTATAGGTGAAGTCAGGTACGGTATTTGCCATAAAATCAATATAAAGCATGCGTAATTTAGCGAGGGTTTATCTACCTATTAGTTATTTAATTGGTAGCATCATATTTTTCCAGTAGTATCTATCAACATCTGTTAATTTATGTTGTGACATTTCAACTATAAAGGACGATGATGTAATCAGTTTGTTAAAGAGTCGTAAACGCTTGTAGCCTTTATATGTGTGTCTGCCAGACGGTCACTGATCACTCCTGTTTTTGTAATCATGTGCAAAACAGATGGCATGCAGAATGGTAAAATTTATTGTTATGATTTCACACGTAACTAGAGAATAGGCCACAGTAATACTCGCATATTATTTGTAGTTGACTTCCGTGTAAGATCAATCGAGATAAAATGTTTATTTTATGTTGTCTATGGGTTCTTTTCTCTTCGATACAGGGGACTTTTTTGGTAATCCCCTTTTTCGGTATCTTTAGATTTTCTGAAGGCAATGAATTGAAATTAGCTCGTTGTTATTTGATTTACCTTTTAGTTTACAGACGTAGCTGGGGTATCATCTGTACATGTGGTGATTAATGTGCTTGTTTCTTGCGAATACTTTGAAAAATGACAAATGTGGAAAGTCAGAACTGGTCTCAAAGTCATGGATTTTCGGATACATACATTCTTGCTGAAGAATTAGGAAAAGGAGCTTTTAGTGTTGTAAAGAAATGTATTCATAGAAGCTCAAAGCAAGAGTATGCTGCAAAAATAATAAACACTAAAAAGCTTAGTAGCAGGGACCTGCAGAAATTGGACAGAGAAGCAAGAATTTGCCGGCTGCTTAAACATACAAATATTGTGAGGCTGCATGCGAGTATTCCGGAGGAAGGCCTTCATTTTCTTGTTTTTGACTTAGTCACTGGAGGTGAACTGTTTGAGGATATTGTGGCACGGGAATATTACAGTGAGGCAGATGCAAGTCACTGCATGCAGCAAGTGTTGGATGCAGTGTTGCATTGCCACAAGTCCGGGGTGATTCATCGAGATTTGAAGCCGGAAAATTTGTTGTTGGCAAGTAAGGAAAAGGGAGCGCTTGTGAAGCTTGCTGACTTTGGTCTCGCAATTGAAGCAAGTGATGACCAGCCCGCGTGGTATGGGTTTGCTGGCACGCCGGGTTATCTGTCTCCAGAGGTCTTGCGAAAAGAAGCTTATGGTAAACCTGTAGATCTGTGGGCATGTGGTGTTATTCTGTACATTCTACTGGTTGGCTACCCTCCATTTTGGGATGATGACCAGAATCGACTTTACGCCCAGATCAAAGATGGCGCTTATGATTTTCCATCACCTGAATGGGACACCGTTACAAAGGAAGCGAAAGATTTGATCAATCAAATGCTCACCACAAAAATGAATGACAGAATTACTGCGGTTGATGCATTGCGCAACCCATGGATATGTCAGCGCGATAGAGTTGCATCACATATTCATCGACAGGACACCGTTGATTGCCTGAAAACTTTCAATGCAAGAAGGAAGTTAAAGGGAGCAATCATCACAACGATGTTGGCCACGAGAAATTTCTCACGAAGCTCTATTTCAAGAAACAAAGAATCCAACAAGGAGCCACAGGCTCAGTCCACAGTTGTCCGTGCAAACACAGCAATTGCAAAGTCTGTTGGAGAAAATGGGTTGGATCTCACACCAGAGGAGATCAAAAGCAAGAAAATGGAAGTTTATCAAGCAACTGAGCAGCTGATTCAATCCATAAATTCTGGAAATTTTCCCACTTACTCGCGGTTATGTTCCGCTGATTTCACATGCTTTGATCCTCTCTCTATGGGAAATCTAATACATGGCAATGATTTTCAGAAATACTATTTCGAGGCCACACCCAAGAGCGCACACTTGAAAAAATCTTCAATCCTGAACCCCCATATTGTGTTGCTAGGCCCAGAAGCTGCTTACATTGCTTATATCTGCCTCACACAGTATATAAATGATTCTGGAAAACCTGTGTCACTGCAGAACGAAGAGACAAGGATCTGGCATAAAGTTGATGGACATTGGAAGAATATTCATCTGCACCGATCTGAGAGTGTCGGGCCAAGAAAATAAACCCAGTTTGTGGGAAAAACAATTTTACTAACTAATTTTCTATCAAAGACACTGCTCTGAGAAATTCATCTGAAACGGTGGTTGCTGAACTTTTTGTGAAGTTGAATTTTCAAGTTTTAGTTCTAAGATTAAGAAGATGGTTATTGAATTTGGTTGATTAAAATTTTAGCACTTTTTGAGTGTTTTCGTGAAATCGGTCAAAATTTTGAAGATTGTTTGATCCCGTAAATACTGGTTTCGTGAAGGTTAAAATACATCTATTGCTGTAATCAATTTTTTTGGAAAATCTAGCATTGCGCTTTTGCATGCTATTAATCTGTAGTAAGTAGAATTTGTATATATACACTATACAGTGGTTAGTGCACTATAAATCAATAGATGAACTCTACAAATTTGAATTGAAATCCTAATATAAAATCTTGTTAACATTTTTCAGAACATTTTTATGTTTATATTATATCTAATATGTATGCAGTTCAATCATTTTTAATCAGCGCACATGAGATTTTCATTCACCATTGTAATTTTGATGAGAAATATTTCTTGTTTAATGAAATGCTTTTGAATTGTGTAAGACTTAATGAACTAAAGCGTAAAATCAATAATCTTAATCATATGTCAGTAATATACAAAATTGTTTTTACTTGGAACTTGGTACCATCACAGTTAGCATCGACTGGCATTGCATTGCATTAATTTCATACAAAGAGCCGTACAATGATACTTAACATTTTCTTCATTGGTGATTTTAATTACGCGACACTCTGTAGATATTATGTGTTTCGATTTAATCTGTGAAGTTAATTAACAATGTTTATAAACATTTTTTAATAATACTTTAAAAAGAGTACAGTTGAAGCAAAATCTTTTTATGCGTGGTGATGAACTTAATTTTATAACATGGTAAATAAAGCTAAAAACGACTGGTATTCAAGGTTGGTTACAAGTCTTTGTATACTGCAAAAAAAGTAGCATTTTTCATTAAAATATTTTCCAATCATTTAAATATATATATATATATAATAATTCTACGCACTGTAATGGATATTAGAATTTTTAATTCAGTTTCTAGAACTGTTTATAAATTTTTCAATCATTTGTTTCAACATATATTTTATTCACTGGCACCTAGTTTAAATTAGTAAAGTAACTAGATCAAAGCACCTTGCAATTTTTCAACTAACTGTAAGCTTTTATCTGTAGGCTTATCTCTCAGTATGTAGTTGCATGGACCGTGTATGTTAAATGCCCATATATCATACTTATGACCTGTATGCTCATGCAAACTACCATGATTAAGCAGTCTACCATTCACATATAACAATTGTAAGCTCACAATAGTAATCTATGTTAATGTTTTACTGTCATTCAAATTACTTTTTCTAGACATCATGAAAAGTTGTTAAACTTTCAAATGACTTTACATAAGCCGAATTTCGTAACTATCCTGTGTAATTTACATGTCTTCGCATGCTAGGTGTAGAAATTTTAGGAAATTTTCAGAGGTACTGCTTTATTACAAGCTATGAGTTCTAGATTTAACAGAGGCTCAAGAAACTCAAGGGGTTATCACAGAGGAAGGGGTAAACGTATGTTTTTCATTAGTTTAAAAAGTAAATTGTAATTGAATTACAAAATATTCCTAGAATAGGTTTACTTTGACTGATCCTGTTAGGTGTCCGAGTTTTGTATTTGTATATTTGTTTTTATTAATATCCATCAATGAAATTTTTTTATTTTACAGGCCAAGGCAAATATAACAGAGAAAGCTCTGACAATGATTATCATGGTGCAAGTAGTTCAGGTAACAATATATGTAAAAATCATTAATAAAGTTTTAAAAAATTTTATGTTAAACTGTTATTTCTGAAAATAAATGTTCTTTATTCAAAATTCCCATTATTTTCACAAATTGTACTAGGTTCTCGTGGAAATTCAGGGAGGGGAAGTCGTGGTGGCGAAAGACCACCACCATGGCTAAAAGGACGTGACATAGGAATGTGGTACGCCAGCAGAAGTAAACACAAACAGCGGCGTATGGAGAAGGACCATGTGAGTGCAGGAAATGACAAACCAAATTTGGTCTTTGTTTTTATGGCTATTGCTAATACAAATTTAATATTGTATGGTATACTTAACAAGGCATATTTGCATATAATCCTTTACTCAATTGCAGTGCAGACATGTAAAATCCATTCTTTATGCCTATGATGCCCATTAATTATTTATTACCACATTTTTTAACCCTTTGCAGTTTACTTAATTGAAAATGAGAGTTTGCATCTTTTTATACCTGCAACTTGACATTTTTTAGTGTGGAACAGTGCACATGGACCAGACACAAATGAATGCTGCACACCAAGCACTCAGTGAGGCAACCCAACTAGAAAGGTCGCCCTTGGTTAATAGTTAACCTCTCTTTAAAGTCTTCATTATTACCCATCTAAAATATGCGATTGTGAAACTTTAATTTCAGCCAAGACAACGAAGAATCTAATGGTATCTTCAACACAGAGCAGGCAAGTGGCTTAGTACTAAATATCGGTTTACCCACATACTAAAGCAACTTAAATAATTGTCATGTTTGAAGCGTGGTGACTTGTTTATTTAACTGTAAACCAAACATTGACGATTCGGTCCAATGAAATACAAAATGCTGATTCATCTGTTAATGACCAAACAGGTCGATGAATTGACTGATCTACCGGCATTCGAGGTACTGACACAAGACAATAAAAGTGAGTGACAAATAAAACTATGTAAAAGCCGTCAAAATATCCGGTGTAAATAATACATGCGGTCCAGGGTACGGCTGGTTTACAGATGCCGCCACTGTTAAGATTACCAATGAAGAACTTCTGCAACACTCACGCAAGGAAAAATCAAAGCCACACAAAAAAATGATGGAATTCCGAGAGCACTTACCGGCTTTTAAAATGAGAGAGGTGCGTGGGACTGTTGTAAACAAACAACTCCGTTTCCTACACTTACATTTTTATTCTGGGAAAGCAATTGACATTCACTTGTGTCTCGTTTCCAGAGGTTGATGGCCTTGATAAATACGAACCAGGTTGTTGTGGTAAGCGGAGAGACAGGCTGTGGCAAGACAACTCAGGTTACAATAGGCTCGCGCTTTATTAATAGCTCTACAACCTAATGCTTTCAATCTATTTATAATTAAAAGGATGTGATGCTGCCTCAGCTAGGTTCATGTGTTTTGTCATTGTAAATCAC
>CH002883.1:1430053-1459738 GCA_000149265.1 Ciona savignyi
AAAGTAGACCACATGGACTTATAAACAATAAACACTGCAAAATAGCTCTAAACATTACTGTGCATAATTAAAAAAGAAGTTCTAAAGATGGGGGCAATAACAGCTGTCAATTTCCTCTCCATGATAAAAATAAGTCTCCCATCTTGTTTAATGAATTGATGCATGGAATAAGGTAATAACTTTTGACTCCATTTCTAACCAGATGCTTTGTGACATGAGGCAGCAATTCAAGGGTCACCTCCATGAAGCTGGATTTCTGAGTTCTGACTCTGCAGATGCTAATCAGCATTCCAACAATACAAAAGTAGGTGATTGATAGCCTGGAAGCTAAGCTTATACAGTAATGCATCCAGTCGCCAGGTGAAAGTTGATATTGGTAGAAAGAAAATAAACAAAGTGCTGGGAGAAACACCAAGTGGAGTAGTGGGTTAAACAAAAACTGTAGCAAACACTCCGTTATATAAAACGCTGGAATAACTCCAGATTATTCATGATATAATGCCCTTCATTGTTTCACCCATGAAGTAAAAATCATTTAAAAGACAAGTAAAAATCATTTAATCAAGAAACATCCGGTTGGAAAATCATTTAATGACTGACCGCAGTGAAAGTAATTACATTTGTTTTGTTATACGAGATGTTGAGGACCACCTCCTATGTGAAGTGTGGACATTACGCCTTGATTCCACTTGATGCAAATGGAATAATCAGTAAAATTCAAGTTATGAAATAAATATCAAGCATTGCAATATTTTGGGCAAACCGATGTGGGCACAATGAAAGCTCAGGATTGATGGTTATAAGAGTTCTTTTGGACTTAATTAGTAGACAGACTTTAATTGGGGGTTCCATCTAATAATCAAAATCTGTTTTTTTAATCCTATTCATGCTAGTCCTACCTTTAAACACATTCAACCCAGTTAATTAAAAAACATACTTTGCCAAGGTAGTTCAAGCTATTGTATGTGCCGGACTGTACCCGAATGTTGCCAAGATGTTGAAAATGAAGCCACATCGTCCACCCAAGATATCAACAAAAACTGATCGAAAAGTTGCGATCCATCCGAAATCGGTGAACTGTGACAAATCGAGCGACCACTTCACGCATCAATGGTTGTGCTATTACGAAAAAATGAAAACAGCAGAGGTGTGTTTTTCATAAAACTACCTCATTTTACGATGATTGCATTTAAATAAAAATTAATTTTTCACAAAATACCAGCCTAATGACACCACAAAATGTTAAATTTAGAAATTATTATCATATAAGACTAACAAACGGTTTTTCAACTGGATGAATAAACAGTAACATTCCTGTAATTTCGTTTGAGCTTAATCTTAATCTTAAATCTCATTTGAAAGTCTTTGCCAGGTATAATAATAGAATATTTAAAGATATATCCGTGTTTATATTTTTAATTAATTCAAAAATTCTGCTCTTAACATCAGATATTATCCCAAGTTTTATGTCTAATGTATTGATTTCCTTAAAATGTTCAGGTTTATTTATACGACACAAGTGAGGTTAGCCCATACCCGTTGCTTTTCTTTGGTGGTGATGTCTCAACGTTTAAGGATAATGAGGGGGTTAATAGGATTTCTGTGGATGGCTGGATCGAATTCAAATCTGAATCAAATGTTGCTGAAACTGTAAAGGTGATTTGTGTGTTGTAATTATTTATCCACCATGTACAACATATAAGAATAGCTACAGGTCAACTGTGGGCACGAGGTAATGTGTTGACTGGCTAAGTTACAATGCCTCCCTGATATTCCATCTCTCAGAATTGTTGTCTAATTCCTGCAGTTAAGAAAGAGAAGCTGATAACCTTGCTAAGTCATAAAGGCATTTTGATAAGATTCCATGGGCTTTCAATAGTCATAACAACATTTTAAAAATGAGTCATTTTGGCAAGGCTGTTAATACCAATGCAACCCTCAAATTAGTAGACAAGATTCCCTACAAACAAAGTAAAGAGTGGAACAAGGTCTGAACATCTTTCAACCAACCATTATTTTATATATATATATTTTTTTAGACTTCTTTAGTTGGATTTGAAGATTATATCGTACGTAGACAAGCAGTTCTTTAAAAAATCCTTTATCTTTAGAAATTGCGCAAAGAACTCGACAGTATATTGGAACGAAAAATCCGAGATCCAGATTCCATTTTGCAACAAGCATCGGATGGTTCTGTCATTAAATCAATAATCGATTTGATTTCATGTGAATAAAACACCAGTTTATTTAAGTGCAAAGCCTCCGTGTAGATATAAAAAAATCATTGCAACGTTAGTATATCTTAAAAACAACAGCATCGGTATAGTTGTAGTACGTGGAATATAATAGTTAGGTAAGCAAGTGGGCATTTGAGATCTTGAACAGGTTTATATTATTAGAAGGGTAAAAGAAAAACAATAATATGATGCTTCATGAAATAAAAAAAGCCACTGCATTTTTCACTTTATACAATATAAATATACACCACCTCATACTGTATATTAGTAACATCCTTCAAGCCTTAATACAAATGGAGCACTAATAGAATCTGTATACGGAGCAGTTTTTATTAAAGTGCTATTACTACCATCCGAAAGTTGCTTCCATTCTAAAGTACTTCTATTGTTTTCGTCAAGCAAAATAACAGTTGATGTAGCTGTAAAGGTAGGTTTTGACAAAGTGATGTGTGCACTAGGCTCCGTTAAAACGAATGCGTAAATATATTTCCCTTTCCTCGTGTACCATACATTGTTTGCGCCATCTTTGTGAAATATCCAGGGGCGACTGCCATATATCCCTTCCCCATTTATTTGCATCCATTTTCCGATCTTTCTTAATCGCTGCTGAAATATTTGGGGTATCATTCCATCAGCAGTGGGTCCGATGTTTAACAGCAGATTACCACCCTTGCTTATGCTTCGTATTAACATCTGCAGAAATTTAGAGTAATTGATAATAAGAGCGGATAATATGTTTCATCTTAATATCTTAAAAGCAATGTTTAACTCTCTTTTTAATAAGAGGGGGGTGAATTCCATTTAGGGGACGGAATTTCGGCAATTACTTTAGTAAGACAGCAAAGCTAAAGTTATCACAACATGTTGATTGTTAAACATTAAATAATTGTAGCAAGACATGCTGCTAAACTAGTATGACACAAAAAGAGTTTATTTAATAAATATATCCTGCTGTACACACATGGATGATTTCGATCATGCAATTTTCTGAGGGCTAGAAGCGCTTTAAATAATTTGCCCTCTTTAAGCTTATTTCAACAATATCTACGACATTGGGCTACTGTTTAAAAAGTTAAAAAATTATGACATCAGAAAATTCGTTTGTTTTATAAGTAACCTAACCAGACAAACCACATTTACTTACAGTCAACACTTCATTCACAGTAAGCACATCACTGTCCACCATATTTCTTCTGTAGCCCCATGATTGCTTATCTAATGTTATACAATTTTCCCATTTGTGGGTGATAGTGTTGATGGGTTCATGTTCAGGACAGAAGTAATCGCCGTGCTTGTTGTGAACTTCATCTGTACCCCAGCGATCATTTGTAACAATTGTATCCTGGATTGAAAAAGTTGCATAAAAGGTTGAATACACTGGCTGCTGACTAAATTCTGTTCATGATTTCCAAATCTTTTACGTTGTTTTACTTTTGGTAAAGGCCATTGGTCTGCATTATTCCAGTATTATTAAACAGTAGGGTGGTTAAAACAGAAGCCTAGCAAATTGATGATTGGGCTACTTCTATTATTCACTATTAAATTGTAGTTGGTACATATAGGTACTCCATTAAAGACTGTCACAAAAAATTAATTATCGCTTGAAAAAAGCTAAGCACAACAGGCAAATCGCATTACATTCCTTTAACGGTTTGACACACCACTAATATATAGCTAAGAAGTGCCACTGCACTAATTGTATACTTCCACACCTTTACTGGACTCTCATTGTAAAGCCATGCCAGGAAATTGGTTGCGTTCCAGTACTTCGATGGACCAAAATCTCCGTCGGAAAATAAAACATCGGGTTTGTAGGTGTTGATAAGTTCCAGTAACTGGGGATAAACTTTGTGCTTCACGTATTCATTACTTGCATAGTTCTTCTTTTTATCCCTGCAGAATACAAGACTTAGGTGATATGATAGATATTGCAGAACATTTAGCAATTCATACAACTTTTGAGGACTGGCGTCAAAATACTGCATTACCGAAGTCAGATGAAATGAAATTTTTTTAAATGTTTATTAAATTCTATTCTCCCAGTTTAAAATGTTGAGTCACAGAAAAAATGCCTTCCCAAAACAACTGTTATCTAAGAAGGCTGGATGGTGATATTCATGGGTGGTTTTACACACCTGTTTGCCTTTTACAATAAAAAATATGTAATTTTTAAATATATTAACAACATCATACAGGGTTACATCTGGTACTTACTCTTGATAGTTCATGCTGAACCATTCAAATAGCGAATAGTAAACTCCGAATGTGAGATTTTGTTTTCGAACAGCAGTGGCCATTGCCCCCACTAAATCTTGATGGGGTCCGTCTGTTGCTGCATTCCAATTACCATGCACTTTGGAAGGCCAATTAGAAAAACCTTCATGGTGCTTGGTGGTGAACACGACATATTTCGCACCTGACTCTGGATTGATAAAAATGTTGGTACTTTTGGATTCAAATTTAAATTAAAAATAATAATACATGGTGGTGATAGTCTGAAACTCAGAATTGTAGACACTTCCATTGGATATTCATGTTTTATCACTGTGAATGGAAAAACAAAAGAAATGTTATCACAGAGGCATTCACCAAATGACCTCATGCCCACCATCATGTTACTGGAGATATGGCAGTGTTTTGCATTCTATGCTTAAAACCTTTCTTTAGTGTTAACAGACCCCGTTAATCCACTGGGTTTAGACAATGTCCACTAACTGCCTTTTCAGCATTTTTTTTGTTTTAGTTGATTCACAACAATAAAATGTTTTTCAGTCCTGCGTTTGCATAAATCTGAGTATAGGCCTATTGTTACATTAATAGAATAAAAAAGAATCCTTAAAAATTTAACAAGTACATTTGTTTTATGCTGTTTGTATGAAATTAAAATATTGGTCTGGTGTAAATCTGCATATAACAAACTGTACGTTCTGTTCAAAAATCGTTTGAGATTTTTGTTGTTTTGGTTTAAACCCAGCTTTAAATTACAATTGCAATATTTATAAATCTTGTTACCTCGAAACAAGGTAGCCCAATCATCTGGAACGAACTTTCCTGCTGTGAAGTTTTGTGCAAATTCTGTGTATTTCTTAACACTCGGGTAATTTTGTTTCATGAATTCCTTTATAGAGTCCTTTGCCTTGGAGCCCTATTCAAAAAATTGTGCTTAGATTTTAATTTTACAGTCTAGACTATTTTTAGAGTGTCACCAGACATATTTCAGTGGAATCGAAATTTAATATTATTTTAGTTTGAACCATCTAATCTCACATTATTAGGATACCGTCTCAATTTTTGTACTTTAAAACAAACTCAAAAATAATGGCCCAAAGCAATACTTAAAGTACAAACACATAGATTCTCTTACTTTCCAGTACCACCAAAACCACTCATTGTAGAAACTTGGCACAGAATAGATGCCCCAGTGAACGAAAATTCCAAATTTGGCGGAATCAAACCACTTTGGCAACGGCCTACTGTCTAAAGATGGCCAATCAGCTGTGTATATTCCATGGTGGTTTGTAGATGAATGTATTGTTTCTCCTGGATTCGATTTTAGAGTCACTCCAGGTTGCAAAGGTTTGATGTTGATTTTTCGGTTACCATTTCTGGTATTCTTTACTACCGACACACTAGCAGAGTCCGTGTGTATAAAGTGATAAATTAGTCTTAGGGCAATTAGAACAAAGAAAATGTATGCTGGACCTCTTAGTTTCCGTAATATAAGCTGAGACATTATTTATACATGCCTAAATTGTTAAACTTAATATCTGCAATATTAAGTACATAAAGTCATTTAAAAAATAATTCAAACCAATAAAAAAATGCATTTTTACAGTTAGACACCAGTCGCCTAACATCAAATAAATTTAACATTTTAATTTGCTTTATAAAAAATATATGAACTGAAATAAAATTCTACACCCGCTTTGGTTTCGGAGTTTCAAGCAACTGCTGATCCTCAGTGGAAGTATTATCATTAAAGAATAAATTTTTTGTGCTAACTATAGAATCTAACAATATATCGCCTGTTTTGGTGTAAGGGCAAATCGTTAACATATAAATTGTACTAACTCTTCTTAAAAAATAACTTCCATAGCCAAAAAACATTGCATTTTTAGGTCCAATAATGGGTCTATTGTCCCATTCATCCGAAATGGAAACTATTTTTTCCCCTTCGCTTGTTTGAGTCAATTTGACAACCAGGGTCCCAGAGCGATCGACTGTTAATTTCGGAGACTTAAAACTCAGCATGCGTTCCTGAAAAATTCGAATTTCTTGAGGAAGATGCTGTACTTCAAACTTTTGGGTTGTAATCGCCGTGAAGACAACTGGTAGCAACGAAAAACATCTGGGGAAAGATTTGCTGTTAGATATAATATAAAAATTTATTGGAGTTTTGTAGTTGCACCTGTAATTAAACATTAGTCACTATCCATTGCCATACTTTTTAATGCCGCAGGACGAATGAACTGGTTCGATTCAAAAACCGTGTTTGATTCAACACCTACTAAACAGTCTGTACAAATTACTTTAATATTTCTTGTCTTCCAACCATTGTCATACGTGGATCTTCCAAAATTGCATCTTGTACAAAGATGTTCCTCTTTTCAGGAAAATCTTTCATTTCATAGAGTTTTTGAAGTGTTTCTAGAATATTTGCTCGAGAATCTGTGACTTTTTCTCTTTCCTCTGGGCTCAGTTCGTCAAACCATCTGCTCTTGTAAACGTTTTGATGACCCTTTTTTATATGCCAATAAGTATACATTTGTGCAACTCCAACATAAGTGGCAGAAATTCCAACAAGGCGTAGAAAAACTCTTCGGTAAATTTTAAAACTCATCTTGAATGCAATAATCTACATCTCCAATATACAATGATTTATTTATGCTAAAATTAACACAAATTAATTAGTATTAGCTATACAGATTAATGAACACTGGGTGAACTGAATAGCTTTTTCTACAGATCAAGGAACACCACCTAAATAGCTTGGTGGGCTAATAAGGGGCAACACAAAAAGGAGGAAAAGAGGGAAACTGCTCATTAACACTATGAAAACTAATTTTAAACTAATAAAATTTAATTTTAAAGGATTACTCGGAGCGTGTGGGTCGCTCGAATCACTTGGAGGGCGGTACCTCTAAATACTACAGGACCGCTTCTAGCGCTTAAATCGCTTGGATTGCTTGGATCGCTTACCATACTTCGTAATTACAAAAGCCATGATAATAATGTTAGGGTTGGGGTTATAGTTAGTTCTGGGGTTGAGATTAGTGATTGGGACATGGTTAGCTTAGAATTACTTTCCATAGCAATCCAAGCGGTCCTGTAGTAATTAGAGGAACCCCTTGGAGGGTTAGTGTTTCAAGCGATCCTGTAGTAATTAGAGGCACCCAGTTGTGTTGCCTGAACCCAGTGAAATAATGGTTCCAGTAAGAATGCAAGAACGTCTCAAACACAACACACTGCAATAGCACGGTAGGACAGCGGTGGTCCCGAGCTAATCTGAAGGTTTCCCGTGTAAAGACGTTACCTGACAGATTCGCGAGATAATGATTGTCCGTCAACATTCAACAACGCCTGTTGCATTATCCTACATAATAATAAAACATGAATGCCTATCATATATCTTACACGTGATCATTTGTTTATGTTAGCTTTGAATTACTTTTACCCGAGACGGGAAGATAGCATTTGACTCAGAGTATTAAAGGGGAACTGAAGTCAATTTTAAGAATATCTTAATAAATGGAAAAAAATACGCTGATTTTAAAAATCAAATCAGTTTCTTCCAATATTTTTTGGTTAAAGAGTTATGAGCAAATATGTATTTCATTTTATGTTAGGGGATTTCCCGTATTACGTCACTGACGTTGTTGAGATTTCGTGCCTATATGCATTGTATACAATCATGTGTCAGTTTAGAGGTGAATTAGTAACAGAAGCGCCTGCAGGAGCGTTGTATTTTCGTTTTTATTATGGAGACTTAGCATAACACTTGTCATATAGCCTTACTGGACCAATGTACATGGTGACAGCTTACTTTAAGCGCGGTCATTAAGGCTAATGTTGAATGCTACCTCTCTAAGCAAACGTAAAGAAAGTGTTTGTCATTTCTAAAGCGTAGCCGCGGGACCTGTTGCAGTTTGTTTTATATTGCTAACACGTTTCATCAACTTTAGTTATTTTTTGTGCTTACTACGAACTACTATGACAATCGAACACGTTACATAATTTTTCAGTTGTGTAATATGTAATAGTTACTACCAACAGAACCAGAAATTGACCACTACGTGTTAACCACCTGTTTCTAAGAGCCAGTACGCTGTATGTTTTTGCATAAAGAATCGATGGGGTTCCTGGTTACCTAATCACTCTTGGTATAGGCCTATATTATAAGAAGTTTCCTTCACGGTACCTCTAAATACTACAGGACCGCTTGGACCGCTTGGAGCGCATGGAGCGCTTAAATCGCTTGGAGCGCTTAAATCGCTTGGATCGCTTGGATCGCTTACTATGCTTCGTAATTACAAAAGCCATGATAGTAATGTTAGGGTTGGGGTTAAAGTTAGTTCTGGGGTTGAGATTAGTGTTTGGGACAGGGTTAGAATTACTTTCCATAGCAATATAAGTGATCCAAGCGATCCAAGCGCTCCAAGCGGTCCTGTAGTATTTAGAGGCACCCGTTTCTTCATGGTGTCTGAACAAAATATTTACAGTGGTACACAAATAAATAATAAAGATAGAGAAGGCTAACAATTATAAAATGATCAACTCGATTGAAACAGTTTTTTTGTTTACATCAATAACGTACTTGATATAGTTTAGTTTAGTTTAGTTTATTCATTTTTTGCCCTAGTATTTAAAAATGGCAAGCGAATATAATAACGACACGGGAACAGGAAAAGACGGCAAAACGAACAGTCGTTAAAACACGTCATTGAAAAAAAAGGATATAATTTAATAAATATAGCGGACGCGGCCGCCAAACCTAGGCGAAAGAACAATAATGTGCAAACAAAATTTAATTAAAACCAAACAATATAAAGCCCTGAAGAAAAGTGTGCGGTAAAGCGCGACCAATACTGAGGGGGAGCCGGCTTTAGGAGAAGGTGTGGCCCGAAAGCGTGGACCAGAGTGGAAAAAGAAAAACCCCCTAAAATGAAATTCCACTAATGTCAGATGACACTATTAGTTTCAAGCACACTTACCGGGGCATATTTACATTAAATATTGTCATTAAAACACACAAATTGCATAACACTAATGCATTTGATACTTATTTAGAAGTGTGAAAAGGAGCACTACAGTAGTGCACCATAGATAACAAAAAACAATTAAAATAAATAAATAAGTAAATAATAAAAATAAATACATAAATAATTAGCGAGCCAAAAAAGGATGGCTAGAAAATAAAAAATACTAAAGATTGTATAGATAGATTTAAGGAATTGATTTTCTCGAAATACGACTAGATGTACTACTACATATTCATTACGCAATAGCTGACACCTATAACAGTTTGACCTCGATCGATATTTCCTTTCCTCCGGTGTCACTGGAGTTTAATTTATTGTGATATCCCGGTAAAGGGGTAAAGATGGGCATAGAACCCAACCATGTTTTGGTTCGAATTAGAATAGGATAGAATATTCATGTTTATCCCCGTAAAGGGGAAAACGAAGGGGGTTAACACACCCACCGTCGGTTTATCGTAGCTATTGCAGTGTGTTGTGTATGATAGACAAGTTCCTTTAATTTGGTAGAACCCATATGAAATATGTTTGATAAACACAGATTAATGCATACAAGTAAAAACTGAAGTAAATGTTTAGTCAATTCATCACGATTACCGTTGTCTTAAGTTTTATGTATTATATTAGAACTCCCAAACCATAACTGAGAAACAATTTACCTTACATTTTATGAAAATGATATTTCCGCTTTCGTAAACTTGTAGGCTATCGTATCGTATTTGCGATTGCTAGCAGACAAAATGCAAAGGGAAATTTTGACTAACTGCTCTAACTGAATAAACTGTTTAAGTGTTAGGCTTATTTTATATTTTTTAATTTTGTATTTTTCATGGAGGTTTAAATATTTTTGACTACAGTTTCACTATTTATCGTAAGTATTATATTTTGATTGTATATTAGCATTAAATAAAGGACGTTTTGCCGATGCGATGGAAAAAGTGATCGCGATCGTAAAAAACACGACCTTTGTACGATCAACAATATAGAGCTTACACCGCAAACGTCGAGCACTTCAGAAATGGGTCGTGTAAGTTGAAACCAGTAAATCGAGAATTAGATGAATAGTGCAGAAGCTGTAGGGCCGTTAAATATATAACACGAAATTGAAGTTACTAGTTTTGCGTTTCATTAGACTGCATGCTTGTTAAGGAGTCTGCTTAAATTTGCTGTGTATCTAATATATTTTTATCTGTTGAATAGGAACAGATGAATAGGAATGTAAATGTGCAAGGTAATAGCTGATGGAATGGTTGTTTTTACAGTTAATCATTAACAGATCAAGAAATCATTGCGTCAAGTTATCTTGTACTAACTAGCTGTTCTAGAAAACAATATAAGTTGTCGCTCAGTGTTTAACAGGTGCATAATTTGTAAAAGTTCTAGCCGAAACGAGGATTAGAAAATATGATTGAATTCGCCCCAATACGGATACCTGTAATACGAAGACTACAGACGTTGGCAGTTTCTCATTTTGTCTTTTGCTTTCTCTTCTTTGGTAAGCAAAGCGCGGATTAATAGGAATATACATTTGTGTTTGGGATTGAAATATTCGACTCCGGGGTGTGTGGTTATTTGCCTTGTAAGTTATTTATTTGTGACATCATGTTTATAATCCCAAAAAATGCCTAACTTTTTTTAATGGAACAATTCAACTCTCAGTATTCCGCCTGTTGCTAGCTAAATAATTCCTTAAAATATCCTCGTAAAAGAAGCTCAAACAATGACAGAGCTACAATAAATGTTTTGCATGCATAGTTTAAATTTAAACTTTCACTTTTTCAGTATTGGGATGTGGTGTATAGGCAACACCAGCAAATATAACAATGCTTAATTAATGTTTTTACATTCTACCTAACTTTAAAAGTATATAAATAATGATCTATCCGCGTGCTTTTCGAAACTCTATAGTAGCATCGGTAATATTTTCGATTTAATGAGTAAAATGATTAAAGCTGCAATTATCTGTCTCGATAAATTACAGTAGTTTTATTTTTCGTTGATGGGCTGTTCGTCCATCAACCCCTAATGGGTCGTCACGCATCTTGGCCATTGAATCCTATTATGCAAATGCCGTAACCTGCGTTTGTTATAGCTTTTTCAGCGGCCGTAAGCACGTTGGTGACTGTTTACCTCACCCTCTTCACGTCTTACTGGCCCTTTACCACCTTGTATTTCGTTTACTTATTTTTCGACCGCAATACACCGGAATCGGGCGGACGAAGGAGCACATGGATTCGAAACTGGCGACTGTGGAAGTGGATGAGCGATTACTTTCCCTGCACCGTAAGCGCACAGTTTTTTTGAATTAGTGTGTGCTACTCTAACATGGCTATGTGTATGTCGACTGTTCCTATTTTTATTCGTAATTCTTTTTTTTATATTGGAGGTAGTTTTGTGCCACTGCTGCATCTTTGCTAGGTTCGTTTTTGTATGATGTTTGTATAGAGTCTGTGGCATTATATTTTTCTACTTTCTCTGTCATACACGCATCTGGTTAGTCTTTCACCAACAGTTGCACAAGACTGTTGATCTTGATCCAACACGGAACTACATATTCGGGATTCACCCACACGGAGTGCTTTGTGTGGGGTCTTTCACCCATTTTTCGACGAACGGCTCCAATTTTGACCATATATTCCCTGGTTTCAAGTCGTATCTAACCATGCTACCCTTTTGGTTTAAGACACCCTTCTTTCGCGATTACGCAATGACCGGCGGTAAGTGGTAAAGATTTATTACGTTGAAAAATAAACTATCAGGATTGCCATGCATTTAATTTACGGGATCTTGTTCTACGAATAGAATAGAAAGGTTAAATTTAAAGCAACTTAAAAACGGACGATTCCAATATTAGATTTTTGCTATGTTACATAGGAGATGGTTGTGTTTTAATAAGCAAATGGATCTTTTTTTCAGGCCTGGTTCCCTCGAGCAAAAAAGCTATTCAGCATATCATAACCAGACCTAAAGGCGGAAACATATGCTGTATTATTCCGGGTAAGAATATAAAGTGTGCTTCATTGAGTTATATACGTCATTGGTTTATTACAGGTGGCGCGCCTGAATCTCTAAACGCCCGGCCCGGAGATGTAGTTTTAATATTGAAGAACCGAATCGGGTTTTTGAAAATGGCAGTAACGAATGGGTAATAAAAAAATACACCGGAAAATATTTTTAACCAAAACTACATATACAAATGTTATTTTTATGCAGGGTGCCTCTGGTGCCAGTGTTTTCTTTTGGCGACCACGCGCTTTGGGAGCAGAAGCCGAATCCACCAGGTTCGTTCATCCGCCGATTCCAGGACAGTTCTCAAAAATGGACGCAGGTCGCACTTCCTATGTTCCACGCCCGGGGCATCTTCCAATACAACTACGGTTTAATGCCGTACAGACGAAGTGTCCACACTGTCGGTTGGTAAAGTTTGCAAAATAGTACAGGATCAGATATTCATGTTTTATCCCCGTGAACGGTAATACGCAAGGAGCGTTAAACCACTATTTGGAAATGAAATGGTGTTTACTCACTTTATTATAGGGGTTGGAAAAATCGGCCGCTGTGTTATGGAATACGGCCTGTTTGTTAGAGCTCAGAGCTATTGTTGTGTAGTTAAATTATAATCAAACCATATTTATATATAAAAACTCTTAAATTTTACTTAACAGGCTGTTATAATCAAAACAAGAAGTATAACGCCTAAATAATACACTGCTTGTCATTATTTCCGTGTGTTACAGTTGGCGAGCCGATAGAAATTGTACAAAAGAGTAATCCTACATCGGAAGAACTTCTTCAACTGCAAGAGCTGTACATATCTCGACTTAGAGACATGTTTGAAGCGCACAAGAGCAAATACCTACCTGACGACTGCAAACTCATCATTAATTAAAACAGAAACAAAGACTTTACAACACGGCATACATTTTAAAAGAAAAACTTGTATTTTGAACTTTTGCGCAATAAATCACTATTTTCCGGCCAGACAGCCAGAAGTTTTATTATTAGTAATTGGTTAATAAAGTTAAATGATTGAAAAAGTCTGAAAATCCGCATCGTAATACATGATTGTTTGGACTTTAGAAATTTAGAAATGCTGTACAAACATTTAGACCCGCATAAAAAAAGCTTATGTGCAGGCTGTGTCGTGAAAATGAGATGATAGCCGGTTGCCGGATAGTGGCAGTAATGTGAATGCCCTTATTTCCCAATTGAACTTTCCCAAACCGCAATTATCCCGAACTATTTTTCTTTAATCATTGTGCATGCAATTGCAGTTTAGTGAAACTTCAATCAGGGCAGTTAGATAAGTAAATTTTAAATGTCATCTGAATATACACTGTGTAGCGCATATGAATATGGCATCTGGCTATACACCATATCGAGCAAATATATATGGCATCTTGGTATACATTAGTAAGTATATGAGTGTTAGAAAGGTTTAATGTATTTTAATATGTTAAAATGAGTTGTTAGCAGTTTCACGGACTGTAGTCCATTCCGTTGGCAGTATACAAGAAAATAAATTAAACACAGTTAATAAATAGGCATACAAGTAAAATCAGGCACCGCCGTACACTACAAAATGGTGAAGCGTCCGCAAAATCCAAGATTTGAATGCCAGAACGTCCACGTACACACCCGGAGAAGGCGTGCCACATTCAGTCAGTCCGTAAGATGTAATACCAGCTAAGTACCATCCACAGCTGGTTGCTCCTGGTTGTCTACACGCAAGAGGACCGCCGGAATCACCCTTTATGAAATGAATAAAATCTCGTTTGAAAGGGTCGACAAATATATGAAGAGTAGATTTGATTTTTAACTTCGTGTAAAAGGTCTAAGTTCGGCTGTTGTTAGATATACATTTCTGGTTTGGCCACTAAGTTAAAAAAAATGGAAAGGAGCACACATATATATATATATATATATGACGTTTCTCATACAACCGACAATACATCAGAACAACTGAAGGATATTTCACCCTTACCCGACAGGTGTTAGCCTCATTTGGGCTCGATGAACCCGCGCAAATGTTCTGCTCCGGAAGAAAGGCCCCGAATAAACGTCGGCACTCAGCGGCTGTCGTGATCGGAATTCTTGCAGCTTTCAATTTTCCGTAAGAAGACGAGTCGCCACCTATATTAGTTAAAACATGCTCATATAGTGTTCTACTGTATTCTTTTGTTATATTTCTCGTCGAACGGACATGTTAACAGAGTTAGTTTTAGTTGCATATTATATATTGGGCATTTATTCGTACTCAGGGACAGGTAACTATGGTCAAAGCGCCTAGTTAGGTTCCTGCAGGCACTTCAAATTGTGTGATTCATGCAACTTTTACTATACTATAAAACCGATTTCACGTTTTTACAATTTTCATCCGATAAGTGCCTTGCAATGGGCGAGACGTGGAATATACCACTCAGTAGTATCCCCACACGGTTAAACTACGAAACCTGGCATTTTATTTACCATGTGATTCTAAAATATTAAAAACAGATGCAAAGTTACCTGCGCGGGTTCGCCCGTAGCCTGTGATAAAACACTCATCCCCCGGGGAGGGTCGACTCGCAGGAAGACAGAGAGTTCCGACCGAGTTACTTGAGATATCGACTGCAGAAGCTAGTCGAATGATAGCAACGTCGTTCCTCACGTGGTTGAACGTAGAACTGTGGTGATCAGCGATTTAATAATCTAGCAAATGTCGTTAATAATCTAGCAGATGCCATTAACATTAATTATAGGACCTAATAATTAAGTCTTTATTGATCTTAATATATATGCAGGCAAACCGCGCATGGTTTAGCGTATAAAAGCTTGTAACGTGAGATATTTTTGTTTATACCGGTTGGTAAGAAAATGTAGGAGACATGTAACAGAGTTATTTGGTGAAATACCACATGACCAATGTCGAGTTGCTATATCAGTTGTATAGAGGTCTTGTTATTATTATTTAACCCATTAATTCACTAGGTTAAGTATTGTCTGTTAAGTACCTTGCTCAAACCATCAGCCAAACAACAACTGATTTCGAAGCCACATATCTTTCGACTAACGGCCGAAATCGTTAAGTATGTGTTACCACACTGTTTACCACTTAGAATTGCTAAGCTTTTCATATTGCAATTCTTTTATCCGTTACGGCACCAGAAATGCTACTGTAACGTAACGAACAAACCAAATGTTCACCTGAAATTTGGATGTCTTCGTATAGAATCGATGTATTTGACCTGAGTTGAGGTGCTGTTAAGTTGACCAAACACCACATAGTTGGAATGCAGGGAATCTCTGGCCGGGTTGTCCGTTCTTAAATGGAAGTGGATATAGTATAAATAACACCATTTTAAGAATTCATGTGTTATATTGTAGCCAATGAGAGCTTAACGGTGTGTAGTGGGATATCTAAGCTAAATAAACTTACTGGCTAATTTTATTTTTTTTTAACTTTTTCAATTCAAACAAACACAACAGTATTTAACATCTTTTTTTTATCTCTTGTAAAAGCGCCCTTTAAATAAGTCACCAAGAAAGCTTGATGTCGCATTTGCTTCGTCTCATGTAGATTTGCATGCTGTTGTGTATTAGTCAAATAAAATGTCAAAACAGAGAAATTAGTGTTTTACACATATATTGTTGTTTTTTTATGGCGGGAATAAAACGTTTAAACGAAACTCTTGCCTTCAATATATTATACTGAATAAAACGTCAAACTTTTTTGTTAGCAATTTGTTAAAACTATCGTGCTCAGTTACGCATTTTACGTTCGTTGATTTGCATCCAGAACAATGTGCTGCTTGTGGAAAGTCATCCCATTTTCTTCTGAAAACCATGCACTGCGTGTCCGATATACAAATGGCCTAATAAAGTAGCACTTACTGAACGCAGTGTGCTGCGGTGAGTACATATCGGGCAGCCAACAACGTCCCTCCACATAATCTATCATCGAAAAGAAGCAGAGCTTGCCAGGGCCATTGGCTTGCTCTGGCAGCTTCACCGCAATATACTCTTGATGCAGCTTCCTGTAAAGAGAAAATTAAGAAAATCAAAAGAGGTATAAAGTTTTATTTTATTTTATTAATAGTTTAGGCTGTATCGGAATTTTTACATTACTTTTTACATTAAAGCTGTCATATATTATGTGTAAGTTTAATAAATTAAAACAACTTTTGTTAAAATACTTGGTTTTCGAAAACCGTTTACGAGCCAAGTCTGACATCATAGTTAGAATGAAAATAGTCAAGTTTATTTATTGTGTTTGTTCCTGACGTAAACTATTATTGTAGGCTGTAAAAATACAGGAAAATACGGCAAACAACAGTGGTTAAACCACATAAAAAGTTTGACGAAATGAGTTGTTTTTTTTCAACTGATTACCAAATTTAACAGGCAGTCGGACACAATTTAAACTGTACCGAGTTCAGTATTCGTCCACTGCTCTCCCTTGCTTGAACGGCGCAATGCCTCTCCGTCGCTTCATCGGCACATCCGCACGTATGCAACATTGAGTTTCCGGTTCCGCTATAACTCATAGGATTTCCTGCAGGACAAGTATTATTATATTTGGGAGATTAGATTAGTTGATCTTCCATTATTCATCAGGCCCTGGTAACCCGGTGATAGGCGTGATGTGACTGATGGTAACCAGTGTGAGTAAACTCCATTCCGTATTCGCGAGGCAATCTGCGATTGCTCTAGTCACAGTGTTACCACCCGATGCGTTTTTCCATTTATGAGTTTAAACATAAATATCATATCATATTATAATACAGACTAAAGGTTCGCATATAAATGTAAAACGGTACCATATGATGGTTGACTTGGACCGATGGTAAGCTGACTCTGAATGTTGGTTGGTTCAGGAATTCGAAGATGGTTCGCAGGGTTCGGGTTGTTGGTCTAAAAGTTGGATCAGAATTGGTGGATGATTAGTAGTGTATGAGACACGACGACAATAGAATTAGCTGATTGTTTATTTTACCGAAAGATTCCGTGGCGTATATGAATCGTGTACCCCACACAAAATATGTGCACCTTTTTATACTATTTTTATGGTTTACCGTAATTACATGCAAGTGGTAGCGCACGTTGAATATTAAATTTTCGGATGTTAAAACGAGTTTGTAATCTTAGATCGAAACAACACCAAAGAAATTGTTATTGAACAGTGGTTGTAAATACCCTAAATAGAAGGTCATACCAAAGATGCCACGGTCCGCTTAGTAGGAACGTTCCACCGTTCAGGTATACTGTCATTATTATGCGGATATCTGGCAATTATCCGTATGATAACGTTCCCGTGTTTTCCCGTCCATGGGGATAAAACTTAAACATTACGTCTTATAAAAAAAATTCGATACCTAAAAGAGGCGATAACAAAATAGTGTATACACGAAGGAATGTCATATAGCCTGTGACATACCTTTTGGGCCTGGTTTGTAGGGTTTATAGACCGACGGAAACACCATATTGTTCCATCCACGGAAGAATCCCAGCAACACCCCCGTCGTAGACATTGTATGTACGGGATACCTTCGTATCCGCAATCTATCCGATTGACCGGCGCTATGTCGCAAGTGTCGAATCGTCGTAATGAGTGAGTCCCTGTTGGAATCGAGTTGATTTTTAAAGAAGAAGAAATGCCACATCGTAAGTTTTGAGTTATATGAGGCCTTTATTGTGGTAAAGCTATGGAGCTTATAATTCGTACAGTGACTTCAATCCGTCATAAAGATTTTCCAGAAATGTTTAATTTTACTACACTTATTTCATAGCATATTTTTAAGTGATGAGATGAATTTTTCGTGCACCGAATAACTCACCGAATCCAGTACTGTTGATCTGCCCGCGAATGGCACTTGGACCATTATTGAATCCTGCGATAGCTGTGTAAAAATAATGATGTGGTTAAAGGTGATAATATAAGAAACGTGTTTTTGTGCTCGAAATGACGCCAATATATAAATTTTTAAGCTGTTGTTTATTAGGCATCCGGGAAGGCTAATCTTGACAAACATATGGTTTCCACTATTGTAATCTATAGTATGTACTCACGTCTGCATTCAAATCGTTGAATTTGACGCTCCATCAAGTGGGTTGCGTTTCCATACTTCCAAACCAGCTTTCTCTCACCATTTACGTTTTCAGGTATACACCACTTTAAACTGCTTCCGACCGGTTCAAAACCAGCGTAGCAGTGTAGAATGCAATGGGAAAACTTGTTTGAACCATTGATGCAGACCTGATTGCCGTTTGTTATCCGTGGCTCCAATGCTGTACACTTGGTTGCTGTAGGTGAGATATTTTTATTAATAGGAAGAATACTTTCCATTCATGTATGTTACTCTGTATAGGTGTTTGTATAAATCGTTTTAGATTCCGTATCAGTTGTTTTAACTTGTATTTAAATCTCTGTATTATGTAGAACTAAAGTAAAAAAGGTAAATACCCCAATTGGAAAATATTGGAAAGTAAATTGGTACTCAATGGCAATGTGTAAAAAACCAAATATTTAATTAACACAACGTAAAGACCTTTAAATTCATGCTGTTTCAAGGTATGTCCACCTTCAAACATTAGACACGTTTTGGTTTAATCCTACCTCATTTTTCATGTTATATCGAGATCATAAAATTTAAACAATTGAACATTTATAAAAATGAAATTAAAGAGGACAGAAACCGAAGGGGTTAACCTTTTTTATCTATAGCTTTATTCAAAGTACGATACTCCTTATTTTTGCATGGTTAGCTCTTAGATGCATAAAAGTCGATCGCGCAAACCATCCGTATACCTACCGCCTCAACAATCCTGATGGACTCACCTACACATGACACCTCGCCACGAGGTTCCCACGTCAATTCCCTCGTATCGCAAGTAACGGTACTGTTTCCTCGAAGTGTGTACCGGTGGCCGCACGAGTAAGTGCATGTTGACCCTACGAAATTCCCGTCGTTGCACGTTACGCGCCCGTGCTGCAGTGTGATCGCTGGACAGGAAACTGTATGAGAAATAACATCGTTAGAGGGAAGCTTTTATTCGCGTGGTCGTTTGGTTAACAGAAATAAGGCAGTAAAGAAAAATTCGGTCCGATTAGTGCTTTGACTAATGTCACAACCGACTGGCAAACGCAAAAGAAAACGGATGATATCGATGCGGCCATATAAGCACGTTTGTTTTGATGTGGTGAGTAAAAATGTGGCTCCCACATTGTGGTCAGGCTTATATAATGATTGGAAGCCACATAATTGTAACTTTTCAATACCGGTTGGATTAAACAATCCTTAAATGGACTATTGGTCCACATTGTGTCACGTGTACCGATTACAAGACCGAAGGTTCATTATTCCGACTAGATTTAAAAAGTGGCTTGTTGGCATTAATTACCATCCGCTAAAAGCTTAAATTTTGGCTAAGTTCCGGTAAAACGTATATTTTAATGTTTAGGCTGCATTTTAATTGCTGTGTTATACTTGTTATTACGCATAGCACAACTTTACGACGCGTTTGCGGCATCATATACGCGTGGTAATGGGCGTGGGTAAACACCATACATCATATTATGGGTTTCATGCATATTTTGCTTACAGCTAATTATATGTGGAAGCAATACAAGAATGCAGTTTTTCTAAAAAAAATTGGTAAAACTGGTTTATTGGAAAATACCCACATGCCTGCGACTGGGTGTAACGCGGTCAGCTTGATCATATGCACCTCAGCATTGTAGAAATTATTGCATTTTTTCGAATTTTCAAAATATGTAATTGATACTTAAGAAATTTGCGACAACAGATTGGGTGCAGGGTAAAGTGGCCAGGTAAATTAGGATTCGGATTAATGGCTATATAGGATAGGTTATTCATATTAATCCTCGTGAATGGGAAAACCAAGGGGGTTAACACACGGGCAATCGTCAGATTACCTCGCGCCCACCGTCGGGTTACCTGAGTTATTGCAGTGTGTTGTATATGATAGACACGTTCCTTCAATTTGGTAGAACCCATTAATCTGCTGGGTTCAGGCACCTCCGTTGAGTGCCTTGCCAAAGGACACAACCGACTAGCTAGCGACCAGGTTAGAACCTGCAACCTTTCGGTCGAAAGGCTTCGCACTAAACCGCCAGACTAACCGGTCGGACGTATATAAGTGTTCGCCCTGCCAGTGCGTTAAAGCGGGCAGGTTTAAGAATTCTTCAATTAGCAAAAATACACCGCTTACCTTCGCAGCTAGTAGACAAATGTGGTACCCATCCCCGAAGAACGTTGGTCCCCGAACATGTGCTCTCTTTAGCGCCCCTCGGCGAATATCCGACCTCGCAAACAGTGGAACAGCGCGAACCAAGAAAATTGTCATCACTACAGTTGAGGCGCCCGTACGGAAAGTTAGGTAGAATTGGAATGCACGATGCTGCAGAATAAATATTTAGATCGAAAACAGGAGTACAACACTCATGCCATTAAAATTGCTGGTTATGAAACTAATTAGGCCTTTAATTTCTAATTACAAGAACAAGAAAATTAATTGAATGTAATTAACTAGACCGCAGGGCGGTGCTTGATTTTGCTATTTCTAATAGTGTAAAATTTGAAGAAAATACACAAGCCATGTGTGCGTGCCTTGTTTTTACTTTTTATATTGGGGCTGGTATCGAATCCGTGACACTGAGTACTTTGAGATAACCGATCTGTCATGCAATGTTTAAGCATAATCATGTTAAAAAGGAATGTATATGGCACCCCTAGAATTTTTACAACAACAAAAAAAAACGACTTTCGAACTCGGGTAAACAAATCTATGTTCCCTTTGGTAAATATTCATTCAAAGTTGACTTGACCCATAGAGTTCAAATAGGGTCGTTACAAATTGTAATCATATGCGATCAAAGAACGGCCCTGACAAACATAATGAACGGAAGGGAGATTCGTCATTAAACCATCATTTTCGCAATAAGGCTCATATGTGCGACTATATTGTGAGTCACCTTTCCTGCCCTATCCAAATGTGTATTTATCAATTCAATGAATCAAACAGGCGTCAGATATTGTGGTCTTAGTGTCGGACAGGGTTATGGGAGTAAGGTGCTGTGTGGTGAGGTTAATTCCATACCATGAGATCATGGAGAGGTGTAATGATGATGATTTTGTGCTTCAATTACATGACACCTATACGCATTTCACGCAATGTGTCTGCGGCCTGCGCTGGTCTAGCCGATATTATATCATGCACATTGCGAATATGCAGATAGTATTGCCAATGTACGTGAAATTTGTAAAACTTTTAATATTCAAATAAGATAAGACTGTTAAACTAAAAGATGTCCTAATGACTCTTTATAAACACGAATTAGACGTACTACCTTGACTACATGCCTGTAAATACCACAAAATAGTTATATTATGTAATTCGTGCAAGCATGAGCTTTAAGATACCCATTTTTATCCCAGAGGGTGGAAATTGCCAAAATTCGATATGGTTATGTCGATTTCCTATCTTAAACATTAGTAGGCTACAAATTACTAAAAGTTGTTTCAGTGTGCTTAGTGTATTGTAAAACTATGGATTATTTACCAATAACGACCGCCACCGACCTTTGCATTGTATTTGGTCCAGGTTCGTAACGCCTACAGCAAAACTGTAGCTTTCTTGTCTTCCAGTGTTCCTAAAGACTTGCGACCGCGGGTAGACGCTGAAACCAACTGCACAGGATAGTAACACTCCGCCAACCACGGAGTCGCGTTCTAGATATGCCTTTCCTCTGTTCTGTGTGGATGAGCATTGCTAAATTCAATTCCTTAACCTTTAGGTCGTTTTTTCAAAATGGAAATAATATACATTTTCTCATACATTGACTTAGTTTTTCACAGCAAGATTATATTTTTTAATTTTTGTTTCATCTAATCGCGGTTCGAACCAGAATTCGTCATATGTATCGTTCACGTTAACCATTCGGCCTTAACCTTTGACCCAGAGTCTTGCCTGACAAGTCATACCTGTTCTTGTTAAGGCTATATGCGATACGATTGCGCACAAATTAAACCCCGTTAAACCCTAACCACTTACTCTAATGGTTTTAATCTGGATAACAACATTTACGTGAAGAATAAAATTTGCAAATTGCCCTAAGCTGTGGAGTAGCGTGGTGACATTAAAGTCATGATGGTGTGGTGTAATAATAGTTAAATGCAGTCAAGCCGTTTATTTATAGATACGTAAAATGACTGCATTGCAGAGGGCGTCATGTTCATTCGGTCATAAAATCTGAAAATTGCTCACTGATCGACCCCAAGAATAGAAACCGATTACGACGCTAATTAAAAAGAGTTTGCGTTGGATTTGACATCATCAGCGCGCACTTTTGCGTCATAATTCGAAAGTCATTGCAAACGTGACCTAATAAAATCGTCTCATTACAAAAGTTTAATTGGATGAACTCAAATTAAGAAAATTTACGCAAATTTTACGTAAATATTAACCTCGCACTACAATAACCCAAGAATGCAACACCACCTGAATGTACGCTCCAAATGGCGCAAGATAACCCGTGATCTGGACGTATGCGGCGTTTCTCATACAAGACATACAGGTTTATTTTTTTATACCCAGATACATATCCGTGTTTTTAAACGGGAAAGGCCTGGGCTCATTCAGACACACTTTTCGACTTTGACAGTTAGCACCACCAATCCATAAACACCAATTTCTTTGATAACCAATTTTTGCTCATAAAAGAGCTGCACACTTACTACTTACCCATGTGTTCGTTACTTCGTTTGTGCCCCTTAGAAGGCCGGCCATGTAGTACGCGGACATGCTGTTCCACAGTTGGTTGCGTGATTTTAAACACGTTATTACAAGGTAACCTCCTGTCGTCTGCTTGTAGAACATTGATGACGTAATGCATCGTAGTGTGATTTGACTGTCTGTAAAACGAAAAAATATATTTTTAAATTTATCTTTGCGGAAGAGAAATGTGTCTATGCGTAGGACATTTTTGGATATCTTTTAAATTTATCTATGCGGAGGAAATTTTCATATATCTTTTAAATTTATTTTTGTGGAAGACAACAGAAGCACATCAGAGATACCGTTTAAACGGGACTTTACGCCGATGGGGAATACGACGGCGGAAGTTATATAGACAAATAATCAATCAAGCCAATAAGATGTCGCGTGCCATACATTAGTTACTTCAATTATAGCTAAATATTGCTTCCGTTATATTTAACAACAAATTAGGCGTAACGACCGTCGAAGACATATAGACGGTTTCAAATGTGGTCGTGCGGGTGGCAGCATTACGGCACATTGCTCAGTGCGCTATAATAGCGAAACTGATATATATATATAGATTATGTTACATTTACGTGTTCGTTACAGCACACGACGCAAGTTTGAAATCGGAAGTTTGTAACAAAATCAGTGTGTCATTTAGTTTTAATGAAATTACTTTGAAATCGTATTGCTTTAGCTTTGGGAAAACCCTTATATTTTTAAAATAATCCAAACACCGTTTCTTGATTGATAACTTTAACGAGGGTGAATTGAGACAATCAAGCATCAAGTTAATTTGTGTTGCTGCAATATCTCACATGGATAACGGAACTTTTTATTAGTCACGGTATTTGAGGTATTGTTTTTGTCTTCGTGCAGGTCATAATCGTGCTCTGTTGTGGATTGTGACATTTATGTGCGCGCGACCACGCTTAACGAGCCAATATTCGTTCGGTTATCGATTTGATTGGCGTTCGACTGCGCATGGTTCTGGACTTGCAGGTGTATGGGGGCGGGTGGACGCGAAGCGGGATAACAAGGTTTTATCTCGATTGTTCATCGTAATTCGACATGAAGGCGAGGCGAATTGCCTTTGATCGCCGAGCTTGAGAAATCAGCGAATTGTCGTTGCTGCATATAGACCACTGCTGACATTTTTAGAACCGCGGGAATTCTGAATTTCGTAATGACAGACATCATTAATGACAATTACCACACCCTTAAACGTCAGCAATAACCATAATGACGTAATAACGCCCACCCCCGCACAATTTTTATATTCACCAATGTGTAAACTCAATAGCTGTTTACGCCTTTAAAATAACAGAATGGTTATATATGATGGTTATATAATATTCCGATTAGACTTTAGCTGTACCCACCAACGCCTTTAATACGCAAAAAAACAGAAATTTCCCTTTCGAAAAGTTGATAATACTCGCTCGCTGCTCAAATTCGATAATAGTATTCGCGACCGTCAAGCACCGTGACAATTAAGTTTAAATGCCGGAAGACATTTCACGGAGGTCACACTTTGACTTAAAAGTTCTGGAAACTTTCAAATTTACCCTTCTTTGTGAAAGTCCATTCCGTCGGTTTGAAATAAACAAAACCTAGTAAGGTAAACGGGAGTGGAAGAAGCAAATTACACCTTAAAAGAAGCGAAAATAACTTTAATTCTGACGTCAACTATGACGTTACTCCCAAGGGCAATTCTAACTCCAATTCGCGGTGCCTGATTTTATTGTTTTCCTGCTTTAAGTTTTGCACAAAAAAAAACATATTTTCTTTACCTTGTGGTGGGAAAATTCTCTGCGGGCTTAAAATTCGGCTGAAATGGTTACTTTGTATTGCTGCTTGCCTCAGTATTTCATTTGATGTTCGATTTACAATGCCATTTGAGTAAATCGGTGTCGTAAAGTAAAGTACAAGAAATACAACACCGAGCCTTATGCGATTTAACATTTTTAATTTTTACTACACAATCTACGAGGTAATTATAAAGTTCTATTGATACAGTAAAATCTTGTAAACGATTAGGACTTTTCCTATTGCGTCCCACCAGAGGCACTAAAAGTGATTAATTAAACTGAAACACAACCACGGGATTGTTACAAATTTGCAACCATACCTAATAATGGCGTATACTATATTGACTAATAGCTGACATTGGTTACTGGCATAATTTTCACTTGTTTCATTTGCTATATATGTCCATCTACACACTGATGTTATTTGCTACTGGTTTACTATATTTTGAGTAATGAAGACAAAGAGGCTGGACTTCACAACTTATACGACTCTCGAAGGTTGGACGAAGAGAAAAAGGGGAAATTCTCTTCTTCCCCAAATACCAATGATATAGATATCGCCTCAAGGTTTGGAAGGAACTGTGGCTTAACTCGATATCTGGCATTCGCCACCTTACACCTCTGGATACAAACACATCACGTCATCGCTGTTGATGATCACGTCATCGAGAAATAATAAACCACCGCGCAGGTTGTACATTTAAACGAGAAAACTCAGAAGTACCTGCAGGTCTAAAACTTTTAACAGAAAAGAGGGCCTATTAAGTCGGCTTTTAGCCAGCAGGGGGATTTGGAGAGTGCCTAGACCACTTTGGTATATTTCTTTACGGAAAATTTGTTTGCGTTATCTAAACGGCCAGTTGCGGTTGGATGTTGAGCCGTGCTCGTCGCGTTTTCATTGACGCAACCACAATTGTTGACGACACGTTTATACCGCATGACGGAGCTATTCTTTAAATATAAATAGAAATAGCATTTGAGAAACTTAAAGTTTACAAACGAGGCCGTCGGTGGGTGCTTGTCATGTTATGCTGTATATGGCTAGAGAGTATAGCAAACGAATAAGGAATATTCTGTAATACATCGGGCGTGCAGGAGTCTGTGGCTAACACGGAAACAAACCTATTCATGGCGCACGTTTCTACATCGACTGCAATGACGTGTTTTTTAAATATAAATAACTTCTGGGAATTCATTCGTTTTCTGCTTAACTCTACCACCTTAGGTCTGTCGGCTTTTCGTAGAATAACAAACAGATTTAACCGCAATCTTCAATTGTACTGCAATCATTCTACTCAATAGCAATATTATGGATGCGGTGGCGAGACTGATCCTTCAACCCGCAGAACAGGTGCGGTACAGGATCCGCTGAATTTAGAGATAAGATCAACAAACGGCGTCACCGCACGAGAGCGTAATTCCGTCAACAACAGATGAACCGGTCAGATCACTTCACGCATTACCACAACTTCCCTAAACTAGCAAAGTTAAAAAATCAAATCGAGTCAAATCAGTTGAATTTAATCGCAGACATATCTTTATAAGGCAATAATGCATTTGGCACGAAAACAAACGTTTTCGATACTACGCAACGTCTCCAGCACGCGTGCCAACTATTTATCCCCTTTCCGCGTCACGACGCATTGTGACGTAACAAGCATGGCATCTAAAATCTTTATGAATGAAATTAAAGTTATTTCTGCTACAGAACTGCAAACGATACACACGAACATGTTCACGCTGGAGTTAAACTGTTATCAAAAACGAAATTTACACGACATTTTATCAAATCGTGAAGCAGTACCAAATTAAAGTAAGATTACACCGTTCCAAAAGGATTACACATTCAAGCCAATTTGCACGTATGATACCATTAACTGAAAGTTTAGTGGATATTTCATAGTTTTTATATCGGCTCGAGTTGCTAAATTAATTAAACACGGGTACTTGTTGTGGTGCACTTTATTTACACGCAGAACCCGCTATAAATAATATAACAACACTGCTCAGCGCTTAGAAGCCATAACATTTAAACCATGCCGTAAGCTGCTTTAAAATCTTGCAATAATTTCTCTCTTATCGGCGCTTCGACGAAGGACGACCGCAGCGCGTTCAAATTCTGTGGCAATAAAATAAATATGGTTGGCCAGACATACGTGTCAGATTCTTAAGGAAATGCAGAATAAACATAACTCAAGTAAATTAAATAATTTGTTTCTCCCACCAGCTCTTTAATCTGTTGCTCAGTAAAGCGGAAATCACGTGATGCCACGTCATACTCGTCCAGGATATCCAAAAAGTGAAAACCAGGGTTGTCGGTGTTGAGGGAGAAATTGACGCCATCTTCCATAAACCTTATGGGATGATGATTGGCGTTTAAAGCAGAAAGAAAAATTATGGTTCAGACGGAGACATTGATATAACCGGAATTTCCATGCATGCATCAAACATTGTCACCACTCTCACATATTACTCTTCACCTAATCGCTGGGTGTGCGGTCATATCCGGCGGAACTGACGCGGTCAAGTTGCTTGAGAGCGGACATACTTCAAGATGAATCTGATTTTTGATGACGTCATTGTATACCGCAGCATCTTTAATCGTCTTGTACCCATGCCCGATTCTCGTGGCGTGGAGACGGTTTATGGCCTGCGACGAGGTAATTTAAAATTCGTTATTTGGCTAACCAATTGGGCCTGTTTGGTAAGCTTATTTATAATGTGTAGGGCCGGGGTAGGATAGAACTCAGCGGGTAGCAAGTCGGTTGTGTCTTTCAGAAAGGCATTTGGGGACGTTACCTGGCCACAGCTGCCAAACCGGTTAAACCAAAGTACACCAATGTATCCAGCATATTTGACTTCTCTAACTTGTAATTGGACTACATGTAGGAGAAATTTCTCCGAATGTCCAACGCACCGTGCGTTCTACCATCCTTGAGGATAAATATTACAGGAGTATCTTATTCTAGTAAGCATAGAAACCTCGTTAACTTGTGCAGCGTCGCCACTCTCTCCCGCATGGACCGTTATGTGGATACCACGTTCTTTGCAAAACTGGAAAAAATTACAGTTCTTATTACAGTTAGACATATTTTTGGGACCTTAGTTAGCGTTTTTTAACTGGCGTCCTCGGAAGGCGAAAAGTCAGAAACGATTAAAGTCGGAAATACGATTTAATTATCAATAAAAACACATTAAAGCCAACTTAATACAACTTTTTTTTACCGAGCCAAGTTTTGAATCCATGATAGGCTCGTCACCAAGACCGTTATTTGTATAAGAGTTGGTATCGGTCGCGTTAACCATTCGGCCACACGACCGTACCCAACTTAATACAAACATACGCATTTTGCAGACGTAACTACTATGTCGCCATCTGGTGAGTACTTGCTGGAACATTAATTTCGCGTAAACTTGTGTGTGGCAAATTTCTCAATTAGTTTAGTACAAAATGTACTTAATTGCTATACACCTAATGTACGAAATAGAATGCCATTCGCTGGGGTCATTGCAATGTTCATCATTGTAATTAGGCAGGAGTTGATATAATGCCTTCGCTAAAATTGAATGATATGCAAACTAGCATTTAGGTAATAGCATGGTGTGTTATGGATCAGACCAATATGAAATTGTGGTTGTGCTAACGTCAAACGCCTCAGTATGTTGGTCGAAAGTTGTTTCTTTCCCGCTGGACCCGGCACCTGCGATATCGAACCCCACAACACCACGATCAGCGAATTCCTCGCAAAGATGGGCGATTTGCATTGACCAATCTGTAAAACCCGATTTTATGTTTAATCAGAGGGCCATAGAGCCCTTAGAAAATTGCATTATTTTTAAATAGATATTATGGACTGTTAGTGCAGTAACCTATGATGTTAAAATCATAACATAAAATTACCTTGGGAATTTTCATATTTTTAAAGTTAACCTAAAATAGGCAGGTCGTAGGTTCGAAATTTTTTTTTTACATACTTTAGTTTAGACACAACGTTTACAGTCAATCAGTATTTTTCACTCCGTGTTAGAAGTATGTCGCATAGTAGTAAAATACAAATTACCTGGGAAATCCAGGATAGCACATAGTATAAATCGAACCACAATTGGAAAAACCGCTTTTACGCTCTCAGCAGCACTGCATATCGCCTCCACTACGTCACGTGGGGTGAAAGTGCCTCTGCATAATGTATGTTTTAGGTTTGAGGGCGATACGCCAAATTTGACTCGTATATTTGAAAACCGGAATAAATTGCATGGGTCGGATGACATACACACACACCAACTCGAGCCGGCCGACAGGCGTTGGTTTTGTTAGTTTGTGAGCGTACACTTACGGGCGGGCAAGATTATGAAAAACAAACCAATGTGGCGCAGCAGGGATGAAGCGTATTCAACAGTCGTGTGGCTTAATGGTTAAGGCAACGTGTATATATATATATATATATATATACACATATGACTCTTATACGAATAACGGTGCTAGTCACTAGGCCGTCATGGGTAAGAAACTTGGCTTAGTTAAAAAAAGACTGGCATGTGCTGTGTAGTCCTGGGCTTGTAATAATAAGTACAGGTTTCTCACTTTTCTTCGGCTGGGGTGATGGGTGAGACATTCCA
>CH002883.1:1459838-1471559 GCA_000149265.1 Ciona savignyi
TCCAATGTAGAGACGCCTTGTTTGTGCTTGTCTTCAATGGCCTCTATGGTCAACCTCCGTAGAGCGTCCTTGTCGGCACTTGAAAAAGCCAGTCAGTGTCCGTGGGTTCAAATAAAGATTTATTATAAAATAAAAATAATATATAAGTGCACATATACAGTCTATATTTGTAAAGTTCCAATCTCAAAATATTTGCTAGGGCTACAAAAATAAAGTTCTCTGCTTGTTGAACAGTACGATTCTGCAATACACACTTACGCAAAGATAGGTGTGGTAATCTTGAAATTCTGGAGGTATTCGACTAAATTTGGAAATCGTTTTTCTAAACCCACTATTGACCTAAGTTCACTCTCATCGTAGGACGGCAACTCTATCCCACGTTCCCTTGTTAAAACAAAGCAATATATTATAAATAGAAAGAGCAGACAAAACAAGCATAAAAATGCATACCAAAAAAGCACAAAACGTAAATGTTTTTTAATAAATGTTTTTTACGTTAATGTTTTTTAAATACCTTTCTTAATATAAAATATATATTTAATTATTTCAAATGCATAACGAATTTAAAGTTATATTAATAACATATGTTAGAACAGACATAGTGCTTAAGTTTAAAAAATATTAAAAAATTATAAAAAAAATATTATATATTGCTGCTGTGTAGGTAAATAAAATGCAATCAATTACTTATTTACGCTAGTCTAGTTAACATCGCATGCCGTCATAATTGCCAGGTAAACAGACTGCGAGGAATTTTAACTTTTTTTGGCCTAATCGTTTGGCACGCAATCCGTAAGCAGGTATTGATGCTTTAATGATGGGCATATTCTAATTAAAAATTTCGACTTTAATATACAGAACTTAATAGAACTCTGACGGTAATAAATAGAATTAGTAAACACGGTATGGACAAAGCGAAATTGTCGTATGTATACAATATAAACAGTTGTAATGTGCAGCTGAATTTCTTACTTAGCCAGTTCAATGCATGTCGATAGTCTGAACGATCCGTCTAAATGACAGTGTAGTTCCGCCTGTGTAATAAGGAAATGCGTGTAAATTTTAATAGTAATACACTGGACATAGACGTAGAGTAGCTAATTAAACCGATCAGTAACAGAACCTGAAACAAATTTAGATGGTTTCGGGAAACGTAAAAATCGAGTCAATTTAGCAGTAGTTGGATGGTGGCCTACGCACTTGCGCGTATAATCAATAAACAGACCTAGCCACACACACTTCGAATAACTGTCCCAATGATATGCTCTGACTACATAGCAAGCCTTTCTCGGTGGATAAATATTTAAAGGAAAGGCCGACCTTAAACAAACACAAGCAAATAACTCTAGTTGTCTTATTGACGTTGTTGTTACTGTATAACTATATATATCTATTAAATTTATTTACGAAAGTCGCGATCAGTTATGGATTATATGTAAAATACTACTAACCTTAGGGAAATTATAACGTCTGTTGGTATCTTCAGGTAACATCTGCTGGCACCGACGGTCTAACGGTTCCGGGTTACTGACGTCTCTTCTGCACGGTATGCTTGACTAAATTGCACCTGTTGATATAACAAGCGTTCGTCGTATGAGGGAGAGAGGGGAGAGAGAGAAAGAGAGAGGGAGAAAGGCAAAGGGCTATGAGGTGAAATCTGACGCCAGCAAAAAAACAATTGAAAAAATCGGCTGCCGTTGGTGTTTAAAAATACAAAAACTTGGGTGAACCACATTAAAGTGAACTCTCTTTTCACTATACGTCTATTTCTAATAACTACTTTCAGAACAATTCAGAGCTTTTAGTTGGTATATCTAGAAAGGTTTGAGGTAGTCGCACGTCGGTAAAACAAAACTACCTGTAATATACATCACGTTCAGTAATACACATTTCCCTTTGTCCATAATAACATAACCTGTCATGCATTTGAGCTGTGAGGTGGAGGTTTAAGTAACTCAATTTAGTGACTCGAAACCGCCATATGACCACTCCGTGTGTGGCCGTAAGTACTTACCATATGTTGCTCAAAACTGAAACAATATCATGAACACCGAATAATCTGACTGTGGACATCTTAGGTATTACGTGTTAAACTGGAGTATGTCTTGATTGAAACTTTGGAATTTTTTCGTTAGATTAATTTTCTTAATGTACTTCTTTATAAAAGAACCTATTACCCGACGGCTGGGTTCGAGCTAACACTCTTTCTGTACGTGGGCACTTTAAGTTGCGCACTTGAAACGTTTCTATTAATAAACACAAGTGGAATTATACTTAAGCGGGATGACCATCTTCAGAACGGCCATTTTACTGTATAGTTTACTTTAAAGCTGTATGTTTTATAGGTTTAAGCTTCGAATCCGTGATAGGCTAGCCACCACTGTTTTAAATGGTATATTGTGCATATAATAATTAGTGGCGCTAACCATTAGGCAGCACACAACCCTCACTTTGAGACTTTATCATATTAAATTTGAATAAATGTTATTTATATCGATCTATTTTTTTATTGGCGCGTTTGAAAGACTTTACTATCTGAATCTTTTTGGGTACATTTTCTATCAATGAAATAAAAGTTTCTGTTTTCAATATAAATAAGACACAAAAAATAAACTAAATTTTGCAGACTCGATGACTGACCGCCATACGGCGCAAAGGAGTTAATTCTTGTTTTCCTTGCAAAGGTAAGGTGCATCCGGATCTCATTTTACTTTGGCACACTATACACATTAGCGAGGCATTAAAACAAACTAAAACATTAAATGGTATGTATATATACAAGCTTTAATGCAAACAACATTGCCAATGAATAGCCGCGCATGTATAGAACATCACACGTTAGATTTTTTAACATTTATCGTCTACGTGAGTCCTTATCCATTAGAAATAGTTTTTTCTTAGTTCACATATACTTTACACAATATTGGATTAATAATTATTTTTACATCCGATCGTAGGAATGGGCAAGTTTATACAAGAACACCACGATAGAAGTAACCATCAGCACCAGGCGTTGCAAAAAACATTTGAACCACAGCGGCAGCCCAATGCTCTTGGAAGTGCCAAGGACCATACACATCGACTTTCCGATTATTTACCATGTAAATTTACTGTTGTTTTCCCATCACGTCAGAGACGAATCCGAATACTTTGTGGGACACATGCTCCAGAGGCTACAGCTTCGTGGCATCCAACCCGTTGTCTTATTTTTACCATTGAAAAAAAAATTGACCACCATTTATGCAATCCTTATAAGTGTAGGCAAATTCATCGATTCTTTTTATTATAACACTTCTAAAGGAATATTATTCAATCAATCAACAAAAGTCTGAAATGTGAATGGTTTCATTTTATTTCAGTTTCGAGGGGTCAGTTCTACAGTATCTTTCTCTTGTGAAATAGTCCAGACATACGACATACTACTGCGGCACCGAACCATCTGGGAGCAGCAAACGGCAAAAAATAATTGGGGAAAAATATCCGAACGTTTAGGTGAGGAATATACAGATAAAGCAGCATGAAGCGTGCTCACTGCACCAGAACCTGCTATCTTTTTGCGCCACACAAATAATTACACAAAAATACAGCATGATTGGTGATCCGCCGGTAAATTTTCTGCATTATGGTCCTCACAACCGATTGGAGCACTTACACAGTTCCAGTGCAGAGCACAGATGAAAGATATGTGTAGACCACTATTTAACAGAAGAGAAACTGAATATAAATTACGAAAATCTCACAAAATTACAATAAACAACAAAAAAAACGAAAGTTTGTAACAAAACAATAAACGCAACTCAACACTTCACAGGATGGATCGGCAGTCCAAATACATTCGAAAAAATACAACGCGCTGTGGCAACGTAAAGGACTTATTTTACAGGAACAACCCAGTTAGAAAAATAACCTTGTACAAAAATAACAAAGAGTTTGAGCCACGGGGAACACTGTTCGGAACTTGTCATTAGAATTGTCTTGGTATTTCTTTACAGTGCAACGCCTTGTCTGCCTTCTCCCTCTTCGAAACGCTTGGCACCAGCAACCGCTTCGTGTACGATCACATCTAAAGCGTTGTTTAGCTCGTAGTCGAGTGAATCCTGCAAAAAATCAAAGTGTTGATTCGAAATAAGAAAATCTATGCCAGCTGTTAACTTCCGCTACGGCACTGAATCGTGCACGTTTGTTAGTCATGCATATAGATGAGAATATCCAGACACGATTTTGACCAGTGGTGTATTACAATATCTCATAACCATTAGTGATTAATACAACCATAGTTTGAATAATTTTCACAAGAGTTCCTTAAAACATGAAGAGTATATAAACAACACAATTTTTTAGCAAGTTTGCATTTCCAAGTTATTCCACACTTTTAATTCAGTTTCTCAGTGATGTCACTTTATTAAAAAAAAGATGTGTTGTGCAATATATGCATAACCCACTGAACCAAAAGATTCCCAAGAAAACCACAAGAAGTCAATCGGAACAAACATTGTTTTTAAAATGAAATGCCTCAATAAACACAAAGATTACACCATCAGCTTTGTTGATTGTGTAATCTTAAAAAAAAGGTTAAAAATGCAAAAAAACATATTCTACTTTTTTAATAAAAGAACTGAGTTTCGGAAAGCACTGCTGTTTTGGTTATACAAAAAACGGAAGCTCTGTGTAGTCCGTTCTATGATCTTACAATATCAAAAGATGGTTAATTTAGCGAACCAATTCCCACCTTTTTGCAGGCTGAATTAAAGGTTGCATTGTAGGTGGAGTCTCTGTCTGCTCGTAAACTCATTTGTGGGTGTTGGGAAATTTCTTTGGCCAAATTCACTGCGACAGATAAGGCTGAAACCGAAAATAAACAGCTTGTCAATCATTGATCAGTCTGTTATTGTGGAGATACAGCAGCTCAGCAAATTTCCTGCCGACTTCCTGCCATATGGCGGCATTATGAGAGCTTTGTTGATCACAGAATAAAGCAATCTCAGCACTGCATTATATTGAGTTTCAGTCTGTGTATAATGACATAACTTATTGCAACTTCACAGTTTGTCAAAAAGCAATTACAGCAATCAATAATATGGATTTTGCCTAAGCACTTATTATAACCAAGTTTGCAGTCTCAGAAGCATTAATTGATTGCAACGTGCAGTAAATCAATAAATAAAATGAAATTAGAAAATAATTACCTTCGCCGTCTTCAGCTACTCTATTGGCGAGTCCAATTTTCAATGCCTCTTCAGAGTCAATAGATCTGCCGGTGAGGATTAGGTCCAATGCATTTGACAATCCTACTAATGCAGGCAATCTCACCTGTGGAACAACGATTTACTCAAACAACATGTGGGCTTTAATCTACGTTTTGCTGGTGGTGCAAAAGTGCACATGTTGTTGCATATTATATCCTGATAGATGTTGTGTTGTTATGTAAAACGTTAGAGTCCTAGTAAGGATAATTATTTAATATTTTAATTGGATAAAAGTAAAAATCCTGGCTTAATTTATGGAACTAAGGCCCATATATATAAAAAAAAACAGGGAAATTTAATGACCATTATAAAATGGAATTTTGTTATTTGATTGTAAATTTGACTTTATGTCAAATGTGCAAACATTGGCTTTGCGGTGGACTTCTTAGATAAATTTATAACCTAGTAAACCTTTATACTATGATGAATAGAAATGGTAAAAAGCTATAAAAAATTTTAAGAAATAGTGTCAGAAGCCCTTTAGTAATATGGTACAAAAATGTTGACAGCAACTGCACCGAGGGCATAAAAATTGTATAGCTATACAAGAATCGAATCTGTTCTACATCAAAGTAAATTATAAAAAATAAGATATCAAACCTCCCCATTAGGTGCAGGAATTTATCCAGAGGGTAGTAATTAGAAAACTAGATATTTATAGAACTTTCTCTATGGGGACAAAACGACTGTCATAACTATCATCATCATATTATTACAGTTGATATATTATTTAAATTATAAAGAATCATTCACAGTCCAACAGTTTTAATTTGTAATAAAACCAACCGTTCCTCCATCAATAAGAGGCACCCCAAATCTCCGATTAAAAGCACCAACAATCGTAGATTTCTCGAACACCCTGAGATCGCAAAGAAGAGCAAGTTCCAACCCGCCTGCCACTCCATACCCATTCACTGCTGCTATGACAGGCTTGCGGATGTGTAATCGTGTTGGACCCTGAACATCAATCGTTTCAGGATTTTGAGATAACGATATGGCAATAAATGGTCAAAATATTGCTTTATCCTTCTGGATTAATAAATGTTGCAATTAATATACAAATACCAGATTTATGGGCGGACGGAAAATGGTATTATATATAAACATTACAAGGAAAGTTTTATTATATACTGGTACAATGTACTTCATTTATCACTAACTTTTTTGAAATAAAAAATATCTACTTCACAAAACTGTTTTTTAAATATGAAACTAAATTTGAACCTGCGTCCAACACAGTTCAAGGTTCATCTGGAGATATTTATGAGAAAATAATTGTGGGATAACAAAGGAAGTTATAACAAAGTTTATTTGAAACATATATAAAACGGAAATTCAAAATCACTAAACGTAAACTAAACAATGTTAAAACATATAACAATGTCATTGTGAACCAAACTTTAAAGCATTGCCTAGTAAAACAAACAACATACAGAATATACACTGAAAAGCAAACCACAGCTAACTTTATTCTACAACTTACAAAAAAAATGTTTTCCTACTTGAAACACCCATGCAACAAAAGTTAAATAAGCCTAGACTACTTCATTTTAAATGTGTTGTTCTATCGTGCATTGATTATAACATTTTATATCACTAGGTTTTATGAACATTAAAATAAATAGGAAGACAAAATATTAAAAAAATAAAATTAATATTGAATATTGATAATAATTTTTGCTCTCTGTCCTACATAGTCTAGGAGATAAGAATAAAGGTCATGACCAGACAAGTGCCTGGGTTAATTTTTAGCCTGACTATTAGGCCCCTTATTTAATAAATATTGCTCAACTGTGGTGGATTCAAGTAGATTAAATATAAAAAGAGTACGATACAGACGCTGTCCCACCAACAAAAATAAAATAAGAATCTAACAGACTGGTTAGGCCTATTATTTAACCAATTAAAATATCATGAGTTGGTACACTAAATTGTTTGTCTATTAAACAAAAAAGCAATTAGTCGCAGGAAATATGTAAAACATACATAGACTTTAGTACTTCGACCATTTTGTTCTATTTTCCATCACTCTGTGCAAAGCAAAGTCCAATCTAATCAATTTGGAATATTTTGATAAATAACATATCCGGTTCTGAACACTAAATTCAATATTTAAATAGTTTTTAAATCGGAAGATAAAAATGCCATTTTGTCTGGATCCTTTGTCCTTATAATAAATATATTGAATTTATACAATATATATTCTACAACAGTGTATTCTTAATACCAAACAAAAATTTGATTGCCGATAACTGAAGCCAAATAAACAATAATATAACACAGTTCCCACGATTCCCATGCTGTACCATACTAACATACCTCTATTGTGCGTTGCAGCTCACTACTATACAGAAACTTAGCACCCTAAGCATTAAAAAAAAACAGGTTGATAGTAATTATGAATGTGCAACTGATCAGATGTCCACATTCCAAGCATATCTTTGAAGGTTTTATGCATTTATAATGCAACCTTTTATTTTAAAATCTCAGCACGTTGATTACATTTTGCATTAGGATTAAACTTTTGTTGTATAATGCATTATTTTTTAATGCGAGCAAAATCTCTGAAACAACACATGCCCATGCTTACCATAGCTCCGTTGACGTTGTGCAAGTGCGCCAAGGTTTCTTCATCTAAAGGCGAGCCATCTGAATCTGAGTGGGCCAGTTCTTTTAAGTCATACCCAGCGCAAAAGTGATCGCCTGCAATCAAAACAGTGAAAACTACACTTATGCAAATTATGTGCTGTAGCAGGAATGCTAATTTACTTAAGCCAAGAAAAGTAAATTATTTCTTAATAGTCAATTGCCGTCTGGGTTCAAATTGAGTTTTTATTATGAAGTACTTGAGCAACAGCTACAAAGATAAACCCAAAACAAAGTGACCAGCATGAACACATTGTCAATAAAAACAACATACCATAAAACAATACTAATAAATAAGTTATATTAAAAACACATACCTTATATCCTTAACTGTACGTTAAAAATCAAAGTAACAACTAACAACTAACACGATGCAATAGCCAAAGTTGGCACGATCTGGTGATTATCAGTGTGCCACCGGAATAAAAATGAGTATACTATGCACACTGCATTCAAATAATTAAGTGGTTAAAAGTAGACAAACTAACCTTTTCCATGTAAAACAGCAACATTGCTAGAAGTATCCTGCTCAAAGGCCATGAATGCTACAGTCAGTTGTCGTGCCATGTCTCTGTTGACTGCATTTCGGCTCCCGGGGCGATTCAGACCAATCAGTGTGACTTTATCACGTTTGTCTATTGTGATTGGATCAACCGCAGGCTCTGTAAAAGTAGAAGGTGAAGAAATTATCTTGGCAACATTCCTTTTAAAAAGATTTTTAGGGTTTATATTTGATTTTTTACATGAAAATATGGAATGTTTTTAGGGATTAACTTACACTAAATGTTTACAAAAATATACCAGCCAAACAGGCTAATGGGTTAGTGCGTCGCCTTTCAGTCAAAGGTTTATAAGATCTAAACTGGTCGTTGGTAGTCAGTTGTGTCCTTTGGGCAAGGCACCTAATGGAAAACCGAGTAGAAAAAATTAGTTGTACTAAAACTGAAGGATTGGTTGACATAACGTATTACAATAGCAAAACAAATCTGGAGCGTTGGTAAAGAATAACCCAAACAACTTAACCTTGCTAAAGCGCTAAGGCAGCTAGTAATTATCGTCAATTACCACTGTTTCTCTTATTTTAAATCGATGATTTTTATTTGCCTTTAACAGCTATGTCAAACCTGATTGTGAATCCAAAGCAAGCGTTCGCCTGCTACCTGTACATGCGCACAAGCTGTTGTTACCAATCAATGTCATTTGCTGCAACTTCTGCAGACATTGTCGATACATAATGTTGCTATATTTAGATATTTTAGATCAAGTATACTGAAACAACTTTTGAACCTGAAAAGAAACATTTGAACTTAATTGGTCGAAAACTAAAGTTATCAAATTATAAGTATACAACACACTGCAATATGCAAACTCCTTAATCCTGCAACGTGATTGTAGCTCAAGTCCCAGGTAATCCGATTATTATGCATTACCTGTAGTTTAACCGACTGTTATTGTGCGACAAATAGATTAAAAAATGAGTCTCATATAAAAGCCATGCACGCGCCTTGACCGTTACAAATGTGTTGTAATTTGCGACTTCTTGATTGCAGTTTGCAGACTGGCTTTAATGTTAAAAAAGTAATAATATAACTTTAACTGTGTAACAATTGGTAAATAAATCTAAGATAATTTAAAAACAAAACAAAATAAGCTTCTCCACCAGTTTTAAAGACGACTGTGTAAACGTGACTTGGCGACTGCTCCTTGTTTTCCTTGCGAAGTCTCGCCTGGGGGATTTCCCCTCCTTTTTTCATCTCGATATTCTCTTCATTAACTTTTTTCCTTTTATAAAAACATTTTTACTCTCTCTTTCACAAAATGGGGAGCACCGTTTAGTTTGTTTTTTTTTTTTAGCGGTCCCCCATTTTCTGAAAAGAGTAAAATGTGTTTAACTAAAGAAATATGAAAAAGTTTATGAAAAGAATTTTGAGATAAAGAAAAAATGTGAATGCTTTTTCACTGATTAACAATAATGATTATCGTATCGATTATCTAAAACCCTGGCCTAAAATCTAATAAATACCTTATTCTATATGCGTTTAGCCATCGCTAAGTCCACATCAAAGACGAATATACATTAATTCTAAGTACTTTAATTGCTAAAATTAGAACTCTTAGAATATTTGTGATCTTTCAAAAACATTGTCAATCTCTTTTTGTGCACCTCCTTTCTACGGTATAGTCTGATTTCATCGTGTCTTATTACAAAATCGTAATCCATTTTTCGTATATGGTATTTTGTGTGTAAGGCGGCGACAGTAATAAAGTAGCCTAGGTATAAGTTAACATTGCTTTCTGGAATGTAGATAAAGAGCTATATAGCACGGAAACCGCAACTGCTGACTATGGTATAACGCATGAAACAAGCTTATGCATGTTTATGCACAGCTTAAGTATTTTTTATTGCCATAAATAGCCTACTGGTAACTACTAGGTAACATCAACATGTAAAGAAAAGCAAGGCGTAACTTTATCAAATAAAACACTCTACTACAATACAAGATGGCGAATTCTGATGCTGAGATGGTAAAAAACACTATTAGTTTTAATTATACTGCAGTGGGCCTATTGCATTAGGCCTACATAACTCGTTAGTCATGCGATGTACGGTATGGCTTTTATTATAGCTTATTTATGGGCTGAAATACACGTAGTATAACTAAATTAATAGTCTTAAAAATGGCTTATAAAGTGCAATGCGGTAAAATCAGGAAAAAAATAAGTTAAAGCAAGGTATGAATAATTCGTCAATACATACTTTATGATAAACCAATAAAACTGGATTTACGTTTTAAATGTCCATATTTGAAAAATATAGTGTGACGGTACACTGATTTTATGTTGTTTACAGAGATAAATTATACAGACGCAATTGTGAAGTGCATTTCCATGTTAAGCATTATACAGCCAATTATTTACACTAACACTGACATCTTTACAGACGCTTAAAATATACATGAGTTAATTAGAAAGTACTAACGGAGATGTATACAACACAAAGACTTGATGGAGGAAGGGCTGACGCCGAGGATATTATTCCCATCCGTTGTGACAACCCTGGATGAACTTGCCCATAGTTCCTATGGGAACCGTGCTACGTTGCAGACGACCTGGATCGACGTTGAATTTCGCAACTCGTTTCGGAGTGTAATGGGAGTCTTGCGTGGTGGAGAAGAATCGTTCGGCGCCGTGCGGTGGAATGAAGTGCGTCTCCCGTAGGTTCTCTAGCGCCACGCGGTGGGGGAGTTGTCGCGCGATATCGTGGGCTGGGAAATCGCTCCACGTCGTCGGGGCACGACGGTTGTTTCCTGTGTAACCAAAACGACACGCTATCTACTGTTTAAATATAAGTACTTGGTGGATAAACAGTGGAGTCACATAGTTTTGTTTGCGTTAATGATCTACAGTTTTTTCGAGAATAACATACAATTTAACAAAAATCAGCATACCGAAATAATCAAGAGGGACGTTGCTTTTCGGGTGGGAATCTGCTCTTTTGTACGCAACGGTGACAGGCTGAAATGTTGAGTCGCAAGTTGTTTCGTAGAAACTAGATTCTAACTCCTTTTCGCCCAATTGTACTTTGCTAACCGTGCGAAGTTGGGCACCGTTTACCCGAGGCACGCTCGCTTGTTTCAGGTCCAGCTGGAATATGAATATTCTGTAGGATTTACGTTGTGAAAAAAAGTCTAATAATACTTGGGTTGGTAAATTGATCAATACCTGCTTATGAATCATGTAGGTTGTAGAATGTAGATGGATTATAAAATATAACTTATTTCGCCAATAATTTTATTAACTGTAGGCTTTTGTTAATGTGGCTTAACGG
>CH002883.1:1473329-1494697 GCA_000149265.1 Ciona savignyi
GAATGGAGTGATTCATTGTGTCTACTGATAAACTTATTCTTTCTGCGACCTTTTATAGTGTTTGAAACAATGCTACTGACCTGTAGTTGGAAATTGGTTCATCTGCCTTTTCCTTGTCTCCCTGTGGAAAATTGCTTCGCATCCATCTGCTTCCAAGATTCGATAATGCTGGGAGGCTGCCTGGTGGAGTTGGCTTGTAGTACCGCTCGTGAGTTGTGCTAAATGTGTCTATGCGGGAATCTGAGTCTAGCTTAAAGTTGGTTCGGTACAGCGACGAATACTTATCTCTTGGATCATCGTGGACTGATTTTTTCGCGGGAAACGCTTGGCAAGTTTCTGAAACCTTGGTAGAAATTTTCTCCACGTCTCTGTGCATAAATTCGGACGGCTTTGGCGGCAACGCAGCTTCTGGTTTAAGGTTAACAATTGGTGGGACATAGTCCTTGTGGAAGGTGCTCTTTAATGCATCTGATATAAATCGATCGTCGTGTGAGATTTTATAATGAGATGACGCGAGAAATTCCTGTCCATGAAGCGGCGCTGGTATGCAGTTCATGGTGGCCATACTTAGACCTTAGCCTCCAACCCTACTAAGTGATGCCCCTTAAGTTAAATCAGCACAGAGGCAGCTAAATTAAAAGCACATCTACCGGTATATTAAAATCTTGATATTGTCGCTTAATTCATTATAATAACAGCTTTCCATTAAACAGACTAACTTTTAGTCTTCTGCTATCACTTTATGTTTCATATAATGTACTACGCGAACTATTGTACAATAAATTTAGTACACAAAGTTGTCGCCAAACATTAACCAGGTGTTTGCTGCGTTGAAGATCTAATTGGTGTTAAATGACAGCTACGATAGTTACTATAGTTACCGCCACCCGTGATCTCTTGCGCCACCGGCAAATCTTTTACCGCATGTTTTTCTTAGTAAACATTGTTCATATTGGATCATTTATATTCATTTGTTAATAAAACGTATCTTTCTATTTCCATTTCTTTCTGTAGTTTTGTATTTTGTTTTTGAAACAGTGTTGAAATACCACGATGAATAGATGGTGAAGAATAGACGTCACTCGTGACCATCCATCCATAAAAGCCGTGTTGTTAATTGAGTAGTAGTGCACTGCAGCACTGTATACCACCAGCACTATACGTAAATGATAGTTTGGCCGAATTAGGCAATTTTAACGTTAATATATCTACATAATAAACAAAATATGAGCTGTACGGAGCATCGTGTACTAGCCCCTATTCATTTTTATCCTGTGAGCTGGAAAACGCAAGGATGGCGTTAACACCCGGACCAGTCGTCAGATTACCTTGCGCTAAATTTGTAAACCCATCATTCTGTCAGTTTAGGTAATGTCTGTTAAGTGCCTTGCCTAATGAGACAACCGACTAGCTAGCGACCAGTTTTAAACCTCTAACCGTTCGGTTAAAAAGCGTTACACTAACTTACTTGACTAATCAGTCATATAGAAATTCACCAGACGATTAAATAGTGGCAAGGGGATGTGGTTGGATCAAAACCACTTTTATAACCAGTCTCTATCTGTTGTGTCTTTGACCATTGGTGAACATGAACGTCATATCCAATGTACTTTTTGAGGTATAGTAGGAAAGAGCAAAAGCAATTATTATAATTTACTATGACAAGTGTTTCAACAAATATTCTTGTATCCTAGTTATATCAATGTTACCTAACTGACTTGACTGTTTAAAATGGACGAAGAAGATGCTCCACTTATATATGGCTTAGAACTACCTGCACGTTGCTTATGCCCACAAACAGCAGAAAGCAATGTTACTCGTTTTATTGTCGGCACTCAGTCATTAAAACAAGAAAACCAAATTCACCTTGTGGAATTCGATGATGAAAACAACCAACTTGAAAAAACAGTGTTTGCCCATGTTGATGGCGAGATATGGCATCTTTCATCCAGCTATAATGACCCATTGTTGTTTTCAACTTGCTACAGTTCATACAAAGATGGGAAACTAGGGACAGGATGTAAAATTTACAAATTTGTTTCAGACTCGGAAAACCAAGGACCAGCAGATACCGGTGATTTTGACACGGGTGTTGGGAATTTCGAGTCAATTGATGAAGTCTGTACAGTTTCTTCTTCTGAGATAAATCACATCTCATCACTTCAATGGAAACCAATTGAAGATGACAATCAAGTAATGGTACTCGGAGATGGGAAGCTACATCTTTTTGATCTCGTTGAAGAAAAAACAGAATCATCGTTTTCATTTCAACTTCCTGAAAAGAAAGGCCACCCTCTTGTTGCAACTTGTGGTAAGTGGAATCCACACCATACTGCCAAGCAATTTGCTGTAGCTTCAGGTCAAAACATCACATCATTTGACATGAGGTCAAAGTCACCTGCATTTCAGCTTGAAAACTGTCATGGTCAGTTAGTTCGGGATCTGGACTTTAACCCGAACAAGCAATATCATGTAGTAACTTGTGGTGACGACTGCTTGGTTAAATTCTGGGACACAAGAGAACCAAAAGCTCCAATTTCAGTTTTGGAAAGCGATCATTCACACTGGGTTTGGGGAGTTCGATTTAATCCATTTCACGACCAACTTGTACTCAGTTGCGGTAGCGACAGTAGAGTTGTTCTTAACAATAAAGCTTCAATCTCCTCCGAGCCATTTGGCCACATGGTGGATGAAGAAGACGATGATCAGAAAGAAAAGAAATCAGACCAATTAATTGCTGTTTATGAAGAACATGAGGATAGTGTTTATGCAGTGGAATGGAGTGCTGCAGATCCATGGTCATTTGCCTCGCTAAGCTATGATGGCAGGATTGTTATTAATAAAGTTCCAAAAACTGTAAAATTTGACATTCTTCTTTGATTCCATTGTGTTTTTTTTAAATAATTTATAATCGAGTTAGTTTGATAGGTGTTGTTACATATATCCAAAAGAGTAAAGTTGACTTTAATAAAATGATTTCTACTTACAAAAAATAAACATTTACGGAATAACAATGCCAATTGCCAATATACATAATTAAGCATGGAAATGTTGAAGCACTTTTGCAACAATACTGCAAAACATGTTAATGCCCCAATTTAATTTCGTGCAATATATATTTATATATATATATATTATATATATATACATGTACCCTATTTCTGTGACCATACATAATAGTCACTCATCCAGTCTAATATTCCCCTATTTCTAATGGGATACTTTGTTGTATTTTCAAGGTGCTGATTGGTCTTCACAAAATTTTTTCTCCTAAATTACTGAACTAGTTCAAAATGGCAGAGCAAATTTTAGCAATTGTGCCTTCACATTTTAAAGATATGCCAGAAAGCTTCACACCAACGAAACTCATAGAAGGTTAGTGATTTATTCTGGTAGCATTAACAGGAATTACCAGTATAATATGGGTATCCTGTTGTATTAATGGTTTCTACAGTTGTAATTAAACATCTAGCTGCTGCAGTAACCTTGTACAACTAAAGTTTAAACTGATATATAGAAACTAAATTCTAAAATTCTAAAATTGCAGTGTTGGCTTAGACTTCACTGTTAGTTTAAGGTCCTGTCCATGAAAAAGTGCAGGTTACCTACTACCGCATGCAAAAGGTGCTAATGTATTTAACGTAAAGGTCTATCCACATCAGTGTTTTAAATCAGACTTTAAAATCATGTTTCATTTTTCTTATTATTTAAAGGAAAAATATTTAATTTCTTTTTAGATTTACAAAAGCATGAAGACATTTCAGAGCACCCTGGTAGTGAAAACTACAACTGGAAATTATTGAACAAATACTACACAGCAAATGTTGATGTGCATATTGTGGAAACGAAAAACCTAATTAGTGAGGAATTTTCAGAAAAACTTGAAGCAGTTTTACTTATGTTTGACTCTAGAAAGGTAAAAAGCTTAGTTTTTGTTCATACATAATTTTTGTGGAAGTCTATTAGCCCATAGTCAATGTTGATTTGTGTCCTGTATTGTAATTATAAGAAAAAAAAACAAGTTTAATTAAACTGTTATATTTTCTAAAATGGAGCTGTTGTGTTTTGTTGCGTTTATTTTTTAAATTTCTAAACAATTTCATGAAATATTAATAGGACTGTGTTAATTTGTTATATAGTTAATTCTATTTATACAGGCATCGGACAGTATTAGTGTCCTGGATTCATGGCTGCCCTTTATTCAAGCTTGGGAATCAGATATTAAGCTTGCTGTTTGTGAAAGGTTAGTACAACTAATCTAACCGAACGCTGAATTGCTCATTTAAATTAAAATAATTAATCAGGTGCTGCTCAGTTGATGATAAAGACGGTGCATTTTTGAATCGAGAAAAAGCCCAGCTTTGGTGCATTGATAACGGATTTGAACTTATTGAACTTGACCCTGTATTAGAAGATTATGATGATTGTAAGTTTTAGTGTAGCAAACAGTGGACTTTGTAAAACTGTACCGACATCAGGTACTTATAATAATATCTAACAAAAACAATTTAGGCTGCATGTAATAAAAAAATAAAACTTTTTGGCAATGATTGAACCTATTACTACAATGTTTTTTTTGTTATATTATTATTAAAGTACATTTGGAATGGTGAATACTTTATCATTGTGTATACAGGATTGTGATTTTTCTTGGGTAATTGTAATGAAATTTTAAACATAATTGGTGCCGCTCGATGTTGTCGGCTTGCTTGCAACTTGCATGGTAATCATTGCTTTGCGACACACTGGTAGCTATTTAGTTACGGTAACTTTTTTATCTAAAATAATGTTATATTATATTTTCATTAAATATAATATTATAACAACAAGTAGTACTTAAATGTTAATGACAGTTTTTCAAACTAGCAAAAAAACAACAAAGGTTAACAGCTTTAATTCATGTAGATGAAGATTATGGAATAACTCGGATCCGAAAAGCAATTGAGGCACATACTTGGCCACATATGGAACTAAAGGAAAATGACAATGAAAAGAAAAAAGTTGTCGAGGTGTTAAATTTATAAATTACAATTTAACTGTCTGTTGTGTTTAGTTGTTCATACCAAATAGTCAGGTCCTATAATATGTTCAACTAACACAGGCATCACACATAGAAATGGCTTGGAGCAAGACAAATACAAATAGCTTGCTATACGTAATGGTCATAGTCCCATCCTTCTACTTTATAAAATATATGTGATTTGAAATGCAACCACATTGAGATTTTACTAAAAATTTAAAAAACGTAACCAGGATGAAAAACGTGATCAGAATGAGAAGAAAGTAAAAGAAGCTGAAGCAAATTTGGGAGACTTATCAATGGAACAACATATCGATGCCATGTTAGAAGGTGTTACCGATGACGATGATCAAGATTTTGAAGCACTTTTCCAGAAAATGCATCTATTTAAACGTAAATACTTTTTTACATTTCCATACTAGTTGCTAAAGGTGTTACTGGCGTTGTGTAAAGATTTTTGGTTCAACACCAGTTGTTAGTTAATTGGTTTGGTTCGTGAGCAAGGCACTAAGCATAAGTGGCCCTAGCCAGTGGATTAGTTTGTTAAAAACAACATAAACAACATCTCAATTATATATAATACCCTTCCTACAACTAGGCTGTGAGCATGAGGTAATCGGGCAATTGCCTGTGTGATGATGCCCTTGAGCGGTTTTGCAAGGTAGTCTGACAATTACCACCTTTGTGTTAACTCTCTGGCATTTTCATATCTACAATTTGATAAAACATGCTTATCCCATATTGAAAAACACAATTTAGTAGTTTCAGTAACCGGGCCGTCGCTATTTAACGACTCCTTATATCACTCCTACATTGTGAATTCGTCGGAATACAACATGCTAGAATACAAATAATCCAATCCATCTAATATTATTTTTTTTATACAGAGTCTGCAATGGCAATGCCGGAAGCATCTCGAAAAGATTACGCTGAAAAAGTGGTCACAGCCTTCTGGAATGCAATTGGCGGGGATACAGATGAGATCTCGTCTAACTTGGATGGCTGAAAATTATTAGATCACCTGGCATCTTCATTATACCTGCAATATCGTAAGGTCACTCACGCAGTAGTGTGATATATGTTGAGCGGATGTAGCTTCAATTATGAATTTAAAATATGAAAGTCGTGCTTCTCTATTTCTAAATGTAAAAGTTACCACTTTTTAGGAAATCAGTTGTGATTATATTTTTACAATTTCGACTTTTTTTTTAACCGCATTAAAACGATTGTCTACTTATTTTTCAAATAAAAGTACAGTAATCATTTAATGCCTGGAAAGTCCAGACGTTCCGATCGTCGGTGCAATATATAACATTCATGTGTCATTGTTCATGTCAATAAATTTAACAAGAAAAATTATTGATGCGGAGTGGTCTGCACGTTTTTAGTACAGAACATAAGGCACAATACTTTGAAATGAGATCTGGTAAAAATGGGCAATCGTAATGTTACTTTTTGTATACCGTTGGGTTAACGGAGTTCTTGCACTGTCTGGAGTACATAGTCTCACACGGGTAATCGTAAGAAAACCTCGCGGTGCCGTTAGGTTCCCAGAGCTATTGCAATGTATGTATATGACTGAAGCGTTTTTTTTTCAGTTTTATTAGACCCCATTAATCGATTGGGTACAGGCAATATTCGCTAAGTGACACCTGCACGAGATTATTGTAAGTAACCAAAACTAAAAAAATGTCAAGAAGTGAGTTGAACCGAATGTATTTTCTTATTGCGACTTCGTCATTCCACAATTTTACGTCAGTGAACAAAACTAAAAAAAATTAATGCTTTTGGCAAACTTGTTATGTTCCCTGTCCGTTTCTAAAAGAATATCCTATCCTATCAGCTGTTTGTGGTATATAATTAAGACGTTTCTTTAAATTAATAAAACCCATTAATTTACCTGGTTAAGGCGTTGTTCGCAAGATCAATCAATCCCGACCGCATAATTCCAGGCAGGTATTGTTTGATTTTCAACTATGTGATTTTCTGCTCAATTAGATGCGTTTGTTACGGCGACAAACAAATGTTTGCATTGAATAGGCCTACCTGTTTGTTGTAATTAGTGACGTGTTTCGACCATCGATCCCGCGTTGTGGACTGATTAATTAATTGTGAGCAAACGTCACAAATACTGAAGAGATTGTAGAGTATGACATAAGATAACAGCGATAAGGTTTAATGAAAGAGAGCTGCAGAAACATGCTCTAGTTTCTTCAATGTGATAAAGGAGCGAAATAAAATATTTACCAACTCTATAGTGCAAATGACGTCGCAACAGCTGACAAAGGAGCGGATGCAGTGAGCTGTAACATGAAAACAAACTAGAAAGATCTCGTAGTTTCTGGAACTCACCGTACATTTACGTTTATTGGCAGTTAAATTGGCCAGGTAATATGCTTAAACGACCACGATCGTACTTTTTTCAGCAACTTGAAATTAAAAAATAATTGATTTAACGTTTTGTTGTGTTATTGTTAATTGTTGACTGCTATAGTGTGTACATTTTCACTTATGTCCTGAAAAAAAACAAAAAAAAAACATGGAAAATCGAAAGCAAAATGAAACAAAAGATGATGATGAAAAGAAGATGGGGAAAACAAGTAAGAGTTTTTTTGTTTGGTAAATTAAGGTTTGTCACAGGTGAATGTAACTATAGAATTTTTTGCAAAAGCCTGTCTTTGTTATTTTTAATTGCAATAGCCAATTGGATAAGTTGCGCAATTTTTGTTTGGAAAATACTGAATTATATATTATGTTAATTAAAAGAGGCTTGACCTTTCGATTGCAAAAAGCATCACTTCGTGGTTTTCAAATGCAAGAGTATAAATTCCACAAATGTTACTTAAAAGCCCAAATTGTGATATTATCAATTAAAAATGTCTGTCTTTTGTAATTGTTGATAGAAAAAGCCTCACATTTTTATTGCGAAAACCTGACTTTCACGATTGGAAAAGCCTGACCTATAAGTTTCGTTTTCCATTCTAAAATTACGAAGACCGTCTGTTACAATCATAAAGTTAAACCTTTCTAATCAAAGGCAACGAAAGTTAAGCTTTTTCAATTAAAAAAGACAAAGTGTGGGTTTTGAAACTGTAAAAATTAGTTTTTGCAGTCTGCAATTAAAGAGCCTGGCAAGTTAGTTTTAAAAAGCATTGCAAAATAACTAAAATAACTGGTCATTCAGTTGGGGAGACGTTCAGGGATCCTGCGAATTTAGTTAGTACCCTCAATTTACGAAAATGTTTCTATGTACTTGTTTTAGTACTGTTATTTTATGTACAATTAATGGTAAATGGTTGTCACAGATAATAAGACAGTAAGCCAGTTGGGTCCACCAGAGGGCCTTTGAATTTTAATGTTACGACAATATCCTGTAGGTTTGTTACGACAATATCCTGTAGTTAACTAATCTGAGCATTGTGTAAAAATGCAAACATATCATATCCGGTTATGCATGTGTACCCCCTGTAAAGGAGTCTTGATTACTAATTCTGACCAATAAACTGTAATTATACAGCAAATGAGCGAAGTTCCAGTGAAAAACGAGAGCACTCCATGATAAATCAAGTTTCGTTAGCCGATAAAAATCTTTCGGGTAACCCAACTCCATCTCAAGATATTCAAAAAGGTTTGCTTTTTGCCTTAATTCTTAAAGAAGGTATCGTATAAAAATCTACACCACACAGGTGTATAACAATATTTTCTTGCACACTTAATCTAAATGCTCTTGTTTGCCAGGAAACCAAAGTACATATGGGAGCACAGGAATTGCACACTCACCAAGTCGTAAGTTACTTTGTCACTCAGTAACAATCATTTTTAATTAAACATTTTTTTCCTCTACTCTGCAATATGTATATATAACACAATGCTAACAGTTTCTGTATCCTGACTGGGTGTCAGGAGGTATGGGATAATCATGCCCTTTAAGCTTATATTTTCTTGGCGTATAGCTGTCAACCTGACCGCCATTAATATAACTCATCTCTAACCTTTTGATAATTTTGGATTGATGCTGACCCTGTTATGATCTTGCGTACTCCAAATTATAAATCGTACTTTTCCTTATAATAATCACCATCTACATCACAAAACCAAATGAATGCAGTTGCCACTATATGTACTAATCATGACCAACTTTACGAACAGAATCTCCGCCGAGCAAAAAAACCCCAAGTGTGGAACAGCTCACTGAAGTAAACATAGCAGCGGCAAACATGGCGGTGGCCCATGAAATTGCTCTCGACGGAAGTTTTAAACTTCCTGAACCGAGTGAGACACCCCAAGCTGATACTCCTGAAGGTTTCGCATCTATACTTCTAATAAAAACCGATAATGTTTTTAAAAAAACACAAAGAACCAAGCTTTTTGTTAGATAATAGTACAAAATATAATTTTTGTTTAGTTTAGTATTTCCGGCACAAAAAAGAACAATTTTCCCAACACATTAAGTTTTAGCTTTTTAAGTCTTATTTAGCAAGTCTTAAAATTTTCCAATTTTCTGGATTATCCTGTTAAAAAAGCTTTTAAAAATTATAAAACTTCTTTATTACAAACCTATATAAAAGCTTTAAATTTTAGCCAAGATGTTTAAAGTCGTGCAAGAAACTATGCGCAGAGTCTTCTGGGATAGTGTAAAGAAAGACATGAAAAGTGATCCGCCAGTTTATGATCACATTTTCGTATTGATTGGGGAAATCAAGGAAATTCTTCTTTCTCTGCTACCTAACAATCGCACTACTTCATTTCACACTAGGTAAATGGCTCATTTCGTCTGGAACATTAAAACTACTCCATTAACCATATCACTTTATAGTTTGATACCTACTTTCGCCACTAAATGCCATAGTTGCACACCTGTACAAAGAACTTGGTGTATTATCTTGGAAACTAGTGGATTCTAATGATCATGTTTTATACATTTATAAGTTGAAACAAAATACTCAGAATACTCATGCTACAAACCAATTGTAAACATATCTAATTCTGTGTTCTGACTATTAACAGTTTTACTTTACCTTTTTTTAAGCAGCCATAAAAGGATAATTGTTTTGTTGCTTTGATTTTTATGTTTAATATGCTTAAACTTAACAATAACATGGCTGTTGCAAATTGGCCATGCTCTAACCTGCAATTAAACAACCTTCAGAATTTAATTGTAGTCTATTGCAGCTCAAACTCTTTGCATCATTGCATGTTGGTGATAATTTGGGTAGGCCTATCTTTGTTAAACAAAAATGTTTTAATAATTAAGAATATTGTTAATTTGGTAATAACAGCATGCCGTATTTGTACAGAATAAATGAAGGTTTGGATGTAGAGTTACTGCGTCAACAAGCTGACCATGGAAGTTTGGAAGTTCATAAACTATCTTCGTTTGTTATTGATTGCATGGTGAATATGTGCGCTCCTTATCGGGACGACCAGGTTGCACAACTGCGTGAGATTGATGACATTGTAGAGCTCTTCAAGTAAGTACTGTTTAGTGTTTTAAGTTTAATTCAAATACCTCAAATTCTATTATCAAATAGTCTAAAATCCCATTAAATTTAAACTTTAATTCTAAATTTATTGTCACATTATAAGGACTACTTATGATTAATTATTTTAAGTTTTTATGTTGTTGCATCACTATTTAAATAAAAAAAATTATCAGTTACATTGCAAATTCAAAAGTACTCTCGAACCCCTTGTAAACTTTTTTTGTTAATCACAGGGAGATATATCAAGTATTGAACCTACTGAAACGTGACATGGCAAATTTTTACATTTCATCATACCGACCTCACATACAACAACAGCATGTAGAATACGAGCGTGACAAGTTCGCAAAGGTCTTATCCAACCTACCAGGTTATTTGTTGTTTTTTTTTTGAGGCTAATCAAAACATGCTGGAGAAATAAATACCAATTATATATAATACAAATTGCCAAATCGAACTTGCTGTTTACCACCCTATGCAGTTTTACATTCATAAATATATTATCCAATGAGCAAAATAATCTAGATACACTATCAGACCTAGGGCCTAACTTGGCATCTTATATCATTAAACAAAACATACATTACTCAAAGCAGTTTTTAAATAATAAATTATGTAAAAAATAAAATATATTTGTGATAAAAATACCCATTCTCTCAGATGGACTGAAACACACTGAGATATGGTTGAACGAGGTACGCAAAGAATTGCAAACAGAACAACAACAGTAAGTACCAATTTATCACAGATTAGAGGAAATTCCTAAACAACCTTTGCATATCTAACTATGCAAGACAAGTGATATCAAATTGTTGTGATTTTCAAAAATTATTAAAATCACCTCTCTTTAGTAGTTTTATTGTGGTAGTCAGTCCCATGTTAAGTTTTAGATTTGCCAGGTGTGCATCGTAATGTAAAGTTTAAATGTGCATATTTAGTTATACTATAAATTAAAATAATATGACTAGGCAATCTGTTTCAATAATATGCACCCATTTCAAGTGAAAACAGCGTTAATAAATACTTATAGTTGTAGCCACCAGTATGTTATGCAATTAAATATAATATTTAGAAATAAATTTATCACAACCCATAATATAATTGGTGAAATGCTGCAAAAAATAGAATGACAATATTAAACTCACAGAACCGAACCATCATCCACACAAAGTGATGTGCCATTAAGTCCACTTACTCTTCTCAAAAAATCCTACTTGAGACTACTTGACTGGGACTACAAAACAAAGGATTTTCCGGAGGTAAGATTGATTTGTTGAGTGTGTGTATTGTACCTTGATAACATACCTTGATCACTAAGCTATAGTGACTTGCTGTGCTTTTGAGTGATCTTGCAATAAGACCCGGGTGGTTTCTTGTAGTGATTGTAGCTGGAATGACATATCAGAATGACCACTGACAACTTGGAGTCACATTGGTTTAGACAATTTAAAAATAAATAACTGCATGTAGAGAAAAAAACATTTTTCTAATAACCTGACAGGGGCACACATTATTCTCATGACTACCTGTGGTATAACTACCATCATTTTCCACCCCAAGTAATGTCCTCTCCAACCCCCATAAAATTGATCAATCTCATTAAATAAAACTCAAAACCCTTTCACTGTGCGCATCCCCAGACATTATGCATGGATGAGGTTCGGTTTCTAACCATCCAATCAGAATTCAAACGACTGATCCTCATCTCTTCGGTTCTGCTCACCAGTTTGTCGAACTTTGGATCCTCTCTCTCCTCCCATGTGGAGTTCACCAATAAATTGAAGGACGATCTTCTTGTTCTTGTTGCTGCCGACCAATCGTAAGAGTGTATTCTGATAAACGATTCCTCTTTGTATTTTGATTAACAACTCTTTTTAACATGAATTTTAATGATTCTATAATTAATAATTAAATTAACGAAATAGAACAGTAAACCAAGTCACTCATATTTTTGTATTGTTTAACTTACAGACACTGGTGTTGTATTTATAAGTAGGCTTAATATACTTAAGATATTCCAAGTTTTAACATTTGTTTGCTTGTTCATTTCATAAAACCAAAATTCTGTTTTGTAAGTTAATAAAGTAGTAAAAAATACGAGAATATCATGCAAAAACACCATTGTTCAAATGTGCCATGCTTTAGGTTGGACGATAACTTGACGGACGTGTTGAGCGGTTTGGTGGAGCATGTTTGGGACTCGGTGACCAAATACGTAATGGGGAAGTCCCCCGCTCTGGAGTCCTGCGGTGCACCCAGTCACAAGGAAACCTTGAAATTAAAAATCGAAAATTTGGCTACTCTTCGAGATAATCAAGTTTATAACATATTAGGTATGAAAAGATATGTTATAGCTGTTATTACTTGCTTTTTTTCTTAAAAAAAATAGTTTAAACTTGTTTGTGGAGTTTTGTATGTTCCCAATTATGTTACACAGTATGTAGATGTTTCATTTGTATCGGACGGGTGGGAAAATCCACATTAAATGGGTTTTCACAGATAGGGAATACAGTTATGAACTTAAGAATCCTGTTGTTTTCATTTTATAACTCCTCCAACAATTCAGTTGCTAAGTTATTACAGTATGTTGTAAATGTAAACACATGTATTTTAATTTGTGTTGTTTTTTTTACCACTTTATATTAGGTATATTTTTTATATTTTAAGTGTTGGTTTTGTATGGATCAAGTATGAAGTTTTAAAATTACATTACATTTATCTTTTTAAACGGTTTTTGATGATATAAACCACCCTTTTCTGTGCTAACAGGTCTAACAACGCTTTTAGCGTTATCCAATTCATGGATATAAAAGGATATAAAACGTGAATATCCTATCCAATCCTAGTTAAAAATGGTAATCTTAATTATTATGCGCAGAGAAGCGTGGCTCCAGTTACTTGCACTCTATGGCTGAGCACCTGGCACAGAAGAAAAGCAGCAGCGGACCTCACCAGCTGCCTGTACCGCCTGGATTCCAGGTATTTGTGCCATACCGCTATTTTCATGCTTTCGTTTTTACAAATCGATCTCGTTCGATTTGGAATTATACCTCATGCTAAGTTTAATAAAACTAAACTACATTGTGGTTGTAATATTTAGTACTGGACTATGTCAGAATGGTATTCGTCTACTGCGTTATAACCACAATGCACTGTACATAACTGTTACAATATGTGCTTTTTATATATATTTGCTAAGTTTCAATATTTTCAATGTTTAAATTATCCATAACATTGATAATTTATTCCTAATGCTGACAATCAATCGATTATAATGACCGCTAATCCATACTAATAAAAGCTTAAACTATGCCGAAGTTTACAGTCGAAATATACTTAGATCCTTCAAAAAGAGATGCTAACGCTTGCAGTAAATTACGCAAAGCTGGTCAACTTGAATCAAATGGTTTACGGTCCATTTTATGTTCCTGTACTAAAGAAGGTTTTGGGTAAGTACATTGTACAAAAATTTAGAATGTAATGCATGCTGATTATTTTGTTTAATATTGTTATAGAATAGTCATTGGTATAGTATATTTAGTTTGTTATCGATCCACTTAATTCCACTAGATTAACTAACTTAGGACAAGTGACGTGCCAAGGGACGCTACCGTGCAAAATAATAGTCAGAGTATAGGATGGTAAATGGAGCCACACATGGCCATTGCCCGTCCATATCTCTTTAGACCACGCAGTCAGAATGATATTTGTACCCAAGTAAACAACATTGACGGTTCAAAATAAGAACAAATAAATTGGAAACAAAATAATTAAATCACTCATCTCCCGACCATAAAGTGTCACCATTGTGGGCTTTCAATATAGCTACCACAAATCTAGTTTAATGGAAATGTTGCTGTGAATTAAATCATCCCACATGCATTTGACCATTCAATAGATTTTCTGCCGAGAGGCTCATGATGCATTATACACGTGTATATATATATATATATATGTATGACTGCAAAGTATATTTTTATATCGAAATAATATATGAATGAATGTATTTATGTGTCATATGTATCTTGGTGGGTGGGGAAATCCACATGGATGATTTATACATGGTTTATTCGAATATCTAATACGCGAATACTGATGCGATTACTTTGTGTTGCATTCCATAAAACCATTGCCGCAATTTTGAAAGTTTAGTTTATTTTTTTGTTATTATAATAAAAACACGCAACGGACGTTTATTAGAAAAAAATGAAACTGAAAAAAAACGGCAACGACAGTACAAAAATACCCAAAAAAATACAATAACCCTCTATGCGAAGTATGTTGCCATGGGAAAAAATGTTTTTTTTCATTGTTGTTTGCTGTCCCGCCGTTGTAGCGCAAACTTAACCCAAGGTAAAATTTAAACTAAAACGAATTTCCCCTATCAATAGGCATTCAGTCAAAGTCAAGTCCGAATCAGAAACAACAGTCTACCACCGAAGTAAAAACAGGTAAACACTTACCTTTAGAAAATATTACAAAATTTGTTTTATTTGACCGGCATTGTTTATTTTAAGCAGACCAGGAGTCAGAAGAAAAATCGGAAGCTGATCAGGCGTCCACCACGTCATAATCACCTCGTAATTACCGCCATTTCAGTGTTGACCAATGACTTTTCCGGTCGCAGTGTAGTCACTTTAAAAACAATCATATCCAGGTTGCATCAGTTGACAAGTCGCGTTTTAGCGATTTTTACCACTTTATTTAAAGGAAACACTGCTTAAGAACCGAGAATAACTGCTTGACGTCACATGTTGTGCCTAATTTACCGGAGAAATATATTTTATTTTTGTATCGGAACTTGCGGACGTTGTGGGCAAAGGAATTGTTTCTGTTTTGAAAACAAACCGCACGGGGCTTTTGCACCATTTCAGTTTTGTATCTAACCACATGGCCTTATTTCCGTTGGAGTAATGTAATTTCCTGTATCTATGTTGAGTGTATGTGTTTTTTAAACAAGCATCGTAGCTTACTGTAGCAATGGTTTTATTAAAATCATGGGTCACTTGGAATCCGTTATCATGTTTGAAGCATTCGCTCATTTAATTCTACTCAATGGTTTAGGATGAACATACATGTTCGAATTATCGTCATGTTTTATTCGAGTTATGCTCGAAAGCCATAAGGCAAAGCATTTTCCAAAGAGTAGATAATGCAAAAACTGAGCACTGATGACGCGCAATATACTAGTCCTAAATTATTTTTTAAATTTCTCTTTTGGACGTTAACGGTGATAAATCCTCCAACACACTGGATTTACATCACTAGTTGTTGCCAAAAGCCGTGTGTACATCCGTCAGTGTGGATTTTCCCACCTTTTAGAATAGATATTATACATCAGTCGCAACATATTAAGATAGCCAACCAAACTCCATTTTTTCGTTTTATTCGACGATTTTGCGGACAAGGAACTCTACATGCAAATGCTTTTATGCAAATTGGTTCAATAGCAAATTTCTTTAAATATCGATAGGCGATGATATGGTGTATTAATACGCAAATAACCACGCAAGGCGTGGATAGCTTGTCATCAAGTGAGTCATTCCTACGACTTGATAGATGCTACAATTAAAACGCTCGGCATAATCAGGAATCGGTGCCAATTTTCCAGTCGATTTGACGCTGCAACTGCTTCAGCCTGGATTTAAAAGTGTAGGTTGCAGAGAGTATTGATTTAAAAAGGCCTCAATAAAGCGACAGCTTTGCATCTTAGCGCGATCTGACAGTGTCGCAGTTGAAACGTGGTCTGCTTTCATGTTGATTGCTTACAGGTAGAAAATATTGTTATGCTCACAGAGCAGACATTTTGGGAAGTGTATGTATTTATATCAGTCTAGGTCGTTTCCGCCGAAATCAAGCCAGGAAAACGGAGGGAACTTTTGCCGGAAGTAACAACATGGCTTGAGTCAAGTAGCTTAACAATCAAACCTGACGTAGTTCCTCTATTCGCGTCTACGTGTGTTCAATTGTTATGTGTAAAAATGCTCGGGCGATAATATGGCTCTCGCGGTAAGCATATCACATTTAAAAAAAGTGAAATTTTGACGCTTTATTGACACCTAAGCGAGAGGTATAAAAATATAAACATTAGTATCCGAGGAGCTCAGATGGAATGATGTGTTCATCAAGATTGATTTGCAAAATGAATTGTTTCCGGAAAGTACTTCAAAGTGTTTTCTGTGCAGGTTTTATACGAAATCGTTTTTAGAAAAGTTTATTAACTAATGTTTATGTTTTATACTCTTTATTCGTATAGTAATATTTGTGTATTTGGTATTAAAGAGTATACAAACCTTAAAAATGCTGGAGACTGAAAACCGCGTAACTAATTACGTTAAAGAAATAGACGAATGTGTCGTTAAACAGAGCGACGATTTGGACAAGGTTAAGGCACTGTCACGGAAACTAAAGTTGTCCACTCGACGACGTTCGGTGCTGCAATGGCGCAATGCATTGGAAGAAAAGCATTATTCGAGGTGGGCGAATTACGACAAAGGAATATAGTACGACACTCGTTATAGGTGCCGGAAAATACAATTTGAATCAGATAACTAATTAGTAGGAAGGCTTAATAAGTTCATAATTCCATTTGGATTTTTTCGGTTTTATACGTCCTATTAATTAGTTTTAGGAACAAATAGTGCTATATTAACCCGAAGCCGTATTTTTTGGCATAAAAATAAAAAAAATGAATATGTGTGATCTTAGATTGACATTTTGATTTTGTGACTATAACTTACAGGATGTCATTTACACATCGTGCAACGAGTATCCCCTTGTTTGCCAAGTGACCCATACACGTTCCGTGTTCTTTAATAATCTCAACTGCGCCTTGTGCAAGAATGGCTCTCCCGCTAAAATACCGACTTTATTCTTATAATCGACAACGTTTAAGAAGAATTGTAGTTTCTGGTAAAATTATGCAATATGATTTAACTCGGGAAGCATAAATACGTTTTGTCGGAATATCCCGGTTACTGGTATAACTTATTTTGTTTTTTCGGTTGTTTTTTGGGAGTCCAGATTAATAGCATTTACAACTATGAGCATTGAAGGGTCGTACCATCGAACGGTTCGCAATATTTACTTATTTTAAGACCCCAAGTATTTAATTAAATGAGTGACCAATAATAAGATGGATTCGAAACCGGGCGAGGTTTAAAAATATGACCAAGAACCCTAAACGTTGGATTATTCTAAAAACAGTGACTCTAAAAGGCATTAATCAAAGTATCACAACATTTTTCATTGTGAGCTTATAAAAGATTCAATATTAAGAAATAAAATGTTTTCTTTTCTTATCTACTAGAAATCACTGTACAGATGACAACCTTAAAACGATAACCGAGCAGTCGCCAACACATGATGCACAACTTAAATTTGTGACGTCACAAGTAAATTCAGTGCATGATGGGGAAAAGAGCAGCCCTGAGCAGGTTTTGCGCACAGAATGTTCGAATCAAGTTAAAACAATATGTCATGAAGAAATGTTAACCGGTAACTAATTTTAACCTACAAAAAGACGTATAAACCAAGGCATAACAAAATTACTTTTCAACTACTATTACATATTATAGTGTTTGTTTAAAACTGTAAAACATTTAAATGTACGTTTATAAATTACACTTTCTACTTGTATACGTTATTGAGAAATTGAATAAAGTATTATTTTTAGGATCCAGCAATCAAACAAAAGAAAACGACAGTCTAGAAGAGCGCTGTCGAAATATAACAGATTCTTTGTGCAAAATCCGACGGGATTTGGTAAAACCCATATATATTTAATGTTTTTTTGTTCTACATTTCTTTTATAAAGAGAAATAAACTTATTACACCTTTATGATGGAGCAAAACTATATAATTAAAAATGAATTGTACACTGGTTATAAAATAAACATTTTGTTACTAAATATAAAAAAATATACATTTTGTTACTAAAATTAACACCAAACAAAGGGAATCTGCTTAAGTATTGTTCATGTTTCACTTTGGTCATATGATATTTTTATGACTAAAACATTCGAATCACGCGTCAGCAAAGTTGCCAAAGAATTACGATTTTAGAAAGTTAGTCACGGCACTGTCATACTGACTGTATATTCATATACTCATGCTCATATATACGACTGTTATACGTTCAATTACAAAGTATTTATTAGTGTATGTATCTGTAATAGAAGCAAAATGTATGTACAATAAAACTAATGTTATATAGTAACCAAATTAAACGATCATAGATGCTAATGCGAATGGAAGACCACACGATTTCGCGCAAACTGCTCGATATTAGAGAAAATATGAAACGAATACGAGTGAATCAAATGTGCGAAGAGCATGCCGCAATGTTGGAAGACTTTTCCTGGCAAATCGACGAAGAGGAAGATTTGGATTTAAAGTTTAAAGGTGTGGAATTTATGAATCCCCTCAGATTTAGTAATTGTCGACTATATATAGTCGATGTGGATTTGGTATTGTACCAAAATGTTATTTTTGAACTGCTATCTGAGTCCACTAAAAGCAAAAACAACCAAGAATATTTGGGATGGGGTTCTGTATTTTCACACACTTTGTATTCTTCCGATTCCCCTTGTTTACTGACTGTTTCCCACGGCTTGGTATAAACATGATCCTGGTATTACCCGTGAGAAGGGTTATATCCGGCAAGTATTTGTGACATTGCGGTATTGTCTCAACTTCCTGGCTGACTTAACTGTATAACAAAAGCCCGAGGAGTAGAACTGTAAACAAACTAAAATCTGCCACTTTTCGCGTTAAATCTGCTTAATTTAAATTAATGCTCTTTCCTTGTACATTTGTTTACGCCCCAATTATCGACCCCATGATCCCCTTATTACCTACATACCCGTTTTGTCAGTAAGATGGGGAAAAAAGGCGATCACATATCTATTCAGCTACTTAATAAAAAAAATTTAACTAAATTCCGTTCTACAGTTAGCGATCTCTCCAGCGCCTTGGTGCGAAAACCCGATTCGCTTCTCTGGGGATCTTCTCCATTACGCCACATCGGCATTAGTAAAAGGAGCATGGAATTTCGGAGGTTCTCGGTCATTTGACTAGAATCTTCTACAGCTGTAACTCCAGCAACTATATTTGTATTGTGTTTTAATAAAATAAATGATTTACAGAAGTTTTATAAATTTGTATTCCTGTATGTAATTCGATTTAAACACGTATTTAGGGCAATAAAATACGAACAAAGTAGTGCACTGGGATTACATTTCACTATCTGCTGACAGCAAGTCACATTTTACACAGATTAGCATTGGGCTCGTGGGACTGTCAGCCAACTTATAGATTTTCAAAACTAACAAGATATCTATATATCGGTCACGGATCAATACGAATCGTTTGCTGGGTTTGAAGTAAGAGTAAGGCGAGGCCAGCTGGATGTTTTATTGATGAATCGTCCACTATAACTCACAAGTAAAGTGGCCGGAAGGATATGATATATATTTTAAAGCCTGAAGTGGGAATGGGTAAGTAGAGAAGTTGAAAGAGGCTTCTTCTGTATGGTAACCGAAATTGTTTTGGTGCGCTATTCAATACAGTCGTTACGTTAGTTTACGATGCCTGTTGGCAATCACTAGTCGAGATCAAAAAGTAGGAAAAACCTTAGATGAATATCATTTTGAAGGGCGGATTAGAGTACAAATCAGACGAAGTAACTATTGAGAAATTCATTTTAGTAAGAGATATACCACAGTTTAGGAAATAAATTGGAACGACACAAAAAAAGTTTAAATAATAGAATGCTATATTGTAATTATGAGTTAAAAGTAAAGTCAGAATAAAAGACAAAGCAGTGTGACATATGTCTGAGACTGCAGCCCAATAAAATATTTTTTGTGTGAACATAACAATTAAGAGAAAACGGTTTAAATATACAACAAACAAAAAATTGTAATAACTTTATGAAAATACGGCAGTCGCTGTAGGTATATATATATTCATTATGTGCATGTGGTGGTAAATAATAATTTGTACTTGTCGTAAAAAAGGACAGTTCTACCAGGATATAAATGCTATTTTTGGGGATAGGAAATGATGATTTTTGGGAATACTTGGTCCGTTCTGTCTGTTCGTCAAATGGTTGTAGGATCGAAACCGGGCGCTTCCTAATTGGTTGTGCCCTTGGCCAAAAAATAAAACTACATTATATTCATTAAGCATCAATAACTGCTATTCATGTTAAGAAGGTTTTATAAAGCTCCAGTTTGTTCAAAAACTGTCTATGTGTGTCACTTCTTCTGAATGCAATGTGTTTACTATTGTATGTGCCAGGGCATAACTACGTCCTCATTAAATTTTAATTTATCGGCGCAAACTTTTTACTGCTGTCATATAAAGTAATACTATCTACCATTGTAACGTTCTGCTGGGTAAAGAAGATTTATCGATGTCGACTCGTTTAGTCTACCATTTTTAAAAACTCTTTTAAAGATACTTCTATTCTAACAACAATTATAACGCAGCTGTACTACTTAATAGGGCGCAATTAAAAAGGGGAATAAAGTAAACGGGTTAGGACTAACAAAAGTCATTAACACACACAACTCAATGTAAAGAAGACAATTTCATATATTATTAACATAATTTAAATGACTGCCTTTTTCCATTAAACAACCCCTAAATTGATCCAAGTGTATGTAGAATAATATTGTGTAAAATATGTAGTATATACCTAAATAAATTAAACTATTGTTGTATTTATTGTTGTATTTACATTTGACATTGTTTAAATTTATAAGATTAAGACGACGGTATATCAATTTTTTGCAATTTACATATTCGTTTTCGTATAATTTTTGTAATTTTTGGCGTAATTAATCACTTTTTTGAATTCA
>CH002883.1:1494797-1506198 GCA_000149265.1 Ciona savignyi
TTTTGGCGTAATTAATCACTTTTTTCATTCATTAGTGACAAAGGAATCAATAGGTAAATCGGAAAATTGTAAATATAATGCAACGCGAATAACTTATCGAGTTTACTGCATCAATTATTCAACTGTTACCGGGTTTAAATATGCGGTCAGCAATGGTTAATTCACTAATAACAGAAAAAAATCTTAAATCGTGTATATATGATGGGGTTTACGGGGTGCGATGCACAACTGTATCCTAGTGGTCTTTGTGTGAGAAATGGTTGCATCGCACCTTGAGCAATTTAAATGGTGTTAAGAGTATAATAACGTTTATAAATTCTGCCAATGTCTTCTTATATTGTCTTGGTCTAGTCAAAATAAAGTACACACGTAATTATTTATCAAAATGTATCGGTAAATTTTCAACGATTTCATATTAACATTTAATTTACGGTTGGAAGCATAACGCATTTAGCTCTGAGAAACGTAGGTTATGACTTGGGCAACAAAGGTCATGTTTTACCGAGATTCAAACGAAATCGCTCATTGTTAGGAAGATACCTTATTTGTTTACACGCCTCGCCACTTTTTTATTCTAGCACTTGAAATGAAAAGAGTTATGAATTATGTATTATATTTTCCCTGCACTTACGATTAACTTTCCCCCCAGGATATATATATACGCTTATTTAAAAGCTTGACAGAAAACACTTGAAAAAAAGTAAGACTGGTGCACATAATGAATCTATATTTATGTATATTACTTTTTATCGATGCATAATTTTTAATTCAGTCGAATCATTACACAAAGGGCTTCTTAATAAACGGTTAGTTTTCAGAATACCACTTGAATCCCAATAAGTGGCGTTGGTTCAGTTCCGAGAATTGGTTTTACTTGTCTATGACGTTTTTGACTCTATAAGCAGACATTGCGTAGCAGTGCAGAAAGAAAGGTGTATTGATTGCCGTTGGTGGTGACTCGGTGACAGACTAGATCTTGTCGGCCATTCGAAGTGGGTTCAATCGGAGGTAACCTAATTGTAACCTTATCCCGAATGGCTATTGTTTGACAGTTTTATTCGAAGTTACAGTCTGCTTATTCACAGTGAAACTTACTTAGTGCGTGTAAGATTTGTTAATGACGTGTTTATTACAAGATGACTTTATCTGGATCAACGCTAGCTGAATATTATCCAATAACCACCAGGTAAATAACAAACAATATTGGTTTATTGATTTATGTATACATAAACCACCGAAGTTTAAAATGCATTAAATGTACAGGTAAGGGCTATCTAACTTTTATAAAAATGTAAAACATTGTTAACACATTATCCTAGTTGAAGAATGTTATCTACAGCCTAAAGGTTATACGGCGCAATAAATTTTACGCGTTTAACTACATTTTTAACTACAGCTGGACAATACTACACGAACAACACGATTGATTGCATACCGCCACCTATTTCCCATTTTTATTACGAAGGAATTCCAGCTTATGTGTTCCTACCGTTTCATCTGTTTTTGTGCACTTCATTAACTGTTTTCAGGTCAGTGTAGTATATATTGAAATTACACGGTATTTTATAGATAGCTTTTGGCGTTTGTTCCACTACTTTTATCAAAGTTTTGCATACAATAAGCAATTTTAAACGTGGCCACGTAATATTCTCAAGTGAACTGTTGGCACGCTATCTAAACCTTGTCTTGTCTATATTGTTTTGAACCGCGTTTTTTAATAGTTCGTTGGTTTCTATGGAAATTTGAAAAATATACTTTAAATAACAATGGGTTTCTTTTTCCGTTTTATATATGGTAAATTTAACAATGCTGCTTTATGCGGTCAAATTTAAGCTTTTATATCAGCCAAGCAATCAATATTAATCTTTTATATCAGCTCAATCCCGAAGTGTTTTTCCCGGCTAGACCCTGATTTGTGTGGCAGAGTAACATAAAATCTAAAGTGATATTGCAAACGAATGTTTATCACAGCCTAGTTTATCACAGTGCCGAAATCGAGCCCTTCTTTGGTAAATGACGTGTTAAGAGTGTTTTGTTTGTCTTGTGAGTAGGATCCCGAAACGCAATGAGGAAATGCGAGTTAAATGTCATTCTAGCTAGTAAATCTCAAAATGTGTGTTCGTTAAACATTTCCCCCTGCCAGAATCTCTAAACCTAGTTAATTCCATGGTCCATGCATCATCGAAATTTGTAGCAGTATCTGACAGCCGATAATCGATATACATGTGTTTACTGCGGTGTTTTCTCTAATTTGCTGGGTTATCGATGCTAATAAGATTTGGAAAGATTGTAAACAAATATATAATGATTAGCATTTTAAGCTAACATCGCTCGCGCAATGCACAAATCTACTTATTATCACTTCAACAAGGAATGTTATGCCAAGAAGCTTCTTGGTGTAAATACTGCATTGGCCAAATCTGATAAGGGGCATTATGCATTTAAAGTACAAATAAAATAATGGCCAACTATATTAGGGTAAACCGGCCATCCAGACTGTCAAGCCATATTTATTGTGTGTTTTTTGTGGCGCAGCGCAGGATACCAACAACTCCTCTGGTGTTTTGTTCTTGCAGTAACGATAGTATTTTTTTAATATTTACAAAAGGACAAGCTTACGAAAAATAGAGTAGCAATCGGCTGTATATTTTTTCGGAGCCCGTTCAGAATCTGTAAACATGTGATCCTTTTTTTATATTACGGCATTTTAAAGTATTTGTAATAAAAATCATTCAAAATTTTCTTTTTTTACCAATTTCATCAGTTTTCTTGCTCATGGATAGATGTCAATATTTTCGCCCAATTTTAATAACGCCCCGTAGCCGCCTCGACGCTTCGTGCAAAAATCTTAATCACAACACACTGCAATAAGTATATGCAAGTGGTAATATGTGTTTTATCCGTATATGATAACGACACTTCTCTGACACACCGGTATATATAGCTTTCTCTGACACACCGGCGTATATATCTTATGTCATTTCAGGAGTCATTTGCAACGCCGAGTGGTGAACATCCACATACTCAACGTGGTGGTTGCAAACACCGTCGCGTGCCTGTGGAGATGCGTGCAATACTCGGTGGATTTCGAACTTAGAAATCATTCACATGAGGAATTGCAAACCTGGGGACCCGTTCTAGATGGGTGGTGGCTTTTTTCCATTTCAATGTCAATGACGTTGCTTTTAGGTAAGATCGGAAAAGGTTACTCGCGTATTTCATTTTTAATCCATTTATCACTACATAAGTATTTTACGTGGTCGATAACTGTACATATATAGACAAAAACAAAGCTATAGCAAAGACCGTGGTCGTTCCTATTGGTTTGAAGCTGTAAGACTCAGTAAAAATAGAAATGACCACATAGGATTTTGGTTCACGTTGTACTTTCCACCACGCCATCGATCATAAGTAACTTATATTTAAAATATACTGTAAAAATTTGCAAAATCACGTGATGCGGATAACACAACGTAGTTGAAACACACACATCCCTATCTGTTCCATTGTTTAATATATTGTCTAAGAGTTTTGACCATAAATATTCTGGCGAATTTAATGCCAGGAAACTGTAATATTGCCTCGATTTATTTGCAGGATCAATGGGCGCAATTGTTCTTGCTATTATGGCAATGCGGAACACGGTGTTCCACGTACACAGGACTGTGGCTGGTTTCGGCGTCTACCAGCAACGTGACGAAGACAGTCTAGCTGTCCAGCACTCAAACAAGTAACATTATTTTGGACTAATTATTAAACATTCAACCATCAAGACTCCTAGGCCAGTATTAGAACGTTAAAGAATGAAAACAAAAATCCAATCATGCGTTGGCATTCTCGCTTTTACATAGACCTTTCCTTCAATCGTAAATAAAGATGGCATAATAAAGAAACATGTTGTACGTTAACTATAGTTTATAAGCATGGTGTTTTTATTCATTATATTTAGTAAAAATAAATAAATATTACTTTAGACCAGTCACTGCGTCTTTACTGTTTTTGCTCGGATGTCTTTGACCGCAGCCTATGTTTATTTTCAAAATTACTTTTGTTTACTTTAAATGATTGCAGAATTAAACAATGGAGTTCGAAGAATCCCACGAAATTAGCTCTGGGACTGATTCTAATCAATTGGTTTGTGGCGTTCAGTTTTCTCACCACGAGCTTATTGCTTCCCGATTGTTTGCACAAGTGCATTTGTCACTATGGATTTCTTTTAAAAAATGAACAGTTTGGCTGTAACATAATAATCAATTCAAGTAAGTCCAAAATGTTGTGTTATGTACGTGTAATACACCGCAATTGCTTTGGTAACCAACAGTGGGCAAGTAATATTTCGATGAATGGTCATGTTTTAACTATACATGTATGTGTTTAAAGACGAAGTAGAATGCAGGTATACACTATACATCAAGATTATCTTAGGGGGAATATAGCAAGAATATTGTGTCCACCGTTTGGTTAATGCAGTTATTTCAGTGGTTGGATGTATTAGGGACAGGCTTTTTAGTTTGTGTATTAGTTAGTTTGTAGAAACTAATAATCTGGCCGCTCTTGCGTACAGTGAAATCATGTTACAGCAGATGTGATCATTCGAACGGCAACAGTCTAAAATTAACAAAACGTTTTACCCAGTTTAAGCAACGAACCTGTAAAAATTCCACACCGAACATAAACGATTGGTTGCGATTTGTTATAAAAAAAAGACTGGACAAAGGAAAATTCACTAGCCCACCGCTGGTCATTTGCAGCTTGGGAACAAATCGATATGAGATTTATCGCTGTTTTCTTAGATCAAAGTATTTCTACGACAGTTTAAAATACCAATAACGTACTGACATCTTTTATGCAGCATGTTCAAACAAGGATCCGCCTATACACGACTACGCTGTAATTTTTTCCATCGTCATTTGGACATTGCTGGTAGCGAGTTTGGTGGTGATTCTCATACGATTTGGCATTGATTACAAGAATTTTCGGATGGGCGTAACTACTGCGACGACAATGCAGTCACCTCGGATTCAATCTTTGAGCAGACATCTCTCTTCGCGGGAGGATACTGTTGTCGTCCAGAATGCGAGTGGATCATGTTCAGATTCCTCTTCATCCGTTGTTGTAGAGGGTCCTCAGAGAAGTTTAATCCTGCAGAGTTTGAAGCGAAAGGTCGTATCCTTGGTTTTGGTTTCTTTTCTTGTCATGGTGGGCACAGGATTCCGAGAAATTCCGGATTTATTGGAGTTCTTTTGGAGCAGATTAACTGACAAAGCTAATGCTTTTCACGCCATCAATCCCATGTCGTCTTTGACTGAAATTATTTCTTCTGCAGTTCTCTGTTGGGCAGCCAGAGGAACGCAAGCGGCTCTCAGGTCTGCATTCGGCGCTATTGCCCGACTCTTACACTGCGTGCCTGTTTAGTCAGGCGATAAAACGTTAGCGGATAGTTGCCAACACTATTCGAAAGTGAGAAACTCGTGCATGTCACAATACTACTTATATAATACACAATTGTTTTGAAACTGCGTCCATTTCATCGGGCATTTGAAAATATTATTTTTAACTTATCTGCGTGATTTTATGACTGTAGGATTTGATATTTATTTATCAAAGTGTCAATTGTAATAACGATTTTTCGTTAAAACACAATTTTATAAAGTCAACTAAAAACTATATATCGATTATAATTGATATTCATTTATATATTGATTATTGAGGAGTAATAATAAAAACTTTATCTTATTACAACTTAACCTTATGACTCGTTTAATTAATTAAATAAGGCTTTTCCAAACAAACCAAATTCTGGCAAAATATTGCTATTTTCGCAAATTTAAATTTATTATATTCTGTATCGGTAAATCATTTATGTTAACCAACGACAGTTATAATCGTTAGAGAATAGGCATATATACCCCTTGGCCTTTTCAACTAGAGTTCTAAAACTGTGCAGAGCCTTTATTTTACCACTGTCTTTTTAACACATGGCTTTAAATTGTGATGCATTGTTGTGTTATTGTTATGTACATTGCTAGCACAAGTTAGGAAAACTTCGTCGCATAAGTTTACTAACCGATGGGATTATTTCATAATACCGCTTCCCAAGCAACAGGTTTATTGCAAGCAGAAACATTATTAAAAGGCCCATATGTTGCACAACATACTTGTTAAATAACATTAGTACTAAATCTAAAGATTTTCTCGCAATTGCCTCATTAAGAAATTTGTACCTTAAATTTTCCAAATTAAAAAGTGTGACGTTACAATGCATAAAACTGCGAAAACTTTTAACTATATAGACCCGATCATCTGCCTCGTTTAATGAGTTATTAATTATTATTTATTAAATCTTATTTAATGTCCTAGAAATGTATAGAATTGTTTCAAAATATGTTAATTAAACATCATTGATGGCAATGTTAAAGATGTAGTCCAGAAGTTGCCTGTCGTTTTGTTATTACTTGTATACATCAATATATGTATTCTTGGTAATAAGTTCGCGTAGTGGCCATCAATAAACTTGAACATCAACCATAAAGTTTAATATTTTTAATAACTAATGTATATAAAAAAAGCTATGTAAGTCTTTACCATGTGTTAATTTGCAAATGCCGTATAAACTCACACGAAGTGGTTATGAACTGTGTGGCGTAGAAGATACCACAGCATCATGGTGACACCATTTCGGTTCAAGGGTAAATTTAACTTTTTTTGTTTTTAACGGATTTGCTGCGATCTAATGTTGCAAATGAGTCGTTACCAATTGCAGTAATAATTAATATTAACGACACGTTAACGTATAGAAGTGCGAGCCCAACCTATGACGGCGGTGCTGTTCCAACCAGTCCGTACAAGTGAACTTCAAAAAGTGCTTGCACTGTATTATATTCATGCTGAAACCCGTCGAAACTATTAAGCGCTGTACAATAAATAAGATATAGCACCGATATACATATCCTTAGCTATTAGCTAAGCATTGTCATGCAAATAGTAGCAGAACTTAAATATACATATCGCTTAATGTGAATTTATAAAGTAAGTTCAACGCCATATATTCTATTACGGTTATTTGATAGCTCGTTATCATACAAATCTATAAATGCATTATTTATCGAAATCGGTTTAACCAAACTCGAGTTGTCGACGATGAAATATGGTTGTGGTCTCAATAAAAAAACAGCGTGGTGAGAGTAACGTAATAGTCACGTGATCACCTCGAACTTACGCAAAACGTTATTTACTGGTTGTCTTTGAAATCAGAGGGAACCTTTTTGTTTTTACTGTTTTCTTTTGTCCGTTTACTAGGTCATTGATAACTGCTACTTCGGCGGGTATGAAGGGCGTAATATGACACCAGTGATAACGCAACATGCAGCACATAATTAACAATGACAAACCGCAAAATCGCTGCAATACCGTTTTCCCTGGAAATTCTGAATTTTAAGAATCATTAATTACACTAGGAGGTTTAAAAATGATTGTATGAATTTCGCGAGGAATACAAGCAGATGTGGGGTGAAAACTAAATTTCTCAGGTATATGGATGGGGTCTGCTCGAGGACGGGAATGGATGATATAACTCTGTATAAACTGCACAAAAGTTGCTCTCAGGACCTATTTAATAACTATACAGTTAATTGCTATGCTTGGTGTGAAACAATGGTGGTCTGTGCAAGGGCAAAAATCAAACCAAAGCATTATTTGGACGCAATGCACGCAAGACATAAAATAAACCATACTCGTATACAACTTAGTTAACGTGGAGCATTCTCGACACGCAAAAATATAAACAGAAATAAGAAACTCATGGAAAAATAAACCACTGTAGACGATATGAAATAATCAATAATGCTTCAGTGATATAGCCATACCCCAATTACACTTATTAACCAATCTTTTCGCAAAATGCTCTACAACGCTGACAGTCAGATATCCGTCTAGTACAGGGGGTGAGCAACCTTTCTCGGCCTGGGTGCCAAAATCGGCTAAAATTAATGGAAAAATCCTTCCGCGTGCCAACTAACAAATCGAGAGAACATATTTCTGTTTTTGAATGTTTACTCCTACTATAATAGGAGTTGTACTATTTCCTACTATAGTAGGAGTTCTGTACTTTTGAATTGCACTAATGTGACATCAAATAGCTTTTTGTGATGTCATAAATGCCGATAGCCTGTAAGCTTTCATGACAAATTGTTTGTTAAGTTGATTGAAAGAAAAGTTACGTAAAAACTTAATTTTACAGTTTTTTTTCAGAAGCGTCGTTTAAATTTTTTTGGAAGGTTCTTAGCGGTCCCCAAAAGACCGCGGACCCCAGTTTGAGAACCGCTGTTTTACAGTAATGACTTTTAATTTTTATCTTTACTGCAAAATAAGCAAGCGCTGTACTATTACCGTTAGAGCAAACCTTAGGCAGGTGAAAAAGTGTGTTCAACGATAAATTTTTACTCTCATTAACGCAATTTGATAAACGTAACGATGAGCTTATGTGAAGTAAGTTACCGGTCTTTTTTTACTTCCGAAATATGCATTTATGACCTTTACCGATACCGAATGACCTTACCGGTACATCGTACATCATGGTTAGTTAGCCTTATAACACTTTGTATCTCAAGTTGCTAACAAAAGTAAATTAGGATGCTAAGGGTAGCTGATATTAACTACAGTACATCTGGTTGGCTGCACAAACGTACAAATTTCTCCCAGGTCCGATTCGTCTGTGGCAGCCGGTTGCAAAATTTAATTTACAACGGATTGTTGTACTCTTTGGTGTTTGTTGAGTAACAATAACACGGTAATAATTAATCAAATCTTCACAACTTACGGTAATAAACATTTTTATGCACGTGGCCAAAGCTCAAATAATACAACAACTTTTAAGTTATCATCTTTAAGAGAAAGGAATCTAATTTCCTTGAACTAGCGTGCCAGAAATACGAGCTCGCGTGCCAAGTTGGGCACGATGGTGTGGCCAAATGGTTAACGCGACCGATACATATACCGACTACAATACAAAAAGGGTCCGAGTAACGTTCCCACCATGGGATCGAAACTTAGCTCGGTTAAAAAAAAACAAAAAAAAAACAAAAAAAAATCAGATAAAAGCATACCAAGTCCATCGCAGTTAACATTCTTAAAACTTTCAACTTGATTTTTCAAGTGCCCTAAGCTTAAATAACTTAACATTAATCAAAAATATTTTCCAATTAAAATGTAAGGCGCCAAAAATGTAGAAAAGCGAGTTTTTTTTTAATTCTTGGTTGCGATTCTCCTATTATGGATCACACATCGATGCACAATTAATTCACATCTGGTAACATTTCAACACGATTGAACTAATTCTTTGTGTGTGTATATAAAACGTAAGGCAAATCGATTACTAATTTGCAGATGTGACATTATCTGAATTGTGGTAAATAGCCCAAAGGATTAAAGCACAGTCACGATTTCGATTTGGTAATTCAAGGGACCCATGAGTTTTTGCTTGCAAAAAGCTGTAATAGTCATGTTTTTAGGATTGCCAGATAATATGGTCCAGAGGTGCACGCATTTAAAAAATACTATATCCTGAAAATACATGGCGTATAAAATGTAACAGTTTTGTTTGACATTCTCTAGTTTAACTAAAATAGGTGGTACATAAATGGTGGTTATTTTATTGCATATTTTTAATGCGAATGAAAGTACTTCTATATATATTTATATGAAGCGCGTATGTGACAGAGCAGAACTAAGCAAACTATCAATTATATTATAAAACCACCTATATCATGTTTGCTTGTAGCGTCGGACATTGCAGAAGGTGCTGACAACGTGGTACTCACAATGGAATATATCAACCAAGCCAGCAATTTTCTGAACGGACAGTGGAGTCGCGTTCTGCAATTGTTTGGAAATGACAAAAAATAGATATTTGCGTTGGGTGAGTAAGTAGGCTTCTACTGTAATTCAAATATTAAGAATCATTTTTTCAATACCCCTGTTGACAGGTACGTCGCTCGTACTGTTTTTGTCGTTTTGCACTGTCAACTCCTTTTTCATGTTCCTTGATTTTACCGGCAAGCCAAAATTCTTGCACAAGTACAAGATACAGAAAGACAAAAATGTTCCGGTGAGTGAGTTTTAATGATATGGGAAACCGCAGACGAAAACAGCTGCCTGACTTTATGTTTGCACAGGTCGAGGCAGCTCGCTTTATCCACTGCTGCAGAGTGGCATTTAGAAATGAGTTAATGTCATGCGGAATGGTGATATTACTTTACCCTGTTATGTGCTACACTGGCATGTCGTGTACAACGCCCTTACCTCCAATTTGGAAAGGGTTTCTTCATTTCATAGTCTACGTGCTGGTGGACGAATTCATATTTTATTACTCGCACAGGTAACGCAGTATTTATTTTGTCGTTTGGTACACAAATGAACTACAGTATTTAAAATTTGTTTAAAATGAAAGCAGTCTGCAAAGACATAGACTACCCTGGTCCCTGCTACACAACATTGTACGCGTGCTCCACAATCCGCACGACACTATAGACTACCATAGTAAAAACAATACCGTTATTTACAGATTGCTTCACCATCCGACAATATACAAATACATTCACAAGATGCACCACGAATGGATTGCTCCCATCAGCATTGCCGCTTCCTATGCTCACCCAATTGAACACATCGTATGTAAATTTGTACCTTTCTTTGTGGATGTAATGATGAATATTATATTACGGTCAACGGTTATAAATTGGTCCAATTTTTAAGAAATTGTTTGGATAAACAAATTAATGGTTTCTACCCAGATTTCAAATGTGCTGCCTTTGCTGGCTGGGCCGATCCTAATGGGCTCTCATCTCGCTGTAGTCTGGATCTGGCTTGTCGTAGCACAATTCGAAACATGCCTTCATCACTGTAACTATCATTTTCCTGTCATGTCGTCGCCACAGTTTCACGATTATCATCATTTAAAGTAAGTTGTCACAAGCATTTACCTCAGTCTGCTTAATAGCGACTGCGGTCAGCAAAATGTTATGCGGGCGATTTGGTGAATGTATTTACGTAAATCTTCAGCTGGCGCAAACCATGGGCATAGGTTAAGAAAAACATTCGTACTCCTACTACGTTAATATAAAATGGAAAAAAATAAAACAACTTTTAATGTTTTTATTTTAAATGCTTACTATTTATATAGATTCAACGAATGTTTTGGAACAAACGGTCTATTGGATTGGCTTCACAAAACTGATGTCCAATTTAAAAAATCCGTTGAAGCCAAACGGCACATTACGTACTATGGTGCTGGCCCAATCACCAAGCTGTTCCCAAGCAAAGATGTTAAAGAAAATTAAAATGATAAAATTTAAAAATCTCTTGGGTATTTGACATATATGTTATCGAAAGGGTTAGTAATTTA
>CH002883.1:1520263-1540384 GCA_000149265.1 Ciona savignyi
CATAACTTCCTTTAAGTTATCGCAATCTTTGACGGTGGATCAAAGTTTATATTACGTATTCACTCTTAAATAAAGTTCATTTGTTTTTCTTTGAACAATTTATTTAAAGATTTGATATATTTTCATATCATTGCGGCCAAGATTTGTTGTAAACATATTTTTTAATGTTTTTAACAATTTACCTTTACAGAATTATTGCATGAATAAATAAAATCGCCCAAAACATCAATATGTTTTACGGAATAAGTTCTTGTCAAGTATATAACGAAACGTACGACTCTATTTAAAGTTCGGTTGAATCGCTCTAAAATCGATTGCGATGTTGTTTTAGAGCTCTGTCAAGAGGATATTTATTTATTGGACCAAAAAGCTTGTCGAATTCTCTTTTTTGAAGCATAATTGGTTCATTTTGCAGCCCAATACTATATGCCAGACTATTACTTTTCATTGTGCTGTGTCCCTTTGTAGTTTTTTAGAGATAGGGAGAATAATTAGTTGAACGCTTCCTATATGCCAAACTAATACTTTTCATTGTGCTATGTCCTTTTAAAGTTTGACTTAAATCAGACAATATATATTAAAAATGTTACCACATTGGGGCGTAACCCCTTGTTAGAATGAACAGTATCTGTAACATTTAATTGATGTAATTAACTGTTGTTTTATTTAACCATTCGTAATGTAAGCAGCCAGACCTGGCAGTTTTACAGTAAGAATGACAGGAAATTATTAAGCTAGTATGACATCTCGCCTCACACTGTTTTACAGGATATTATTACGAAATTTCATTTCTGAGAAAAAACCTTGAAACGAAAACAATAATTAAATTCATTCCACTGTGTGTTATTCTAATTGTTTACGAAATGTGTTAATATACAGTTATTTTGGTTTCCTCTCATTTTTATTAAGTTTTTAGAAGAGAACAACAAATCTTGGTCTTATAATATAAAAACTTTACTTGTTTTCAAATGTTTGTGCTTTATACTGTAAATTGTTTGTAATGTCATCGTTAAAACCAAAAATATGTTAACAACAAATCTTTAACGCAATGATATGAAAATAAAACAAAGACCTACTGCTGATGGTGATAGTTGTGGTATTGAGGGGACGAAAAAAATGGCAGATGGTAGTTGCTGTGATGAATGCTGGTTTCGACCTGAACCCAAAATATCCACAACCATGTCAAATGAAAGATGGGAACCGAGCAATACAGGAGGTAGGAAGTAGGGAACAAAATTCGAAAACTGAAATGTAGAAATGTTACTAGTCAGACGGGTGGTTTGGGTGTATAACACCAGAGGTAAGAATTAAAATACGCAAAAATGTCGACCCTGTTCTTAAATAGGGTTCTAAAGACATAAATTCTGGATGTACTTTTAATGGGGTATTGACCGCATTGTTTATGTCTGGCCGGTTAGCTTAAATGGGTTTCGGAGGTCTGCAGGCAACCGAAAGAATGTGCAATTAAACACCACCTGCTAAACGCTTATGTCTTTGGGAAAGGCATTTATCTCTCTCCCCCAATTGTCCGCCCGGTTATTTTGGTTTAGTGCGTCGCCTTTTTATTGGAAAGTTGCAGGTGCGAACCTGGTCACTAGCTAGTCGTTTGTGTCCTTGGACAAGGACTTTACGGACATTGCCTGAACCCAGCAAATTATTGGGTTCTACTAAATTAAAGGAACATGTGTATCATATACAACACACTGCAATAGCTCCGGTAACCCGTGATCTGATGATTGCCTGTGTGTTAACCCCCTTGGTTTTCCGATTCACGGGGAATAAACATTAATATCCTATCCTATCCTAAATCATTCACTTGACAATGCAAGAGCTTGAATAACTCGTTGTTGGATTTCCATTCACAGGGATAAATGACAACTAACTTTGGCCCACGTGTCTACATACCGGTAGATAATCAGCATGAACATTTTGTGCTTTGGTAAACTGACCCTACTAAATAAAATTTAAGTTAGTGTTTTATTAATACAACATGAGAACTTAATATCTTAATCTTACTATATGGTCAATTGGGTGCGAGTACACAGCAGCAATGCTAACCGGTGCCTTCCATTCGTGGTGCATTTTATGGAAGTACTTGTATATAGCTGGGTGGTGAAATAATCTATAGAGAAAAGAAATAAACGGGTTTATAAGAATATGGCAAATAAAACAAGGGGTCAATTAGTTTGTATTTTTATTTGTTTAAAATCAATTTGGTAACTGGTTTATTGTAAGAGGAAATTCTGAACTGTTTTATTGCTAAAAATTATAATAACTGAAAAGATGCACAACTGTTTATTTAAATGTGTTGCGGCGCAAGACATAGGAGTCTGTGATTTACCTTTCATAGATACTTAATGAATAACATTGTGACACCAAAAAGAGAAGACTTCCCCCCGAGACTTACTTTCCCTAGTATTATGAATAAAAGTATGGATTATTCATTTTATAATATTTTTGGCTAATTTCCACCTCAGCTACACAGGGACAAGTAAGAATGCTTTAAATTATTAACCTGTGAAAATAGTAAAAGTCCATCTCATTTATGTATCCGAATATAACATATAGAAGGTACATCTTCCACAGCGCAGGTACCGGTTGATCACATGACATGCCAGTGTACTTCATCACTGGATATATCAGGTAGATGAACGCACATGAGAGGAGCTCGTTAAAGTAAACCACAGCGCAACACCAGAGAAATCGACGTGGTTTCACCTGAAATAATAAAGTAGCCAGTCAGTGTTGTACACCTCCAAATTAAGCTATGTATATGGGTCCAATCAATCCTGCAAAAATCGGTTTAAGCCTGCCAAGCCTCAATTTATAAAAAATTTAATAGTCCGAACATAAACTATCGGCAGCTTTTGATACTCGCGTCGAATAATTGGGGAAACAAATGTATATTTCAACCCTTGTAAGTGCGCCTCTGGTAAATTTCATTGCGCATTGTGCAATTATCTATTTGTGCTTTGATAGCCAAAATTATAAACGTAAAAAAACATTTTTTTTTTAATTATTTTTATAAAGCAGGGATATATTCAACCAAACATTACGTAGCGGTGATGTGATTAATCATTCTCCAAGACTAAACCTAGCAAACAAAAATAATAAATCATCAGATTTTTAAACATGAGCACATTTACATTATTCAAGAAAAAAGGCACAAGTCTGCTCTTTTCAAGCATTTGCAAGTTCGAACAGGGACAACCAAGCATTATACAAGCGCTTAGCCAAAGAGTGTTTAAGAAATAGAGTTCACATGTTAGCTTTCCCAACTGTCATAAACATAATTGCTACCAAATATAATACTTTCTCTGTGAATGAATTTATTTTACTAATTTATGAAAACTGGGGTGCTTATTTGATCGGGGCGACTGAGGCACCTTAGATACCCCTATTTCAACGACTATGCCTGTATAGATGTATACTATACCGGAAAATGTTCGTCCTTATTAATTTTGTATTTCAACATCCATGCTGGTTTTCCTGTGTAATCAACGAACATGAAGAACAAATTACCGATCAAGAATGATATGAAATGAACCACAGATGTTCCTGTAGGATGGGGTAGGTTTTATACCATAGTCAACAAACAAATATTTTAGCAGTAAGCTTACACGATTTGTTGGCAAAGAGATATTTGTGATTTTTAAAACTTTATATTCCTGTTACCGGTACCTTTTTAATGGGCTCTGGATCAGATTAACATTTATAAATGGAGTCACAAACAACTAATTTATATGACTGTGGTGAGACAAATTGCAGGTAAGGCATTCAGTTTATTACATACAAAGTATTAATACAGTAATTGTTATCTCGTTATAACACCTTAGATATTCAGCTAAAAAGTTAATGGAGCCATGAATTGCACGCCCACAACACAATGGGTGTGTTACAGATAAGAATATTTTAAACATGACTCAAGGGTATTCGGTAAACTTAATGATGGAGTCCTTTATGTATAACAACAACCAAACTTAATATGTGGACATAGGGGAAACTTCTATTTTAAAAAATATCTGCCGTTATAACAAATTTAAAGGTATTTCTTACCAAAAGTAAAGATCAATCTATCATCATGATCGAACAGTTCTAATATCTTCAACCACTGGTTATTCAGAAAGACATCCAGCAAGTTTATGTATTCAAATATAAGTGACATTTAGTTGAATTGGACACTTAAATATTTGACATTTCTGTAATATTGCCAGATAAACTCAAAACTCTCCAAATTTTTACTCTAAAATTTTGAGCTGATACTCCTTCGTTTATCGGCAACTTTACCCCAACATAACAGCTAGCAGATGCACAATCAACACCTTTACTTCACAAAGCACTGTTCCACTATAGGTAAACTTCACAGCTAAACAAAAATACCGTTACGCATTTTAGCACATGTTGCTTAAATGCTTTTAACCAAAAACAATGGGGAATCACCACCCATTGGGGAATCACCAGCAAAACAATCGTTTAAAAACAATTTAAAAACAATGGGAGGCTCTCACTACTCACATCCTGCCGCGCATAGAGCCCTAATAATTGGTATACGTCATTAATATAGAATTTTACCTAGTATAGGATTGCAATATGACTACAAATTTACAGCAGTCAATCAAAGATCTGACGATCTCGGGCGCCTGGGACGATTCTATGAACATAGGTTGATTTGGTGAAATTATAAATATTCATAGGATCGGAAAATTTGGTATACAAATTCCCCTTACACATATATTTAATATAGCCTACAAAGGCGATTATATACGATTTTACTTTGTAAAGTTATAGCACCCCTGCTTTTTCCTTATTTATCTTTTGGTCGCGTATTGCTGTGGTAGGCTAGGGGCGGGTGCATTTGGCTGCTGCTCGTCGCTTATAGCCAAAAGTTCACCTAAGGCTGTCTTTTCGTTGCAAATGGTCGGTGGCTGCATAGAGCACACTGCAAATTTTTATTTTTATTCGGCATTTCTGTAGACTTGTTGTTTTTTTGTTGATAAAGTCACGACAAAATATACCAAATAAATATAGGTTACGAGAACAGATGAGGTGACGCTAAAGATCGGACGAATTCGGGCGTCTCGGACGATTATATGACTATTGGCCGATTTGGTGAACTTAAAATATTCATAGGACGGGATTTTCCTATGGAGAACACTTCAAACAAAGCATAGAAGCCTGCAACAACTATACATGTGTAGCCTAATACTGATGTTTTACCGTGTCAGATCAGGAGTAAATAAAGTTGTTTCCCGTCGGTGTAAAAATGTCAATTGGTCGGATATAATTTGCAATAGAATTAAATGTAGCAATTCCTACCGTGTTTTTCGTTTTAAATATCACTACTGGTCGAAACACGGAAAACGAGTATATATTTTATTGTAAAGGCTATTGCAAAAATGATGAATGTCTCCGTTCTGTGGTTACGGTATTATAGTTGGTATTGCACCGTAAACTAATTAGCAATGTTCTTTTTTGAAACCTATATCTCGGTCTCTCAGCCAAAATTGTACACAAAATTGTACAAAATACTGCGTTAAAATATGCTTGGTAGACATATATTATTTTTGAAAAGTAGGATATGTTTAATTTAAATTAGACATAGTGCTAAGTCACATTCCCAAATCTAGCGAAAAAAGTCGTATAATATTTTTGTAGAGAAAACAGTCAAAAATCGTTTTTTAGTGAATTATTTTCATATCGTAGTCTATAAGTCTGTTTAACTGTGTGCTTCGTTTTATTTAAATCGCAAAAAGATTACCGAAACCAGGCGTGCCGGCAATCTGTGCCAGGCACGAACTGCTAAAGGCGGGAAATTATGCTTACTAAAATAACTGTTGTTTTCTGTTTATGAATTGTAAAGTGTCCACGCTCTATGACTTGTCGAATTAAGTCTTATCTTGAGTCACGAAGCAAATTACAACTGTAAATTGTAATCCTGGAATTTTGTGACCAATTATATACAAACACACTTGTCCAAACACCCAAAAATATGCCGCAAATTAGCTGTGAACAGAACTTTAATTGTCATAAAAAATACTACAACGTCGCCCACACTAGAAATTAATGCCCGCTTATTTCTTTGCAGAGTTTAGTTTTGGTAAGGAATGTGACAGCTGACAAGTGATATGCACACAGCTCCATGACCTTTAAACGCCATCTGAATTCCATATATTTAAAACATAACTTTTTTGGTATATACAAACATACCAATATGCAAATGTATAAATAAACATATATAAATAAACATACTTAAGCCTACACAAAAATAATTTTCATCGAGCGCAGAGCTGCATGACTTTCAGTTTAATTTTCTAATTACGTAGGCAAGATTATGAAACTGAAAAATTAACACAAAATTCCCCACCTATTTCGGTAAACAATCCAAATATGATCATAGGCATTGCGAAAAGAAGATTAATATACTTTGAATTGCTTATGTATAAAACGATTTTCTCCGCTTAGCTAATTAACGGCCTGGTTTGATTTTTTTGTTTCTTGTTAGTTTTCGTCACCCACATTCAACGAAAACAATTCTAATCAAAATATGGAGAGAATTTCATGCACAGACGAGCTCTCGTTGGCGGCATTAGCACTTAATTTGTCACGACCGACCGCCTAATTGCTTTTCCAATTATAGCCAACGGCCAACCGCTCGTGTATAAATTGAAGTGTTGTATCCCAAGTTGACAGAACGCCTCGACAAAAGTTGGGCATACTTAAATTGTTAATAATTGTCGTGGAAATTTTAACCTCCTATTTTATGCACTTTACAGAGCAAAACTGCATCGATAAAATGAAAATCGCTGTGGTAGTTGTACTTTGCTGTGCGCTGCAGGGGGCTGTGGGTCAATTCTCACTGTGGAACAGGCCAGGTTTTACCGGTAGGTCAATTTAAAATAATCAGCTATTTTTTAAGTTGAATATTTAGGAAGTTTTAAAAAAAAACTTATGTTTAGGAAGTTTAATAAATAACTTCTAAATAACTTTTAGGTCTATTAATTAGTAGGTAAATTGTATTAAACTTCATCGAATTTTCCAGGGCAATTTGGGACCCGATATCCGCCTGTCACGTTTCCACTTTTCACTAATCCACCACCAACCACTACTACCACCACTACCACCAGAACTACAACACGAAGAACAATTGCTCCATGTGTTTACAAGGCATGGGGTAAGTGTTCGGCTGGTATGGATTCCTACAGAACCAGACAGCCGTTGGATCACCTAACGCATTGCACTCCACGTAAGTAGTTTATTCATTTTTTGACCCAGTTTTAAATAACGGCAAATGAAGCAAATCATGACATATGAACATTCGTTAAATAAGCTATTTAAAAAAACATATAAATAATATAGCGGACGCGACCGCAAAACTTTGGCAAAAAAACTATATATGGAAACAAAAATATGTGGAAACCAAATTAAAACCAAGACGATATAAGTAGACCTACAATAAAACCACGTCGCTTTGAACAACAGGAAACTTTCAAAATAAATCTTTCAACAGAGAGAGCGGCCTGCGAAGAGGGGGCAAAAATGGCCGCAAACTTTTTAGCAAGTTTCAGCACCCCTGGGACACCTACAGGCGCAAGTATAACTACCAGCGCCATCGACCCTGATGCGCGTGGAATTGCCCTCCTTGGGTCGTCTGCTGGACGAAGAAACCGAACGGGCTCAACAACAACAACAGCCAAAACCGTCAATTTCCAAAGGGTATTATCACGAGTCACACCGATACGGCAGTGCGGGGGCGATGCAAACATGGGCAACTGTAACCCGCAAGGCAGAGCGAAGCGACAGGCGCCTAATTTCCCTGTAAGTCTTTGTATTCTAATAAAAGAAATTAAAGTGAAGCATTTGAATTTGTAAAGCATTTATAACTGAAAATACTTACAGATTATACAAACCAAACGAGATGTGCTATTGCTTCTGGATGAGAGCGGCAGCGTTGGTATCACAAGGTACTATACTAAAGTCAAACGGATTGCTGCAGCCATTGTAGAAGGTATGCTTTTGCGTATGATTTTAACAAAAACAGTTTATCTTAAAAAAAACACAATTCATATTCGTAAAATATCACAAAATAAAATGTAACAATAAGAACTAATTTGGCTCTTCAATATAATGTAGTCATTGTACACTTGCAGATCTAAGTAAAACCGCCGTGTTCTATTTTTAGTATTATGCCAAGACATAGCGGTCGCTCCGGACAAAACAAGAATAGCTGTGACATCATTTGACAGCCGAACCCACGATCACGTGAGACTGAACCAGTTTTTTCCGACCCAAGTCGCACTTGGCGGTTATATCAGATCAAACTCTGTCGGGTGAGCCACATTATAACTAGTTGTGGCTACGTATTAGCCTTTGTAGTAGCTTGTTTGGAAATTGTTATAGTAAAATTAAAGTATAGAGTATAATTACCATTTATCCCCGTGACATGGAAAACGCAAGGTCATTATGAAATGGCTGATGTTAGTTTGTCTTATCTTTGGGTTGTTGAAGCTATTGCAGTGATTGAGACGCTGTTGAAGTTTAGTCCATTAATACACTGGGTGCAAGCCACTGCCGCGAAAAACCTTCCACACACTATAAGATAGCTACCAGGTAGTTTCGATCCTGGATTTGTAAGCGCGGTGTAAATACAGTTTTACAGAACAACATCACAGGTCATGAAGTACTAAACCCATAGACTGTCTTGTTTATGATAGATATGATGTTCTAAAGTTATCTAAACTGTTTTATTGTCCAACTACAGGTACAACTATTGGACGTCCCATCGAACATGCTTGGTCGATGCGCTTATCCACGCTTATGAGGTGATGAGTTCTACAACCAACGGTGGCAGAAGATTCCAGCCAAACGTGGAACAAGACATCATTCTAATCACTGACGGGTAAGATAAGTACAGAAACAGCAACAAAACCGCGCAAAAATATAAAATAAAAGCAAAAGGGTGTGAAAACTGAGGTTGGAAGCTGCGTTAAAGTTATTCAACTTAAAATGTACATTTTTCCTCGTTTCTTCCTTCTATCATACTTTATACAATCTTCACTTTTCGATCGTACTTTTAAAATTTGAAATAAGCGTACCCATTTCCAGGAAATGGCCAGGTCTCATAGGATTATAGATTCCACGTGCCTACAGCGACTAATTGCAGAAATAAAAAAATCCTTTTTTTTTTCAATGACAAGATTAGGCCTACTCTAAATAAATCTCTTTTTATAGGATAACATGAGAAAACTACCTTTCAGGTGTGCCAACTGCCATACCTACGGCGTTTCCGTCGAACAGGTGTTGCAAAATCTTGCCGACTTTTTCGTTCAAGAAGGCGTCCACATTTACGTAATCGGTGTAGGCCTTAACCACGCCTGCAGAAATAAACTAAGGGTAAGAAAATAAATCTTTTTAGTTAAAAGGAAATTAGTTTTAGTTGTACAATAGTCAAAAGCGTAAATTTTTACATCAATGTACAAGCTCCACTTACCACAGTCAAGTTTTAAACTATTGCCGGAGCCTAACTATTTTTTCTATATTGCAGTCTTAATAATACCTTTTTTATCGTAGCCTTAATATGGTCTTTCATTTCCGTAGCATTAATGTTGTCTTTCCTAGATTCTCGCCCAAGGAGGTCGCTGTTTCCATTTCTTCTTCTTGAACAGTTGGGATTATGACGTTAACAATTTCATCCAGCAATTAGAGTTCCCGCCAGCTAACAGTTGCCTCGCATTGTTTGAGAGTCCAACCCAGCAGTGCCTTCCCTCAGGCCGTTAAAATTGTCGTGTACTTGTACCTATCGTTTGTTGTTTTCTGGAAATTTGCAAGCAGTTTAATAAAGAATGTGTTTACCAAGAAGAGTATTAATATTTAAAACATAAAGTGAAAAAATTGTTTCTGGTCGAATATTTTGATCGTAATTTTAAAGGGGATCGATCCACTCTACAAACTGATTTGTGTGTATATTTTTATTGTTTTGTTCACGTCGCCTGTAATTGGGGGTTCAAACTGTTAGCTGTGCATAAATCTCAAGGTTAATAAATAGTTACTTGTAGGGGGATTTCGCTGACCATCAACATGATGATTGGACAGGCCTACACACTATAAATTGTGCAGGATAGGAGGATAGGATATTCATCTTTATCCCCGTGAATGGGAAAACCAAGGGAGATATCACACGGGCAATCGTCAGATCACCTCGCGCCCATCGTCGGGTTACCGGAGCTATTGCAGTGTGTTGTATATGATAGACACGTTCCTTCAATTTGGTAGAACCCATTAATCCGCTGGGTTCAGGGGGTGCCTCTAAATACTACAGGACCGCTTGGATCGCTTGGATCACTCAGATTGCTATGGAAAGTAATTCTAACCCTGTCCCAAACACTAATTTCAACCCCAGAACTAACTTTAACCCCAACCCTAACATTAATATCATGGCTTCTGTAATTACTAAGTATAGTAAGCGATCCAAGCGATCCAAGCGCTCCAAGCGATTTAAGCGCTCCATGCGCTCCAAGCGGTCCAAGCGGTCCAAGCGCTCCTGTAGTATTTAGAGGTACCGGGGTTCAGGCAATGTCTGTAAAGTGCCTTGCCCAAAGACACAACCGACTAGCTAGCGACCAGTTTCGGACCTGCAACATTTCGATTGAAAGACCACGCACTTAACCGCTAGACCAACGGGCCGGACATATTGTGCAGTTGGGTTTAAACTTTTAAAAGGTTCAGCTAGCATAGTCACGATGTGCAAGAATCTAACAAGCTATAGACATTTTTACTAAACATTAATAAAATCATGTAGGCAATGAAATACATCAAGTTAACCAGTAGGTAACCTGGAGTACAGTCTCAATGTGGTTTTGAATAGTGTTGGTTAACACGTAACTTACAGTTCTTAGAATAAAGTCATGCTTAAGTTTTACAAGTAAAACTAAAACAATAACACTGATGTTAAACCAAGTTTATGTTGCTTTCAATCGTGCATCTATATGAGTGACGGTCGTTGTTCAACAAACAACATTTAAATAGAATGACCAAAGTGGAAAACCACATTCATTTCGGCCGCGAAACTATTAAATGATTTACGGTAGCGGTATTAAAAACGACAGCGTATAACAACTTTCGAAACAGGAAGCCATAAACATCACAGGCAACAAAGCATCGGCGACGGAGGATATCGCAGGGTAGCATATACTCCGGTTGGTATGCACACATGAGGCGCTATGGGGGAAGCTAAGACAAAATATTCGTGGTAATCCCCGTGAATTAAAAAATGCAATGGGCGTTTAACAAACAGGCAATCGTCAGATGGTCTTACTCTTACCGTGGGGTTACCGGGGCTATTGTAGTGTGTTGTGTACGATTTGGACGTTCCTGCATATTGGTAGAACGCACCATTCCACCAGATATATATAGGAAATGTCTCTTAAGGGTCCTGCCCAAGGATACACCCGTCTAGCTAGCTCAGAACCGGTAATGGGCTCGTTGCAAGGTTGGTTAAATGGCACGTCTTGTACAAATCTTTCACGCTAACTGTCTGTCCACACAACTTTCCCAAAATATCTTGTTCTTCGTGTAGTTATCTTGCGAGAAAACAACAACTTACAGTGGTCACTGACAAAGGAGCGGAGGTTTGTTTTATGTAACAAACCTAACAGCTTGCGACTGCCTACTGATACGGCGTATTAGGTCGGTCTCCGAACAGAACTACAACCATTGGCGCCTGTTTGCAATTCCAAGCAGGGAATGTTTATTGGTTAAATCACCGTGTAAAGCAACATCTATAATGATATACAATGGTTATACAATGTGACCGTTACACGAAGAACTAAGTGGATTTCTCACTTGACGCAAGACGGCTAAAAACTGGAGCAAAAAAGCATGTACTACAATCAAAATTGTTTCTATATTGGTGCATCTAGAATTTGAGTATACAGAAATGCTTTCTGGTGCACGGTACATGCACAACGAAGTAAAAAAATGAAATCTACATCGCAATCTAAAAAAAAAATTTATGAGTTGTAATCGAATATGCAGAACCATCACAGAAACACTTGATTTGTACTATACAAATATATAATCTCTAAAAACAACGCTACACAGGAAACTTTTAAATCAGATAAAGAAACCAAATTTTGCGAAAACATCTACATATGAGCCAAGGGTGCATTTTGAATGCTGTACTGTCCATTTTTGCCGTACAAAAATTGAGACCCAGTTAGGTAGCCGTTCTTCGGTCGGCGCAACATTGGTTATAATAGCTTACATTATTACATGGGTGGTGGAACGGCGCACCGACTGCGGGAGACCTCATTTGTAATGACATCATCGCGAAGGCGGTGAGGAGAAAAGCGCTCCTGGCCGGGCGTCCAACAATTACATCTAATGCACGACAACAGCCTATCGCGTTGTTATACATTCAAATTAATCAAATCGGGACAGTGTCGATTGGCTGCTGCTAGCAAACGCCCGGTAACCTTAGAAGTGGGTATTCCCCGTGACGACGTCGTATGCTGGCGGGTCGCTGGCGACAGACTGACCCTCCGACAAAGAGATGACCTGCGAGACGGATTTCACCGGGAAAAGCTCCTCTTGCTTGTTTAGACTGGGTCTGTAGATGTTGGTGGATTGATAGCCGCCGAAGATACGAGGCACGGCGTTCATGTACTGGTCATGCTCGGTGTTGTAGTCGATGTGGCTGCGACGGAGGTTAGGCGTGGTCAGCTTCACCCAGCGCTGAAAAAAGGAACATGAAACGAATTATTAATTTATATCTATAGCTACGAGTACACAATGCACCACGCAACAGGTTCCATGTAAAGTATTTTCTATAAACTTTAATTACAATTCTGAATTGGCCAACCGAAAAAGTTTAATTTATTAGCAACGAACCGCACAATAATTTAAACACTTAAACAATAGAAAGGATAAGGGTAGAATAACTGGGAAATTTAGATATCGGGAAAATAAATCTGACTGGTAATGGGAGTGTGATTAAACGATAATGGTACAAAAATTAGTTAATTTCGAAAACTGATATATGTAAGCGTTAGATGGCACAACAGAGCCAAAGCGTGCTACAAGATAAAAAATACAATTAAGTACGGTCAGCGTGCAATATGCATCACTTGAGAAGGCTCTTGTTCTTCACAATCTGAATGGATCTTACCTCGCGTATTGAACCGGGTGTGATTACGAAACTGTAGATCGCGTATCCGGGAATGAAGACCATCGAGCTGAGAGCGAGGACCCATCCGATCGCAGTCCCCCATTCGGGGTACACGTACACCTTGTTGTAAACCAACGGCTCGAACTTCACCATCGCGTATATAAAGGTGCACTGCAAACGGAAAGTTTAAAATAAAGCCTACAACGATGGTCCGTTGAGGTAGGTCCTTTATCGCTCAACATGCGCACCAAACTATGGTCTTATATAGCTTATAGTTATATTTGTATCGAAGCACATATTTAGTCACTTATTTGTTTATGCTTAATTAAATGAAGTCGAGTTCTGCATCAATTGTTAGCGACCGGTGTCCAAAACTATTTGGACAAGCATTCGTACAACCACCAATCCGATTGACTGGAGCATTTTCGTTGACCCGGTAGATGAACGTAAAGATATAATACTTAAAATACATGCGTTAAAATTGACCACCGTTTGACAGGTTTTGGGGTAATTTAAACGATTTTTAGCTTCAAAGTGAAACACAAGCAGAACTGCTTGATCAGTTATTGTTCAGAGTCATTTTATAAGAATGATGTAGTTGAATGTAATTGATTCCGGTTAAAAATTTCGTAATCTTAATGTGTAATGTATAGACGACATTAAGACAGTATATTGTACACAAAACAGTTCATTTCCCTCCTGTATCTCATTTCCGGGCCAGATGTGACGAATGCTAGATATGTCATACACATCCCTAAACCAATTTACAGTTTAAAAAACAACGCATTCAATAGTCGTCATTTTATTGTAAAACTGTTTTTTAAGTGTATACCTAAATTAAGAGGTTGCAACCGAGTAAATGGGAGATTGTGTCATTTGGTACCTTGGCTTGTGAGAAAATCACATTCCATGATAATTATTGGATAGCTGGGGGTTACGTTGCAGTGGACTTAGTCCATTACTTTGATTTTTGTACAGTTGATAGATATTTTTGTACTAAAGCCAGTAAACCGGCTTGAATCGTGCCACACTTAAACACTGCATATGGTACATACAAGACTATAAATGATACAGTTTCACGCGCTTACCGTAGTTAAAAGAGGAGTGCCGAAAATCCAAATGTATTTGAATATGGGTATTGGACGGTAACCGATCATACGAGTGATGTTGCCCCACATTCGCTCTCCGCCTGAAATAAAATAATGTTTTGTGATTTCTATGGCGTTTATCGTTTTTTTTTTCTATTTAGCGAATTAACTAATTAGGAAGGTAAAATGGTAAACAGTGTTTCGAAAAACCGGCTAATAGTTCTTTTTTTACGATTTAACTTATATGTAATATGCGAGTAGTTTATTTGAACTATCATAACATGCTAGTCGCTAGCTGGTCGGTTGTGTCCTAGTGCAACGCACTTAATGATATTGCCAAAATCTAGTGGAATAATGGGTTCTACCAAATGCCTTTGTGTTGATGGCCCTTGCATTTTCCCCTTCACAGAGATTGAACATGAACAACTTATCCTATCCTTAAATACTTACCGTATATCCACGCAATGGCGCCCGATTCAAAGAAGGCGACCCATAAAAGACAGACACCGCTTGCGGCGTAATAATCGAACAGCTGGAACACGTACATCCCACCCTGGGAAATTGAAGTAATTTAATTCAAAGTGCTTTCCGGCTTGGTAGAAATAGTCGATAGCGTTGATATCAGATCAACAGGCGTAACACAATGCATAGAGGTGTTATGTATATTTGACAATGGAATTGAGTTGTAAAATAATACATGGTGATATGAAAAATTACACGCTTGTTGGTCCATTTATCTATTTTTCTAAAACGTTCAAGTTAGTTTATAGCCAATCCACTATCGTCAGAGCCTAACACCAACCAATTTTATAGAAATAATATATCTGCTTACGTTGGTGACCATTGTTAGGCCCACAAGGTAGGAAATGAAACACGTGGCGGCGATAAAGATCTCCCGATTGTAACCCTTTCGTAGTTGCCGTGGAAACATGTCGACAAATGACGTGATAAATCCTTCTGTTTCGACAAACTAAAACAAAAGGAAAATTTAAATGGCTAATTTGACTAATAGCTGGCTAGTTTTCGGTTTTAAAATAAGTCGCTTTTAGCCGATGTTAAAAGTTCGTCTTTAAACACGAGTTTAAATCTATGGTTACAGTAATTTAAGGTCGATACTACAGCTCAAGTATCAAAAACACACACTGTGTTTGCGTCAGAAGTAGTGTCGTTTTTCACAAAATGTTCATTTACTACTTTACAGTAAGTTGTGCAGTTTTACGAGTTTACTCTTTATGGGTTTCCAAAGTCATTCGAATGTTAAAAGTTGTGAAACAATTCGTGGTCTTTGATGGTTATGGCAAACGTGCTGTGATATACATATTCACTAGGAACATGCCAAGAAATTATTAGGAGTGCCTACGATAGTGCTGAAACCGCAAATCTTTAAATACATGGGAAAGGCGCCATGGAGGGGATACCAGTATATGGCCCATTTTATCGCTGTGGTTAATAAAACGACTTCATATTAAGAGGTAGCTATGGCTGTACATACAAACTAAAAGGGCTGTGTGAGACAACGGGAAATGAAACACAAATGTCCATCCGGTATCGGTTGACACCAAATAGCCATGTGCGTTACGCAGCTGCATTAAAACAGGTTATATATTTACATGTTGGTGGTAGGGGATAAAATATTACAACGCTTACCTGGCTGTCTAGACCGAGTAATATCAACATTACAAAAAACAGGATGGCCCAGAGGGTAGAAACTGGCATCATTGTAATTGCTTTGGGGTAAGCGATAAAAGCGAGGCCAGGACCTGTCAAAAACAGAGCATGTAAACATTAAACACATACATACGAGTTAAGAGGCCGACCTATATAAGTAACGTAAATGAGCAAGAGATCGTATTGCGTTGTCTGTGGGATGACAAATAGTGTATGCATGTTGAATGTCGTAAGGCCGAATGGCTAGCAACCCAGACAACTTATATACAATGGTTAGCGACCAATTCATATACATTATAAACAATGCTATTTAATAAACGGACCTAGTGATGAGCCAACCCACCACATGTATACAAAATGACCCAGTTTAAAGTGCATGCAGCATAAAGCATACTCGTATTAGGTAAATGGGTCGAGGCGTATAGAAATCATCGCATTTGCAAATTTTTAACCGAGATTTTTAGTTTTGCTTTATTAGGGTATATTGTGTCGTCCAGTGCATACATAAACAAAGTACTAGTATAGCCAGTTAAATAACAGCACGAAATCCCGTCAGCACGACATCCTGTTATTCATATACGTACAATTATCTACTGTCGGAACAAAAACATATGTGCTTTTACACCGAATTTAGGTTACAGTGAACGGAAAATTACAACGCGAATGGAAAATTACAAAAAAATTGTAATGGTTGTAAAAAGAGAGTAGAAGACCATCCGATTATTCTCTGTAAAAATGTTTCGGCATAAGAAACGCGGTAAAGGTTTGATCTAAGAAACGCGGAATGATTATGTTTTGTTGATGCTGCGGAAAGACGCGCTTATGAAATATTAAGTAGCTCCTACCCGTAAGCCTGCCTGACTTAAGCCGGTATGGCGTTATGTCACCACGGGCTAACCTCATGAATGTTAATGACAAGGTTTACCTGACTCTGCAACTTCTGAAATGTGGACGCCTTGCTCCTCGGCCATGAAACCCAGCACGCTGAAAATAGCGAAGCCGCTGATGAAACTGGTTCCGGAATTGACAAGACTAAGAATGATGCAGTCCTGTATGAAAACATTTATATAATTATAGTTTTGAATGAAACACTGTAGAGCAGACATGGCCGAACTACGGCCCGCGGGTGAAATTCGGTCCGTCGGATTTTTATTCTGGCCGCGGAATGTTATCGACATGATGTAAGACTAAATAGAGATTTCACAGCTAAATTATGATGTCTCAGCTGTATGCTAAGGCGCTTGACACAAGAACGCCTTCTAGTTTTAATAAGTATACTGTAACCTATTTCTTAGTTTAAATATTTGTTATCAACAGTGACAAACTATATGGGGGTGGCGGCACGATTACTCCGCCCGCCAGTCTAAGAAGAAAATAACTTTGGTCGTGATTTAAAAATTGTTCCCATCCCTGCTGTAGAGGGGAAAATTTTAGTCATGTCTGAAATATCGTACAAAGCAATACAAGCCCGTGTGAATAATGCCGTAAATCGGGAGGCACGGAAATGGGAGTGCGGCGGAATCCAGATTTACCCGGAAAACCAGATACCCGGGGAAATGTTATACAAACACGATAATATCCATTACGTTAAACAAAACACGACAGATTACAGTGGAAAGCAGCAAGCACATCACGCTTAGGTTGATCGAATTTAACCATTTAAGTAGTGGAATACTAAAGAGCTGGGTTATTACAGACCTAAATTAAACGGTATTATACACTTCAATAATAATGCATTCTTATTGACCCTTTGCCAGCTTAATACAGACATCCTAAAATGTTAATTAAATGAGCTAGCACAATGGCCTTTATTAAGCAAAAAAATAATATGCTCAATTTGTGAAAACCGGTAATGATCATCAGATGGTTAGCATATTTGCACTTTGTACATCATTTAAACTATCAGTTCATTTACCATCAAGTCTATAACAAAAGGAGGCTCAATAAGCTATAATAGATAAGTTCAAAAATACATAAAAAGAGTAAAATAACCATAGATTTGTTTTATATAGACATATACCATAACTATGTTATAGTATAAAATATAACCGCCCTGAAAGCATTATGGTCAAAGAAAAAGTGTTTTTTTCTCTAGGGAAATAAGGTATAAGAGCCACTTTTCGGCGTTGTTTTCGGCTAGGGCCTGGTACAGAGTGCACCGTGCATTCGAAAGTCGAAGTTCGACACGCAACCCTTACCTTGTAGCAATTATTGCCGAATTTATTGTAGCTGCCAAGTGAAACGAGAGCGCCCAAGCAAATTGCAAATGAGAAGAAGATTTGAGTCCCGGCGTCGATCCAAACCTAATAAAAATAGATTTGTTTTACTTGTAGCTTTGACATTAAATTTGCTCTTTAATACACTAGAGCTTAAACTAAGCGCAAAGAGAATAACATTTTCCTGGTGGCCATACAATTGGTTTAACCCACACGGATTTAAACTTGCAGAAAAAACAGTGTGGGTTGAAACTGGTGTAGACTGGATGTGGTGTGGGTTTAAACTGGATCCGATGTGGGTTTAAACTGGTGTAGACTAGATCTGGTATGCGCCAAAGAACGTCAAACTTACGCGCTGTCGTTTTTGGCGAAATTCCTCATAGTTGCAGTACCTGACTCGACAGTCACGCCAAGAAAAGTAATTAATTGCGGTCTCCCCACGCATTTAACCCAACCGGATAGACCCGTGCTTTAGTAAACTACGAATGGAACAGCGACAGGCCGTGTCACGTGCATTTGAGCCAGTTTTCCGTCTCTGCTAATCGAATGCCAAATGATTTACTGACGCTTTTCATTACAAGTGATTTTAGATACAATTAACTTTAGGCTTGCGTGAACTCAAACAAATTTAAAAAAATTAAAAGTGGACGAACCGTGTTTAAGACGAACGTTAAGTTATATGCGTGGGAAATAAGGAAATGACGCGTGGGCCGCACGACAAATTACAACCTAAGCTGTAATCTTCAGTCAGCTGCATGCAAGCTTGTTTATTTTAAATATCAAAGTATACACGACCTAACCTTAGAAAGCTATTGCAGAGTTTTGTACTCCTAAAGAGACCCAAGAGGCCTGCACTCGATGGGAATTATTTCTTGTTATCGTGACGTCACTAGTGACATTGTGACGCAAGGCAGATCACAAGCGAAGGGAAACATGCCGCAGATGACAATGAAATAGTTCGGTGCGATAATAATCCGCGTCGGGACAGGTCAATAACATATTGCAATAGTCAAACTGTGTGCGATTACTGTCAAGGACAGCGAAAGACTTTAAATGCACGGACTGAAGGTGGCACTTGCAGTCAATTACATTTCCCGTGGTATTGATTTCCAAGCAGTTGAAAAATAACAAAATCGATTACCGATAACCTATCGTGAATTTGATAATTGCTCACTGGTGGAAATTTACAAGTGGTGTACCACTGCATCGCTATTTTTATTACTTCATTTCTAATACGTAACTACATGACGTATTATAACGATTGTCGCTTTGCCGTTTTGCAATGAGCAAAACAGGCGATAACGATATTAAACTTGAACGGGAACATTGTGCCGCAATATTTAATGATTGTGACACTATTTGCTTGCGATAGAGTAATATAGCTAGCCTACAAAACTCGAAAGGACGGTCACTATTCATTATATTGGGTAGATACAAACACAATTTTAACACCAAAACAAACAGCATATGACTGGTTTCCGGTATCTATTCAGGGAAATATACAAACGCAATGGCCACCTGTGGATTCGCCAACTTGTTGATGTCCGGTGTGAGATAGAACCTGATGCCCGTGAGCGCCCCCGGTAATGTAACGCCTCGGATTAGCAGGACAATCAGCATCAGGAACGGAAAGGTTGCGGTGAAATAAACGACCTGAAAATAATATTCAAATCGTGAAGATGTTTGGTACCACACACCGTTACGCAGTAGATTTACGGTTATCTACAATGGTTAACGTACTTCCACGAATTGTTCATGCCATTGATTTCCTGCGGCAATCCCAATCTCAGTGTATACCGTTATAAGCTCTGGTTGAAATGCAAAGTTCGGCGAATACACTTTAATTAAGTTAACGAAATGACGTGGCAACGGAAACAAGTGATTAAACGCTGGTTATCAGTTTAAATACATCGTCTGTGCATGGTCTTGATAGTAAAAAACATGCTATGAATCGTTTCCTGGTAAACTTTGAGTTTACTTTTATTCT
>CH002883.1:1554864-1587488 GCA_000149265.1 Ciona savignyi
AATCGATTCTAAAGATAGACAGCTTAATGTAAGGCGTGGTATTTACTCTATTTAAATGTGGCCAATAAAACTTACTTGTTGAAGTTCTATTTTAATGTAAACATTACGAGTCCCGACGTTGAAAATGATTAAAGTATTAAGCCAATTACTGTTCAACTTAAATGCGAAAATTATCAGAAACATTTTCTTTTTAATAATGGATGTTTATGGTCGTTAGAAATCGTTGATATGTATTATTAGGAAGAAACAACTTTTACTTGCCGGGAGTTTGGGCTTGAGTTGGAGTGGAACGACTGAAATTTCCGCCTGGGGTGAAGTTCAGTATTTCTTTTGCGATGACCAGTCCGTCCGGCAGCGCAAACTCATTTTCAGCAGTGATATCTTCCATTTGGGCTTAAGCTTCCAAGACGTTTAAAACAAATCTTAACTATAAGGAGCTTGCACTATCAACTAAAACATATAGGCATACAGGTATATTTTGTTAACCTTTTATTAGAGGCTAATCCTTCCAATGATAAATATCTTAAAATTTTAAGAACATTAAACGTTGCTACATATTGCTAAGAAATATATACGATGAAGATCTATTTCAGTGTTCACTGATTTCATTTTTTATTCTTCTATTACTTAGAAAACCGTTGTGTAATATTTGCTGGGGTATTATTCTGGATATCACAATAAAATCGTTTTCCCCTTGTTCAAATACGACATATCAAATATAATATAATCAGTATGCTTTATCTGAGATTTGAGCCATCCTATTTATATCCACAAGCCATCTGCGTGCGCTGCTATTGGCTAATGGAGACGTGGGTTTGTTGTTTCAGTGGGAAGCGTAAATACTAAGATCCTTTGTACCGTATACGCAAAATGGCAACGTTATTACGCTGGCCCACACGCACCACAGCTTGGTTTTCGAATTTCTATTGATTCTTAATTGCCGAAACCACAGCGCACATTATGCACATCAATCTTTCGGGCTGGGCGCGAAATCAATGCAGTGACAACGTAATCGGCTTTCAGGCACTGGAAAAACAAATTATTGTGGCATGTGGTCACTAGCGAAATACAATGCTCAGCCTCACATATTTCTAAAAAAATTAAGCGGGTTAACGTGAATGACGAACATCGCTATTATGGAGTAAGTAACGTTTGCTTCCTTAAAAAATGTAAAATGACTGATGCAAAATTACATTAAACAGTATCTTGGTGTTCTTATAATATTTTTATTAATCTTTTATTTTTCGGTAAATTAAGTAATACCAACAGAACATTAAAATAAATATAATCCAAAAACAGGACATATAGAATCACCATAACATAAGCAAACTTATTAAAGTATGTTCGCGCCAGGTACATGCTTGGTTATCAGTGAAGGGGTAAAACTGGAAATACGGACGTAAAAGTCGCCTATAATACTAAAAACTACATAAAACGATATGTGATTTTAAATTAAAGTCAAAATAGTAGCCATCAACAACAATGTGACTCATATTTTCTTTTTGTTGTACCTAGTAGCGAATACACTAACGAATCTGTCATCTCGTGGTCACATTCCATTCCAACATTGGTTTCCTTATTTTTGCTAAAAAAGAAACAACATTTCCTCTGTACTACAAATCCATCTGTCTCCGGTTTTCGATCTGACGTCAGGATTGTTTATTTTGTAATATCTGTACGAAATTTAAGGATCGTGGATTGTTTTCTTGGTATCGATTGAAAATAATCGATTTCCATTCTTATTAAAACAATATGAAGATTCAGTACCGATACCAGCCCTCGAAAACTGTTTTTTATTTTTTGATATGACAAAACCGATTTGTCGGCCTATAGGTCGTTCTTGCGGTCAATAGGTTCTCAAAATCCACTTACACCGAAATCACCTTAAATCATATACGTGTTATGGTCCATTGTGACTTATTTACGCTGGAAAATATGTTTTTTCATTGGAGTATAGAACCACCTGTGTGGTAAAAAACAAGTAACCAAGACTTACCGTTTTTCAAGATGACTGACTAATGATTCATCTTCGACTGAACAAAAAAACAATTACCAAATGGTATTTTTGTTTATTGGAGCATTATATAATCGTTAAACAAATGCGAAATTAGTTCGTAAACTTTGTTTGGCATGAGGATAGGATAGAATAGAATAGGATAGGATATTCATGTTTATCCCCATGAATGGGAAAACCAAGGGGGTTAACACACGGGCAATCGTCCGATCACCTCGCGCCCACCGTGGGGTTACCAGAGCTATTGTAGTGTGTTGTGTGTGATTCAGCCGTTTTTTTAATTTTGTAGAACCCACTAATCCGCTGTGTTCAGGCAATGTCCGTAAAGTGCCTTACCACAGACACAACCGACTAGCTGGCGACCAGTTTCGAACTTAAAACCTTTTGATTGAAAGGCGGCGTACTGAACCGCCAGACTAACCGGCCGGATCATAGGATATTCATGTTTATCCCCGTAAATGGACAAGGCATTTAACCGCAGTTGCTTAATATTAGTAGAATAATTGGCTATATGACAAGTGTTATGCTAAGTCTCCATAAAAAAATCAAAAATACAACGTTCCTGCAGGCGCTTCTGTTACTAATTCACTTCTAAACTGGCACATGATTGTATACAACGCATATAGGCACGAAATCTCAACAACGTCAATGACGTAGGGGAAATCCCCTAACATAAAACGAATATTTGCTTATAACTTTTTAACAAAAAAACATTGAAAGAAACTGATTTGATTTTTGAAATCAGCGTATTTTTTCCATTTATTAAGATATTACTACAATCGACTTCAGTTCCCCTTTAAGTGGTACAATCCAGTGGCTTATAGCCTACATATATACCAATCACTTTTCAAAAATGATCTTGGTTATTACCCCATCATGGACGAGTAAAACAATGTAAGAGTGGGGGTCTCTGCAGACTGCATACGCTCTTTTCGATTAAGCTAGCTGGCCTTTCGCTTATTTTTTAAATACAAGAACGGCGGCATCAATTGTATATATAAATTTTCCCCAAAACGCAAAAAATAAGTTTGGTTAACCGTTCCCAACAAATAGTTAAAAAAAAACTATTGCTTTTGTACAATCATCTGTTTCCATTAGTCACTACCATAATATATTTTTAAACAACTTTTTAATTGAATACTTCATAATTACTATTCTCGAGGTTTATCGCTTTGTAGAGCGAAATAAAAGAACATTTAAGAACGAATCGTAAAACTATTACTAAACAGACTTTGGGATCACGTGCTTGTACAAAACGTAAACATGGCGTTTTTAAGGGTGCCTCTAAATACTATAGGACCGCTTGGATCACTTAGATTGCTATGGAAAGTAATTTTAACCCTGTCCCAAACACTAATCTCAACCCCAGAACTTACTTTAACCCCAACCCTAACATTATTATCATGGCTTTTGTAATTACGAAGTATAGTAAGCGCTCCAAGCGATTAAAGCGCTCCAAGCGCTCCTATAGTATTTAGAGGTACCGTTTTTTTAACGAGTTGTCCAACAATAGGCTAATAGTGTATTAATTTACTTTATTGACCAAGATCCCAGTTTAAATAATAAAATCTAACAGCTCATCGTAATTTGCAGTCGTATCGAATTTTGTTTTGGTGAGAGAGTTTGTGATCAAATACTAAAAATTGTTACCGTGATGGTCAGTGTTTACTGACTACGTCGGACGGATTATGGATACAAAAAATGAAAGTTTTGAGTCGATTTTACGGGTGGTAAAGAAAGCAAACAATGATAGTCAGCGGTTTGCGTCATTGCTTATCATCACAAAATTACTGGAAGCTGGGAAACTTAGTGACCACGAGAGATTAGCACTGTTCAAAGGTATTGGATTTTCATTTCCGTTGAGGTTAATCATAACAGCAAACGATGACAATCCTGACTGTCCAAGAAGTGTCATGGAGTCGCTTGGAATTTCAATTTTAGCCTCTTTTACCTCAAACGAGAAAATGGTGGAAATGCCAGAACTGCGAAAGTCAGTTCCACACATTTTAAATATCCTCTTAAATGTTAAGACAATTGAACCGAGTAATTCTACTTTGGTATCAGACTGCTTGCAGATTATAACTGCGCTAACAAATATTGATAATGGAATTAAAATGCTTTTAAGGTTTCCAGTTATCCAACTTTTGTGTTCCATTTATGAAAAATCGGAGTCCGATAATGACCATAACATGATCATTTTCATATTGACCAAGCTATTGCAAATGGATCCAGAACTTTGGGAGAATTGCGTTGAAAGTTTACTAAACTTTCTTCAGCTGGTTTCTACGGATATAAAAAATGATCAAAGTGAGCGTAAATTCAATATGATTGGTTCACTGAATGCATGTATATCGTCAATGCCAATTTCATGTGCTCAAGTATTGGATGGAATTTGGATTGCGAATGTTGCGCATGGTTTGTGCGATATTTTTACCAGCAGAGTGGGCCCGGAACAACGAAATCCAGCGCTTAACCTGTCTGCAACACTTACTAACATTTTTAAATTAAATTGGACGACCAAAATGCCTAAAGAGAAAAAGTTCCCCGTGTTGTTGGTGCGTTTGTCATGTGTTGAAGTTGGCATTACGGTGTATAATTGGGACATAACATCTTCAGAGAATGAGCAAGAGGTTTTGTTGTCATGCTTTACAGTGCTGGAAACCTGCTGTTCATACGTGGCAGAGTTTGACCAGTCTGAAAACATCAAAGAAATTCTTAATTTTGACGAAATAAAATCTCTGCACTCTTCTTTAAGTGATGCTATTAAAGCGATCGAAAGTTTAATGGAAAAACTTTTAGAAACTGAAAGAAATGAGTTTTTAATTGCATGTCTGCGAACAGTGAGCGCTTGGTTGAACGTACAGGTTTACGCAACTTCTGAAATGGGAATCGCAATTGCACCAACTGTTTTAAAAACCATTAAAAAATGTTTAAAAACAAATGCTGATGATGTACTAAAAACTTCAGCCCCAGCGATTTTGAACTATGCTGAAATCATGCCATGCAGAAATGTGATTATGGAATCAGGAATAATTCAATGTTTGGGGGAAATTCTAGTTACACCAGATGGCAAAATTTCTGAAGAAGCGCTTTGCTTAGTTTCACAGTGCTTAATGGTCCTTTGCTTGGAATCACCGGACAAGGGACCTTTTACAATGATGCTTCAATCTTTAATGCAGCTTTTTATAAGCTTGCCAAAGAGCACAAGTTTGCCGTTTTACATTGCAGCACTGGCGCTGATGATTTGGAATCTTGAAGGAGCTAAACACTATGTAGAACAAGAACGTTTTTTCAAAACACTAGTTGTCTTTTTACACAACATTCATAAACTAGGCGAAACCGGAATCCAGATTACAGAAAGGTATTAAGTGTGTTTTACACCTCTAGTAGGATAGGATATACTTGTTTATCGCTGTGAATGGGAAAACCAAGGGGGTTAACACACGGGAAATGGTCAGATCAACTCGCGCCCACCGCCGGGTTACCGGAGCTATTGCAGTGTGTTGTATATGATAGACACGTTCCTTCAATTTGTTAGAACCCATTAATTTGCTGCGTTCAGGCAATGTCCGTAAAGTGCCTTGCCCAAGGACACAACCGACTAGTTAGCGACCAGTTTCGCACCGGCAACCTTTTTACTTTGTGCTGCGTAGTTAGGTAGGGTTTTTGTAGTCCGTTGGTGACCATCTTATTTCAATATTCATACATTGTTTTTTACCAGTGGATTGTTAAATAACTAAAGTTGGATAGGTAAATGCAACCCTACTTTGGGCATGGGGTAATCTGATAATCATTAAGATCCTTATTTATAATTGCCCAACACAGAGATATAGTTAAGTAAACATATGTGTCTGTGTATGAATAGGAGTTAGTACAAACAATCAACTGATTTTTGTTTTACTTTAGTTACAGGGAGATCTGGCCATCAGTTGAACAACTTTGGCCAATTATTGTTAAGGAACTGATCCGATCTGCCAACAACGAACCTTGGGTCAAAGAAGTCTTATTGGAAAGCGGAATTAAACGAAAAATACAAAATTTAATCTCTCAGGACAGTGGTGAACCAGAATCAGAACTGCATTCTGGATACGGACTACTTCTGACACTGTTTGAGGATTGATTTTAAAAAGCTCATCTTTAATTTGCTATAAAATTGTTATTTTCCAATTTGCAAATTAGTTTTTATATACTGTAGTAAACACGAGACTTAAAACACATGACATCATCAGCATCACACAATCATATTTATGCACAGAAAATAACTATAAAATAATTGGTTTATTAGGCGATACTAGTATAGGTAACCACCAGAACCACTTTCTGAGTGGTTGGTAACTGGAGAAAAACACCCCTAACAGACCAACAAAAAGTACATTCAGTTTTTCCCCCAAAATGGGAAAATACTTGGCAGGTGAATCATTAGGCCTATCACATGGGCAATCATCAGATTACCTTTTATCTAACTGTTGAGTTTCCAGAGCTATTGCAGTCTTAGATATTTTCTTTGGTCTTTCATTAAATTGAATAATTGATTTCTAGTTTAATATGCAATTGAATATTATCAATACATTGACGACTCCACCTGCGTTGAAAAGCAAAATAATTTGAATGTAGACCAAGCACCTGTCTATCAGCTGCTGTGGTTAAATGACCCAAGATGCAAAGTCTCCAACACCGGTTCCGACGATATTGTGTATAAATCTTCTGCGGTGACCCCACCAGTAAAGGACACACCAAAAAGCATTCTGACAACCCTTATATACTCCAGTCCAGAGTATAACCTGATTTGGATAATGAAACCCCCTAAATACATGTACTGGGTGTTTCGCAGTGGTACAAAAATCTAGATTATGTTTTCCTCCTAGAACACAATCAGGTTGGAATCTGAGCATCTCACCTAAGTGCACAACATGTAAAAAAACAAGAACAACCCAATCGTACATTCACAAAATTTATTCAATGTTTAAAAGTTTATGAAATAGTGAATTCCATAACCATTGCACCGTGCGATTTAGACGACTTCTCAACTACAACTAATTGGCAATTAACACAGAAGTCAATACAAAACCACTGTACATTGTCCATTCAATGAGTTCTGTTCTCAGACTCAATTTAATAATAAATATCCCGTGACTAAATCTTAAATGTAATTTTGACATGTTCTCAAACTTAACTTACATATTATTTTTAAGACCTAAACATACATTATGTAAACTGTCCAAGGTAAAGACACGGGATATTCATTTTTCCATAGATGTGTGATAATTATAATAAAGCAACGACTTGTAAACGAACTCTTCTAACAAAAATTGCGCTAAATTTATAGTTCATTTTACCAGGGAAAAAAGTAAAAGCAATGCTAAATATATAGATGTGTAACTCATTTTATATGAATGCAAATCTGCTAATTAAACTATAGATATCTAATAAATATGATTCAATCCACCAGCATTAAATGCAATTCACAAAAAGTGGCCCAAAGCATTATTTCATTCAGAACTAGTTATACACCAGCGTTATCGCATGCTCAGTTGTACCTGGGACCCATACAAAAAGTGAGGCTAATCTGATAAGTACCACTTAAACATGTTCAAATTAAGACCCTGAAATTTCTTAATGGTTTGTTTGAAAGGGGCTTAGATTAGAGGCTTAAGTAATAGAAGGCATCATGTTCACCGGTACTCGAAGGAAAAAGTACATGGCTAAATGAAAAAAGTTACACTAAAATAGTTAACTTTGTTTTCAGGTTAGATTTTAAAAATATCTCTGTACAAAAGTAGTCTACAATTTTAAATGACGGATGTAGAAATGAATGTATACTTTGCAATTACACAAATTTAAATCACAAACAATTGTAACAGTACAATAGCATTCTTTTGTATAACAGGACATTTTTCAAAATATGTTTTACTAGGTTTAACAGGGACGAAAGCCTTACACTATTGAGGCAATTACATACTTCCCAGTTTAAGCCAGTTTTAACAGGTTTAGAAATATGTAAGACAATTACGTAGTGGCAAATGGTGTTTACGGCAGTTCGGAGTGGATAAACTGGCGTAATCGCTCCACATATTGACTGTAGAGTTCGATGTCATTGTGCCCGGCACCTGCAGTTTGCAAATATTGATTAGCACTGTCTCACAAGACCGTGTCCCAGGGAATAATTGCTGTAATTCGTCTCTTATTAGCAATCATTGCCTGGCGGTGCTCAGAGAGAGGGTGAAGTGGATGCTTAAAAAGTAATGAAACTTAAAAGTAATAAATAAAGAAAACCAGTATAAAATAGTAGTACAGATTTGCTTCTCCAAATATATAAAGCGAAGTTTCCCTGTGACACTTGGTATCTGTACTTTTACACCAATCGATACTTACACAGGAATTGCAACTCTACAAGGAATGTATTTAATCCACTGTTTTACACACTAACCTACTTCATAAATCAGTAAAATGTCTGGCAGAGAAATCATTATATTTGTGGTTTTTCATATTAAATTCCATTTTGCGGCTGGAACAAATCAATGAAAGTGGCAAATAGATCAAGCTTTAATTGATTTTTAGATTGACATTCTCTAGATTGTGGGATTGGTTATGCGGGATGTTCAGTAGCATTCTCAATCCTAATATTAAAAGTAGAATTGTGTTTTTCGCTAAAGCCTACTGTGGAACTCTTCAAGTAGACTGCATTATATTGCCTGTATTTTTAGTCCAATGCTAATAATGTATTTAAAGCTTATTGATTTATATTTTTGTTCAACATTGACCATTGATATTATTATCAGTACGTATATTAAACAGTACTTATAGTAATACAAACTTAGAACATACGGGTATAAGACTAATGTTATGAATATATTTCCTATATACAATTCTAGGAAACATGGCAAGACCCAATGGTTTGGTTTAAACAGACAAATTGATTTTGCGACAAAGTAATTATTAGTCAGGTTAATATTCAAACAAAACTTCTTAAAATCGACCTATTTAAGATTTATACAGTTTGGCATGATTCAATTTGGAGAAAAAAACAAAAGCAATAAATTCCAACAAAATCAATATATAAAATTTAGTACAATTACCTCGAGTATTTATTATCAGTTAAATGTAATGATTTTCACATTAGTTTAACACTAAACATTACATTTTAAACTATAATCCATGGAAGCATTTTTACTGGGCATTTGCAAATGCCTGTATGGCAATAGGTAGGAGTAAGTCATCAATTTTAATGGATCCAGCAGGTAACAACTTAATTTAAGCTCGGTCGATAGTCGAGGGTGCAAACTGCACTTGAGGTGTTGTGGCACAGCACTAATAACAATTGAAGCGTTAAGACTCAATCAATGACATAACATTAGAAGCACTCATGTAACTATCACATCATAATCCACATGTGAATTATGAGATAATGAAGTTTAAGGCAACCACGAGTGAATGTCAGTGAATATTTTGGGACACATCTCTTAGCTATCGTGGTATGTTATTTAACCTACAGGTTAAACAACGATTATATAAACTTCATTTACTTACACCATCCTGACTATAACTACAACCACTTGCATTCAAAAAGAGCCACGTAAATTGTATATGTATAAATCCTAAAAAAATTACATATATTATTATATCAACCCTAATACACTTTATCACTGACAATATTCAACAATTATAAATTTTGGTTTAAAAACACATTTATATATAAATTACTGATACTAGGATGGAGTTATTGAGGTATATATTTAAAAATTATACATTGTTTTGCATCTGAATCTCATTTTATTCCAGTTGAAGATAGAAATATATACTCCCAATCATAGAAGCCACATCACGGAAGTTGTTGGTCCATGTTATTGGTTATATGATACCGATATTGTGTAAACAAACTTTTATTACCGTACTAAAAAATAAATTTCCTTAATGGCGCAGTATAACAAATTTTAACGCTCATATATTGTCTGACTAATTGCAGCTTACAATAAACTGTAAATTGTAAACATTAAATAGATATGGAATATTTTTCATCATAGTTTTTGATCATAGCGATAGGTAAGTTACCTTAAAATGATGATTAATTATAAAAACAAAGCACTTGTTAACATAATAAATATAGATTTTTATACTTTGTCTATGCTATTAATAATGGTTAACAGGCAAAGTGTTAATTATTAAAGATCAAAGATAAAAAAGAAAAGTGCATAAAAAAATAAGAAACATAACTTTAAGTGATTAATTTTTGTCTAAAATTCCTATCGAGATAACATCTGTTGTAAAATTGAGCAAGGTTGACAAACAAAAGTTAAAATGCGTGATATTGCTTTTTTAAATCAAATGATAATGGTTCATGGTACCGTTAAGCTTTTAGCGCTTACTATCAATTAATGCTGAAAGGCTTAAAATATTTCGGCGCTTGGGTGTGTAATTGTTAAATTAAAATAATTACTAATCATGGGGCTGCTATTCAGGTGGTTTTTCCATTGCTTAGTTATACTGGAGGCATTATAGTGTCAAATGTGGGGGATAGTTTTGCTATACTTAGGAACGCGGTGGATCCTCTAGAATTTGGCAACTCCTTAAGCTGAAAAGTAGAGTCACACTACTAAAAGAGCGACCGTACAATGCTTAATACCAGTGACAATGAAGCTTACTGTGCAGAGAAATACGTGCATCGACTCTTACCTTCCACCCACAGTGGTTCCACCGCACGAGGGCACTGTTCATAAATAGCAAGGCCGTGGGAGAAATCAATCACTTCATCTTCCGTGCCGTGGATTACAAGAACAGGGGAAGTGACTTTGGGAATTTTTTCTATGCTATAAAAAAGAAACAGATAAACGTAATATAGTCAGACTAAGCATTTTTAAAAAAATTATGAAAACCCTGGATATCTGCAACCATTTGTTTCAATACCTCAAAAGTCCTCAATAAAAGGGTTTTTGGGATTGGAGGATCTAATAAACTTACAATTTACATTTGATCACGCACCAAACCATATACAATCGTTTTATTATTAAATTCATTACCGGTACTGCTTGTTGAGTATAATTTCCTTATTAAACATTTATTAATCACCATATATATATATATACAACATATACAATACAATATATACATATGAACTCGTAATGAGTTTATACTCTGCAACAAAAAAAATATGTCAATGCAGCAAAAAATACATAATTAACCTTGGGAAGACGTCAAAACACCATGATCGCTTGGTGTCAGGGAAAGCAACACGTAGACCAGACAGCAGTGGGGAGTGCAGGATAACAGCACCGCATTCATACTTCTTCGCTAAGTCGATAGTGGGCACGGTCCCAATGCTTTGACCGTACAGTATAATGTGCTCTGGACTCACCGAGTATCTTGGGTTAAAAATCAATTCTGTTTAACCTTCTAGTTAAAATAGATACAATTGTTTAATTGGGTTGCCTAATTTGGTCCTAGACGAATAAGGATATTACTAATTGATCATTTCCATTTTCTATGTATTATGTGGGTATAGTATTATGACTCATAAGATTAATGCTTGTCATATTGATAATTTTAAATAATTATATTTTAAATGTTTTCAATATAAAGGTTTTATTATTATTTTCTGCCATTTTTATTTTTAAATAAGTTGTGTGCCTGAGTGTTTTAGCAATCTCAGATAATCCAGTACGAATGATAACCATACAAAGCACTTGTTTACACAATCCACTCAAGAAGCATAACTAACCTTTGTCTCAGGGATTGGAAGGCTGCTTCTATGTCAGCATAAATATTTTTCTCTGTTGGACTTCCAGCGCTTGCTCCGTATCCGGAATAATCGTACGAGAATATGTTCACCCCTAACCTTGCTGAAAGTCCGACGTAAAAAGAGCTCATTTGGCCGAGGTCGACAGCATTTCCATGGGAGAAAAGGAGGGTGTATTTGCTAGCGGTGAGCGTGGTTGTGCATTTGACGTGCATGCAAGCAACCCGATTGCCACGCGATGTACGGACAAGAAACACCTAGAATATTAATTGGTTAAAAAATATCGACCAACACACCTTTAAACCATTTTCATTTGTCTAGTAACGCTTAACAATTTTTACTTCCAGTACGGGAACATGTAAATACTGGTATATTACCAATCATTTTTTTAAATTTTGGTTACAGATAGTAATAATATATACATAACATTTTATTTATAGCTTTAAATAAAAGATATTACAAAATTAATATGTAAAAAAATCAACAAGTATTTGCATGTGAGAAAACAAACCTCGAGAGCTTGTTGCTCGCGGTCGGTGTATTGCCATTCGGCACGTTCTGTCAGGTGAAGAAGGTATTTATTGCCAGTTTCGTCCGGCATCACTGAGTAGGTCGGATCTGGTGGAATAAATGCCAATTTGGCGGCGATGTGTGACGGGCAAGGCGGGCAACAAAACAGCCGACAAAGATCGGGAAACGATAAGGTGGCCATGGCACGCGGAAGTCGTATCTTCACTAAACTTTCATTTGCTACTTTGATGATCAGGTTACAATACACTGTACCACTTATAGCCTATCCAATTCTTAAACAACAAAGTTTACTAACACACTACAAAACGCACAAAAAAATCAGCAGATCCTATAAAATAGAAACATGATTATAAAGTACAAAATACAACATTTAAAACAAAAAATAAATCAAGTGGTAAATTAATAATAATTGAATTATTTAGTCAGATTTTTTTTCGATTTTTCGATTGCATTTGTAAACAATGAACTATTACGGTCAGTCCGTCGTGCTAAAGCAAAAGCAGTATCGCCACCATCATTTACAATAGTGACATCTATTTCTTCATTCTGTAGCAATAGTTTCAACACATCTGCATTTCCCTTTTCACTTGCTGCAGCATGCAAGGGTGTATTGTTACCGTTTGTGACGGCGTTAATATGAGCTGCATTAGCCAAAAGAAGAGCAGCAGTTTTCGTATTATTCCACTTACAGGCACAGTGTAACGGCGACCAACCATCGTTTGTTCTTGCATCAACATCACCCCCCATTTCTAGAAGTTTCCCAACCACATCCACTTGCCCTTCAGATGAGGCACGATGCATTGCAGTGTAACCATATTCATCTTTCCACTTTATAAGGTCAGGATTTCTCTCCAGCAACTGAGTTATGATATCCAGTTTACCATTTCCTGCCGCCCACAAGAATTTTTCATTTTCGCCATCTGGTTCTTCGTTATCATCTGAATCACTGTCAGAATACATCCAGCGAATATCCATCTAAAATGGTGTAACCTAGTAAACCCATAAAGGGTTGTATAGAAATAATTGTCTTCCCAACACTGAAAGTCCAATTATATTATCTTACTTTTGTTTATTGTGAATCGTAACTTAAAAGGTAAATTTGACATATAGAATTGTAGAGAATTCGCAAAAGTCAATGTGTACTTTATATAATATGAAGTCACTATTACTATTCTCTCACAATTAGCCCACACCCGGAACCGTAAGTCCGAAAAAATTTGCATTTTACAACATTGTGAATTGTCCCAGTTTTGGTGGGAGGCTGAACTTTTAACGTGTTATCGCTGAAATATAATAACAATAACGCTTATCGTTGAGAATTTATAACTAATGCATTTTTTTTCGTGGCAATTACCAATTAGCTAAGAACTGTGTATACTTCAACATCATTTGTACAGACGGTTTATTAACCAACTTTGTTTAGTTTGCTGTACTCGCGTGTAATCAAGAATAAAATCAACTTCTCTAAATGGAGCTCGGATTTGTTGGAGTTATTTTGGAGTCTCAATAGCTAGGGGACTTCAGGTCAGACTTAGTGCCAGGCTGCCAGCCATAGCCCAACCAATCTACTGAATCTCTATAAAATTAAACTGTAACCAGTGCAGATCCAAACATTTTATCTGGTAAATTAATAGGGCCTTATCCCAAGTAAATCAAAGCTGGCCTAACAAGCTTTTAAAACCAAATTACGTCTAGAATCAATCTAACGTTATTCTTGTTACGTATAGTATAGACATTATATCTTTACATTTGTTGTAAATATTATATTGTAGAAAATTAAACTACAATACTATAACTATAACTGAAAGGATTTAGTAAAGCTATTCAAATAAAATAAAGCATACTTAATACAGCCAATAAATAACAAAAATTGCATTAATTAACTAAACAGAAACTGCTGATCAACCAACATAAAGAAGCCATTGTGTACAAAAGCCACCTAGCTGTTGGAATAAATCATTTGGTCCCCCGTCACAACGGGTTACCAGTCGTAGGCCTATGTCTGTTTCAGTGTGACAACTAACGGCCCAAATAGAATGAGATAAATTAGCTTATCATGTTTATCTTCGAAAAAAATAGGACGTAAAATGGATAATTTTTACCGAATCAAGTTTCGAAAGTAGGATTTTATTATAATGGGCTTATGGGGATAGAATATGATAGGATATTCATGTTTATTCCCGTAAATAGAAAACCAAGGGGATAACACACGGGCAATCGTCAGATCACCTCGCGCCAATCGTCGGGTTACCGAAGCTATTACAATGTCTTGTGTATGATTCACACGTTCCTTCAATTTTGTATAGAACCCATTAACCCGCCGGGTTTAGACTATGTCCATTAAGTGCCTTGCCCAAAGACAAAACCGACTAGCTAATGACTAGTTGAAAACCTGCAACCCTTCTGTTAAAAGGCGACGCATTAAACCACCAGACTAAATAAGTCGGACCAACCTTCCGCCGTTTTTGTGTTTTTTAACATATTGTTGTTTTAGATCCCTTTCCAAAGTACCACATAAGCTACCTTCTACCTACCTTGGACCGTTTTCCGAAAAAAGTCCTCAAAACTTAACCCCCATAAACATGTGATCATTTTGCTGTATTGCCTCATTATATCAGAATTTCAATACGAACAAAAAAGTTAACGACGACAAATATTTATCTCCAGTCGTTTTTACGTATATAAATTAAATATTCTCTCTACAAAACATAATGTAGACTATACACAGGTCATTGTGGTGAAGTTTCTGTGGATTTACCAAAAAATATAGGGGCCTATACAGAGCAGTATAGAATTCTCGCATTGTTTGTTTTAATTTTTTTGTGTTATGTTGGTTAGGATCCTCCAACTGTTTTATATACTTTTAACACACCACAAAAGATTTAGCCTATGTCTAACTGTGTATGAAACATTTAAAATAGATTTTCCATGTCAGTGGAATAGAATACACGTACCCTTCCGTCAACAAACGAAGACTAGAGTTATTTGTCTTGTGCCCAATGTTGCTGTACAGCTTACATGGGGTTTTTAATTTTTAAGAAAATTAGCCACCCACTCTCAATTATATAAACCATAAAAATTCTTGACCATTAAGCCATTTTTTAAATTAATAAATTGACTTGCCTGTCATATTGGTATATCAAAATAAAAAATAAAAGGAAAAACACAAAAAATATGTGTCTATTTTCGACGAAGGGGAGACCCATAACTCTATCGTATTCGTACCTGCAAAATATATATATACATTTAGATATATATTTATGTTTATATCCGTAAATGGATAATTGCAAGGGCTTTTTTAGCACACACGGGCTATTTTAGCGTGTTGTATCCTTGTATGATTAATTCTTTTTTTTTTCTATTCTCGTTTGAAAACCCACCTATTAACTGGTTTCAGGTCTATGGGACAAGGACACAATCGACTAGATAGCTACCACTTTTAAATTTGCAACCCTTGGGCTGCACGGCAATAACGCTTCAACCAACTAAGTTATTGGGCGGCCTTAAATTAAAAAGCGCCTTATCCGGTCCGTTTACGCCATTGTACACAATAATGCTGTAAATATAACTGTCTCGAATGGTAGGCTAACTGATGAGAAGTTATACTGAGCAAAAGAGATTTCAGAGCAACATAGGTACAAATACGTATATAACATGGCGTTGCGGTCTCATGGTATACGAAATTAGCAAGGCTATGGACGTTTTGTTTCCGCCCTGTGTATACTTCTGTGTCTTTTTACGTATTTTTCTATTAAAGAATTTTACCAGCTTAAACAAAACAATTCAATCACTCATCCTCGATTTTTAATTTGTAATAATCGGAATCACACAAATGATCACTTAGGAAAATACAGTAAGTAATGTATCAGTGAGTCGAAACTGGCATACAATTTCACAGTGATAATTAGCCGATAACATATCAAATCAGCCAATAAAAATTTATAGGTCTGTTTCCTGCAGGTCCCGCCTCGTCAGAGTGTACATTTTCATTGGTTCCTTTTTGCCTTTCATTTGAACGTCACCCCGAAGTCGAAATTGGCAACGAGGACTGTAACAATCTGGGGACTGAATTGCCCTGCAAATGCAAATGGTCAACGATTATAGTGTTTGTAAGCTAAAACTACGATATGGTACAATATTCATGTTCCCAGTAAAAGAGCGAGATATCGCGCGCGATGTTGTTAGATTACCTCGTATTTACGTTTATTTAATTAAGACAAGTTTCGAACCTATTTTAGAGCCAGACACTTTACCTATTGGAATAAGACCTAATAATGCTATATGTCTAAACTCTGAAGACACGATTGCCTTTACTGATTTATATACCATGTAAGTATAACAAAACAACAATGATTATCTCGATAAACCCTTTAAAGAAACGAAAGGCAACTCTTTTATTAAACCTTACCAATCAAATTTAATGTAACGAAGGTTCTATTAATAAAACTAAACCAAACCAAATAAATGAACTACCTGTAAGTGTATTCTGAAACATTGATTTGGCCGGGAAGGCCGGTCGTTTCGCACCTGGAAGAAATATTCACAGTATTTCCAAAAAGGCAGTATCTGGGCGTACGTTGCCCTATCACTCCCGTTACTACGTCACCGGTATGAATGCCTATCGTCACCTGGGAAACCAGATGAAACCAGTTAAAACCTGTATTCATCGAATCGACCAATGATTTTTTATTAAAGATTTTGGAAACTACTGTAAAAAAACGCGGTCAGCCTCTCATACGGGTTTCGCAAATTACTAAGCAAGTGCAACAGAATAATAATCCGGCTATCCAAAAAAGAGTAGTGTCGTTCAAATTTATATCATAGTTTTGTCATTCATATACAATACAATATTCTGAAGTATTAGCCTTTACTTGACAAAACGGTTACCTTTATACACTCGTTATCTATGTTTATCTGTTTACTGAGGTCCATAATCTCTAGCGCCATTTCGCAGATGTGGCGGGCGTTGTCGTTGCAGGGTTCCGGCAATCCGCTCACAGCCATGTATTTATCACCGACCGTTTCAACCTGTAATCAATATACAAGAAATGAAAAAAACACTTGGACCGTAGTACAATCGATCTCAGCTTATCCAAAATTGCAATAGAAATTCAAAGCCCAAGCCCAATCTTTTTTTTTCAGTTGCAAGTTCGTTTGTTTTAATTAACTAATTTCACATGTGTTAAACCATAGAGTACTAATACTTTTTTACCTTTCTGGCCGTTTTATGAGACGGGAAATCAACAAAAAATAAAGTACACATCCGCCCATAGCGGTAGATATACTTCAAAAAGCACATAACAAGAGATCAAAATCAATAGCTACTGTGTATCACAGTTTTTATTTTAACAAAATTAATGCTTATAATATAGTGATCAAACAACTAAAAATTTCGACTCTTCGGGGAATTGCTTATATATTTGCAGCCCAATAGCTTGTGATTGGTTTAATATTTAATCGATACAAAATGCGTCTTCAAAGGTCGCAAATATATTTCTTACTATCGATAAGAATAATACTGATGCTTTATTTGAATATCAAATCAGTATTTCGATTACCTTATAAACATACGGATTGGTTTTTGGGTCGCTCAATCGGTCAAAGGTCGTGTACACAGTGTTGAGCAATTGGACTATTTTCATCGCTCCGTCCGACGAGGTGTTTTTGGCACAGAACTAAGAAAATAGAAAAGAGAAACTTGTTTTAAAACGCAGATATGTAGGGCAATCGCATTTAGTATTATACGAGTCAAGGTTCCCACGCGCATGGTAGAGATTAACCTTGTGGTACGTCCAAGATATTTTCTATAAATATTGGTATCTAACAACTTGGTAAAGAAAAACGTTAACATTCTGTAAATTAATAAAAACGGGCGAAAGTGGATAACATTCTGTAAATAGGTAAAAAAACGAAAAAAAGGATAACATTCTGTGAATAAATCAAATAAATAACCTGTAACATTTTGTAAATAAATAAACAAACACGGCCCACCTCGCTAAATCCGACGAGTCCACTGAACAAGATCGTGACGTTATCGAACCTTTTCGGAGGCACCTTTTTCTTGTGACGTAGTTGGTTGGCTACCCAGTGCGGAAGCACAGCGTAAAGTAGTCTGTGGGGGGAATTAGTTTAAAGACGAGTTTTGTGAAAAAATAATACCATAATTGCAGGTTAACTGCGCGAAAACACAAATAGCGTTACAGTAAGTACATGAACAAAATTTAATTTAGGATCCTATGGGGTTGTAAAAGCGGAGAAGATTTATAAAGAAGCGAACTTAAAGTTGATCTGTATTAAAGTAAATCAGCCACAACCTCGTCGACTGTGTCTTTGATAAGACCCTTAACGGATATTTTCTAGAATACAGGACTGAATAAAATAAGAAAAATAAAGTCTTCACCACATTCAACACACTTAAAAAGCTGTGGTAACACGGCTATCGGTATGTGGTATTCTGACAAAACCCGTTTTAAAAACCCCGAGTTTTTAGAAGATAAACATAAGTATCCTGTCCTATCCTACTTGTCCGTCATCTTTTTTTCCCTCTCCCGAGCCAGCATGGTATGTTGCAGTTTGTCGGTGAGAATTTCGAGACTCTGAGCCATTTTGTAATCTTCCTCGAACTGCTCGCCCAGTTGCACGAGGTCACGTGTTGCGTCGTGCAGTGGGAGATCGCTCAAACTTAACCCGAGCGTCGCCAGGTCGTCGAGGCTCATTACGCTGTAAGGGAGAACCCCTTTTAACGCCAGGCGAAAGATGTGTATGCATCGGTCAATAAATCGACCAGCAAATTTAAAGATCGCAAAAGATATAGCAAAATCTAATAGCGCAGCAAAGATAAGAACAACTGACAGATGCTAGGTGTTGATTTTTTAGGCCCTTATCTTGGCTTTTCCACGCTTGTCAATATATAACAGGCGAAAACATTTTAATCCAAAGTTGATTGTTATTAGATGTTATTCGCCGGGGAGACTCTTACATTATATGGCCAATATGAGTGAATAATGCATATCACAATTAGATACAGCGAAGATATAAATTATGACTGACGCGAAGTAACCACTAGAATAGAGTCTGTAACCAAAAATTTGGCAAACAAGAGCTAAATCCGTTAATTTGCACATATACCAGGAAAAATACTATATTCAACCAAAGGCTAACCAATCGATTTAATTTAGTAAAACCGATAAATTTAGAATTAGAGTTAAAAAGCATGCTAAAGACTCAATTAATCAAGTCCCTAATATTTAAATTAGATTAAATCGATAAATTAGTCATGGGTGGATACAGTTTTTCCTGGTACATGTGCAGATTACATGTTTAGCTCTTCTTCGCAAAATTTTTGCTGACAGTAGATCTATGAATTTACATTTTGACAACAAATTCTTCAAGTGCCTTTTACGCGCGAACTTACCTTGGTGAACATAAAAACAACATTTGATTGCACTCGGGGACCAGAATCATTTGTCCTTTCAGGCGGAGGCAGGAACTTTCTCGGTCCGATCGTTCAGCGCTCTTCTTCCGCATTGCTTCCGGATTCATTCGTTCTTTAACCTCCCCGACCTCTCCACCGATCGTGGTTTCTTTCATGACGTCTTGTGTTTGAATGATCCCTATTAAAGTTACACGTTATCTGATCTGAATTAAATTAAATTGTGGTTCATATTCCCAAAATTGTGGTTTATATTCTAGATTGAAATCCAAAAAGTTTGATTAAATCCTGGATTAAAATTCGAAATAATGGTTTAAATCTCGGATTAAATCCCAAAACTTCTTTTAGCTTAATACAAATGTCGTCCCCATGCCAGTATCTACTCTTGTACCGTTATCGGTTGCTATAAAATTGAATTAGCTCGATTAATTGTAGTCAAACAAATTCTTTGCTTCCGGAAATTCTATTTGAATAAGGTAGCTATGTTAACTAAATGGAATAATTGTTATATTTGTTAATAAAAATGCTGTTAAAGTTTAAAAAGCCTTATTGGTAGTATGTGTGCGCGTGTGGTCAACGGGAAAAGGATAAATGTCTAAAACCTAACCACATTTTGGACCCGGTATGTCATTATACGGACATTGTCTCGATCATTATAGATTAGAATTGGTTGATCAAAACAATCATATAAAATATATAAAACTATGCTATGGCCTCGGCAAACCAATCGTGGAACGAGGTAATTTAACGCTTGTCCCCGTTATAACGATTGTTGCTGTTTCACACAAAAGAATAAAATTAGGAATCCCATTCCACCCTATCTTACTGCTTCAGTAGAATATATGCAATTTACCTATTTTTGTTCGAAGGACGAAAACTTGGTTGATCTGGGAGTTGATACTACTGAAGTTAAAGTTTATTCGAGGTCGAACGAGGTCAAAAAGGTCGGTGACCTTTACCGAGGGCGTGACTTCGTTTTTTGCAGCGGAAATGTCGTCGTCGCTGTCGTATGTGGCGTCACACTGACAGCAATCTAAAAATTGGTAAGGTTGGCAAAACAAGGATCTTTTCTCTATAACAACAGTTCAAGAGAGCAACGTCGAAAGAAGACAGCCAGGATTATATGACGTAACAATTGTTATTGATCATAGCGTAGAAAGCACGTAAAAAGGCAATGAATCAAGATTTGGTTCTAAAAGAGCAGCTGCATGCACCACACCGTATTATGAACACGAATGTTAGAATTTAATTAAAGGCCAAACGCATACATCTGTCGAAATTGCTTGTTGGATTGTTTTGCACAAGTGTTAATAATCTTTAATAAACCACATGTTCGTCTAAGTATGAAGCAGAACATTAGTAAAATACTTAATGCTTTAAGTATTGCATATTATTTGCAAGTCATCGTTAGTTTGCGCAAAGGAGTAATGGACGCGCCTGTGTGGCAAGTACGGTCGTGTGGCCAAATGGTTAACGCGACCGATACAGATACCAAAGTATATACAAAAACAACACCCATTGAACGGCAGCCAATCGCAGCAAGCGGGGAAGCACAAGCCGCTCCTGAACTGACCTTCACCCCACTTATCGAAAAGATCCTCATAGACCGTACTTTGATCTTGCTCCCCGTCCTCTTCCTCCGAGCAATCCTCTTCTACGTCTGATCCGCACTCACACAGGATCTCCGCCTCCTCGCAAACCGGCATAAGTTCGGGGATGATTCGAGCGATCGAGGACCCAGCCTGGGTCACAACCATGCTGCTGTCAAACATCAGATGGAACGGCAGGGCCTGGGAAGTTTAAATAATAAGAATTCTAAAGATTGATGCTTTTATTTACATGGGCTGTTTAGCTGTTGATTCTCCATGTTTAGACCATTTTATTTAAATAAGATAATGAGGATTTCAGTTGAGGCTAAATATGTCCGGAACAAAACGAAATTAACTTGTTGTATATAATAATTTGTTGTTGTTTAAACTGTTTTTTGATTTTATCCTTGCGAAATTATTTCATGTTACTGCACGTTAGCCGCTCTACGGGAGCCATTACTTCATTTTTTACACCCGCCCATAGCTGACAGTTGTTGTGGTATCGAAGCTAGTTACTTGCTGTTCATTTTAGTCGTTGGGGAATGCTATTAAACGGACGTTTGAGCCCATATTTTAAACTAAAACTAAAACAATGTATCTGCGGTATACAATACGTTAAATTAGCTCTGGCATAATCAGGTGACAAATGTCCATATTTCAAAACTGTCGCAACTTTTACAATCTTCGGTAAAAACAATACATTAGCCAACCCACCATTAATCTATTGAACATTAAATATTTTAAATACGTGTGACGTTTTTACAACGGAAAAAACACGGAAAAAGTACCATGGGAGCGAGATCGTATTTTTTAACGAGTTGAAATGCTCTTCTCCCACTGTCGAAAAGAGAAAACCCGAAGCGTCACGTTTTTTAAGGCGTTGAAAAACAAGGAGTCAAGCCTATCCTGCTTGATGGAAACGCTCTGTTGCGACTTACGTAAGTCTAATTACATTGCAAATAAAGCCTACGCACTTTCTATGCTTGAGATGCGCAATGCGGAAGAGTTGTTTTTAAATGGGAAACAATAATGTATAGTCACGGAAAAGCTAACGGGCACTACGGCGTTACCTATATATTTATATAGGTACGTTTGTGAACACAGAAACTACGTCCTACACCCGAATTGCTCGCAATGACCTCGCAGTTGCATAAAGTGAAGTTCTAACATGGGCAACCGTCGGATAACCTCTCACCAACCGTCGGCTTTAATTATGCTAATGTAATATAGATTGTGTACGAATCAGACTTGCTTTAGTTTTAATAGAAGGCAATGTCTATTAAGTGCCTCGTCCATAGACACCACTGACTAGATAGCGATCAGTTTCTATCCCAAATACTTTTAGCTAAAAGAAAACACACAAACCCTTCAATCTATTCGGCCGGATATGGTAGACGGACGGATTATTAGTTAAACGGTTTTGGTATCGAACCAGTCGCTTAACCAGATTATGGGTACAAGGGAATCGGATCATAGCCTTTATTTTCCTAAGTATCACTGGTCGTTTCAATTAAGCACTTCATTTTGGTCAGCAACAGAAAGGCTAACATACTTTGCATAATGTGGGAGCACCAATAATTGGTTCCATGGTTGAAATTGCTTCCTCGATTGTTGCCAAGTCCTTGGTTTTTCCGCCCGACAACGTTCCCGACTTCGCCACAATCTCGAATTGAACATGATCGCAATTTTCGTCTTTGCGTTTTATAACCTGCAACAGCAGAAATATAAGATTTAATATACAAAAAACAGGTTAAAATAAAAAGAAACATAATAAGGAACAGAAAAAGATGACATTGTTTTTTTAATCAATATATGCAATTATAAACAGATTATATTTAATTCTTTTAAATTGCTTGGGAGTCAACAGCGAATGACTATGCAGAAATTATCGAGAGCCTATTTTGGAGATTTAAGCATCGTCCTCGCGTCTGAAATGTCTAATCAGGGAGACACAGAGTTCTGTCTCCAGTCCGCAACAAACATCTTAATCTTAGGAAATCAATGCTGGCAGCAGCTTTTATCGAGCGCGAACCGCGGGATAGTTCGACCACGGGCGACAAAATTAACTTCGATTGTCTTGTTCGGTTGTCTCTTGTGGTCTGCGTGTCTTGTCTATGCTTTAAATTAATTTGCGCCAAACATTGTAGTTTGGCAGCAGAAGGCGAGCAATCCAATGACTTTATTGACGCGCCGGTCCCGCGGGAGAGGGTGATGCCTTTTGATGGGCGGATTTCGTGCACGAGGTTAAATTAAGGCTACGGTTTCGGGGTGGTCCTCTCGAAAGTGGCGGACCAGAGTGATAGGGCAGAAATTATCGCATAATTGAGCAGCTGCGCAATCTGCTATAAAGTTACAAGCTCGCAAACAAATTGCTTTCTCATGGCCAAACCGGCGGTGAACCCCAATACCCCACCATGCAGAACGGGTAACAATGCGAATGGGTAAAGGGTGCGTTGGCGTACTTTATAAGTTTGGTTCAAAACATGTATAGCTAACAGTTTGAAAGCTGTGATTTTTTAAATTAGCTTTGGGTGGTACATTTGGCCTCTGCCCTATTATGCTTTTACAAAGGCATAAATGGCCTTATTAACATGACTTGTCGCAATTACGTAACCCAATACGCATTAAAATGACGCATTTGATAAAAACCCAAAGGTTTTAAGAGCAAAACACAATTCATCCATCCGAATTTGGGGTCATACCCGGTCGGTTCTTGATAAAAAATTTTTTTATTGTGGATCCATTTCGATATACGGCGAAAAAACGTTATTCCGCCGCTGAAGTTGATTAAAAAGTCATGGATAAAGTCTATTATCCAGCAAGACAAGTTTACTGCAGTGACATTCATGGAATGGCTGAATGATAAATTGACAGGTATAGTTCGAACGGCGGATCGGCTAACGTGTATACCGACGAGGCACGAATTAATTCACGCGTTATAAATCGATTCCATGTAGATATAGGTCTGTAAATGTCAATCCGGAAATCTAAAATCGAAAAGTGTGAACATTGCTCGTATAACCGACATCCCTTGGCAAATAGCAATAAAGCGTGGCCTCGGTTGTGTAACAACAGGGAATGGGTGGTTTAGACTGTGCGCAACATAACTTTTATTTACTTTGGCACAGTGTGCATTTAAAATTCCCAGGAATGTATCGAGTTTTATATACTTATTTTGAAATGGATTTTAAAAAGACCAGTGTAAGTAATCCATTTCGATAGCTGAAGTGGTGGTTAAATTCACGAGAAAACAAGCTCAAGCGATTTGGTCGTACGTTTGGTTGATTAAAAATGTGGCGGGGTAAACAGGTAACGCAAAGTTCAAGTTGGTGGCATAATCCAATGGTTTCCAACTGGGATCCCGAGACATACTGGTTGCTATTTGCATTAATCAGTGATGCCAAAGGTTGTTCGCCACTTTGGTCCCCTGTACTTGTTAATACGACCCGGTAATTGGTAGTAGAAATTACAAGTTTAAATTTAACATTAATGTGTAGCTCCACATTATTTTCTTTTCTTAACGCCTGAGTGCGTTTGTTAAAACGGCATAGAACGTTTTAGCAGCAAAATTACTGAGAGATGCCACGGTGCCGCAAACTATTGGCCTGTTTGTTAGTAGGGATTAACCATTCTAGAATAAATTTCAAATTTAATTATTTAATTCGAATAGGAAATAATTCGGATTTTTTTTTAATTCGAAATTAAGTGCTCATAGTGGAAAAAGTAAATTTTATTTATATGATTTTGATTAAAACTTATATAAGAGTAGTAAATTTTGTTCAGTTAACAACGATGATTATTATAAATAAAAATAAATTTTATTTATTATTCACACAGGCAATTATAATTATCCTTATTAAATTAGTTTGAAAAATGTCGTTTTCTTTTACAGCGGTTCAAAATTCTAGATTCTAGAATTATTCTAAAAAACAAACTGATTTTAATACGGTTATCTCTATCAATTGACAGTGTGTACTGGAGCAGTGTACACAAACATCTCCATTTTTATCCGGACCGTATAAGCCATTTTACAAACAATGCCTAAGCCCAATGTTTGACCTTTCACCACATTCACCTCAACAATTCTGCAACTTTTTATCAACCCTTGCCAAATTGTCGCCAATAAATAATATACCATCACAATGCTGCACCCCATGACTGAAGTGTAAACAAGCAGTGAATATAAAAGTCGTAGACATAGTGCGTATTGAACGCTACACGCAAAACGTAACGTTAAACGTTAAAAATTCTACAAAGTTTTTCGTTTATTCCCGTGGAAGAAATTCCTACCTGGTTTTGAAACGTTGCCTTATCCAAAATAGAAAAACACTTGGATAATCGGTTTTTCTTTCAGTCGTTAAATAACCGCCTACAAAATCAGTCCACGTCTTACCTTAACCTCCGTTTCCGTAGCGTGGAGTTTCTTGGATACCGCTTTTACGATGCCGATCACTATATCTTCCAGTCCGTCCCGCTCCGAGTAGTAGTGCAAGGTCAAGGTGTCGTCGTTGCCGTTGTCGGTACAACGGAAGCTGGGAGCTCGCATCCCAGGGTACACCGAGCTCAGGTGATCGTGCAGGGCGTCGAGGTTCTAAGGGGAATTTGCAGATCAATTTTAAATGCCTTTCTGGATGTATTCGGAAAGTTTTGGTTTTATTTAGTTTATGTTTTCCCTAGTACTAAATAATGCAAAAGGAATCAAATTACGCTCGTTAAAACACGTCATTAAATAACGGGATAGAAATAAATAAATATAGAGGACCAAACCCAAGCATAAAAATCCGAATATTTTGTATACTTTTATTTCTTATTAAATCTAAAACATATAAGCCCATATGAGTTTTTGTAGAACGCTATTTAGTAATGGTCAACAACTCACCTATTTTGGTCGCTATTAATAAGCAAGGCAATAGCTTGACCGCACAAACATTGAGGTTATAATTACATGCGGTGATATATGACACTATTATATGTCCCGCAATTTAGATTCGAAGAGTTTTAAAGGTTACAGGCGAACTACACACGGTAGGTTAATCATTTACGTTCATCATTATGATACACACGCTACATTCGATGAAATATAGAAATCACCTCCAGAAATTCTCTCACGCTGGAGCCCAGAACCCTTAAAATCACATCGTATCCCGACTCCTCGCAAAACTGAAAGAAGAAACTGCCGAAAAGTTCCAGAATCTTGTCGCTATCCGTTTCTGCCAAAATGTTAATTTTAAATGTAATTTTAAAAGGCATCAAGCTAAACGGTATAGCCTACCTATAAATAGTAAGACATTCTGGCATAAAGCTTACCATTATCAACTTTTATTTTGGATAATTTGTTTCGCTCCAAACAAAGACGTAAATTGATTACCCTTTAATAATTAGGTTAAATAAACTTGTGAAATAGTTGACTACTGAACCAAGCCGAAAACGGAAAATCTAATAATCATGATCTCTAAACGGATATTGCGTTAAGTATCGAATACATTCCTAGAAATCTTTCAAATGGTGACAAGGGGATGTGATGTAAATCACTAATATGTGCACACATCGCGATTTACCGGTTTCCGAGCAACCGTAAGCGCTAATCATTCGGTAAACCTCGACACAGTACTGAACAGCGGAAGGTAAAGTTGTAAATCTAAAGCTGGGTCGCATGTGCTGGTCATTTGAAACGACTTACTGAGGACTTTTACAGCGGCCTTGACCAAGTCGAATGTACACACGTCATCGTAGACAATTCGTTGAATGAACTGTCCCTGCATGTGCAGATCTGCTTCCTGCCTTTGAAAGAAAATTAAACTTAATGTACTAAAACTTTTAAACTTAATGTACTAAAACTTTTAAACTTTATGTACTAAAACTTTTAAACTTAATGTACTAAAAGATTTTTACAAAATATTGTTATTATCGTAAAAGTTGACTTACTTTATTTCGTTCCAAATTTCTTCCCCAAAATTCCGAAGAACCAACTGCTCCAAGGCGTAATTCACGAAGCCGTACTGTGAAAAACAACATATATTTCCAAAACGTCACATTTGTAAGCCATGCTGTACAACATTCCGTATTTATATAGCCTAATACATAGTTTAAAAAATGTCAGGTAGGATTAGCGTAAGATCGGTCGGTATACGTACCATGGTGCTTGGAACCTGTCGGCGGACAGCTCTTCTGATGTGCTTGCATTTAGTCTCTTACTTTCCAATGCGCACCTTATCAGTACAGCATCCCAGTTTTATGAGGTGGAGCGTCGTAAAAACGTCGTTCGCCAAGCTTGTTTTCTGACGTCACACTAACAAACGCGGAGCTAAGGCAAACTCAATGTATATTTCTAAAAATAAGTTAAAACCAATACAAGTAACTATTTTGAAGTTAAAGTAAGAATTAGAGACTATAAGCTCAACATAAGAAATATTTCTTCTCAAGTAGAGCTATAAATTCCTAAAATTGTTCTCCCCAAGATTTCTCTACTGTGCTACTTTTCGTGGTCTTTAGTGTGGCAACCAAAATAGAATGTTGCCGAAGCTAGAACTAATTAAAGGTAAGTTGTCCGCTGCTGTGCTGAAAAACTATCGAATAATTGCATCGAAACGGCTATTCCCTTGCTCCTAATTTTAATAAGCTCTGTGTCGGTACAGTCCCATAGCAATACCTGTCTTAGTTGTCCTCGAATCGATTAAATGGCAAGCGTTGCTAAAAGCTGGCACCGTGCACTCTCAAGTAAGCTGCACTGGTTTGCCTTTGTTACCCATGCAGTGATAAACCCGGTTCTTCAATCTCCACTCAACGTTCTACATGAAACGGCTGCCGAAAGTAGACTAGAAACTGACAAAAAATCGAACCAACAGCCCAGCTATGTTGACTAATTAATCCAAGTGCCCTTTTATTTGTAACTCGGTGAGTTATAACAGTAAAGGCTGTGCGGTATATGCGGATAGCTGTGGTAAACACTGTATTGCCTCATTACTGTATCGGAAAACGTGAACGCTAGCTATGAATAAAAAACAAAACTTTTTGCACTACACTAATGCCCAGTTTTGTGGAATGTATAAAACCGAAATAGCTTGCTACTATACTGTTTTATTAATATTGAAAACAGAAAAATAGTTCCACGAAAATAATGCTATTATCCCGAATGATATTTATTTGCCGAACATAGATTTTCCATCTGGAAGGCTAGACAGGCGATAAAAATGACGATGACCACAAAGATTAAGATTACTAACTGTATCGATCTATATAGCGTGTGGACTAGCAAAGATATTTTCCATTTAATATTGTGGTATAGCTCAATTAGGTGCTCTGATTAAAAAGGTAAATAAAGCAGGTGGCGCTGACCGATAGTCTGTAAATATATGCTGAACCTATTATAACAGGGAAATGGTGGGACTGCTTATTTAATTGTTACATTTTTGTCGCATTGTTACATCATAAAGAAAGCTTTTATTTGGGATTCTACGCATTGACGACATCTTACATGCTTTTAGGACATAAAATCCACCCTTCGATTTGCGAGTTAAAATTGCTCTTTCGAAAAGTTTAGAAATAAACCCTTTTCGTGTGTTAGCAACCTATACACAAATGGGCTAGTTATAGTACTCCCACTTTTGTTTACATAGCATCTGCTTAAGCGTTATATAAAAAAGCACAGCTAAACAAAACACACCGACTTGAAAACTATATTTGACCATATCTCGAGTAAGTAGATGCCCTAACACTATAATCAAGAATATGACTAATACACTAATCACTCGTCACGTCCGGCGGAAAATTTGTTTTGATTTCGTCGCGTGAAACAAACCTGGTTTGTAAGTGTGTAGTTTCGATTTCCAGAGAGAGAGAGTCAAGAAAAAAATACCAAATTTAAATAATAGCTAGGGTTGGCGTATAAATTCTTGATTAAGAGTTGACCGATAATTGCAATACACCGTAGTTTTCAACTACAAACCGTTAGAAAGCGATATGGATTACATAAAACGTCCCGATTCCGGTAGTTTTAAACTTAATAACGCTTTAGTGGATTAGGGATTACTTAAACTTGGTATTTTCGCACTTGCAGTAAGGTAAACAAATGTACTGCTGTTGGAGCGATTCATTCAAAAAGTCCGGACGATTGCTGGAAAGAGGTCCAGGAGCATATAAACCCCAGAACACAACCTTTGTTTGCTGTATTGTAACATTTTACGGCCAATGTGACATTACAAAGACATTTGAATTAACCAACAAACTTACCGTCCATGCAAAAGTGATTTATTAACAGAGCAAGCATATAGATGGCGTCGTTTAATGGTTGGTTAATTATCAGTTCACGTTTAACCCGGGATGTGGTCAGTTAACGATTATAACCAGGTGGCCATGATACTGATTCGTTATTGGGTGGAATGATTAAGTAGATGTCATATTATTCCACTGAAAATGCAAATAAGTAATCGTGAAGCGGCGCTTATATACAGGTAAATATATCCCAGGGTTCATTTCTGATCACGTCACAGTAGCTTCTTATGATTGTTGGTGACGTAGGAAGAGCTCCTGCTGTAGATTTCTTTTTCGTGGTCGACGATGAACCTACAATGAATTGTCGTCGCTGATTTAAGGGCTGATCGATATAAAGTGCGTTCGTTCTGTCAGTTGTGCGTATTCTCCGCGTAGCTCCGGCACAAAAGAACATTTTACGATAATGAAATTAACTGGCTGTACCCGCGCATTTAAATCTGTCGAGCGAATATAAATGTTTCTTGGAAAACAGTTTTTTTCAGTTCTCGCATGGACGCAGCCAGTTGGCGGTAAGTTGAACTTGGGTGGTAAAAGGAAATAAAGATTCTGTGCGTTAATCGTCATTGGCATTATTTAGGAAAACTAAATGGAATGAAGGTGTAGGTGGGGAACATCACACTCCAAGGAAGCTTACGTCGTTGGGTTGGACTTATATACGTTGAAGAAGCTTTATCATACGGTCAATCGTGCGATAACATCATGCCCGCACCGTTGGGGTATCACTGTTTTTGCAGTGTTATATATGATGGAGGCGTTATTTTAGTTTTAGTTCAACCCATCAATCTGCTGGTTGACCTCCATTAAGTGCCGAGCGCAAGAAAACAACTGACTAGCCAGTGCCTGGTTATAAATTTTACTTATTGAGCAGTTTCCGTCCGTTTCAAGTTTTTAGCTTTGAAAATTAGAACGATAACCCTTACGACAAATGTTACTGTGAGCGTGATCGAATTGCGACTTACTTCAGCAAAAGCTGGATGTGCTTCAATATTATCTTCAACTTGTGATCTCGAATGTCCATCCGGGCGAATATCTCCGGCAGTTTAACTGTTGTGAAAAAACAACACATACAATGACGTAATAATGCACGCATTAAAAAATAATACGTGTTATAAAGTTCATACATACCGAACAATCGTAGAAAATGCTGAATGCCGTAAACAAGAGAGCAAGGGACGTTGCAGTTGTCTTGAGAGCGGTAGTCACTGGCAAATAAGCTCCATTCCCAAGCCTAAACACAGTAGACATTCCGTGTTTTATTTTAATTGCAGATCAGAAAAACAATCATTTAGCTAACTGCAAACGCCGGGTTTTATTACTTTACTTATTAACCAAGTAAATAAACGAGTAAAATTAGTTTATAAAATGAGAAAAAGCCAATGATCCTATTCCTATATACAAAACGTCAAGAAACTAATAATTTAGGTTATATTGGGGGGTGGGTAATATAATATGGACGCATATACAACTGCTTTATTATGGACTTTAACAGAAAAATAACAATTTGGGACTGTTAAACAACCTAGGTATTTAGTTACTGTTTATGTCGGCCACATTGTCATTGTTTGCCTTATACTGCATATATCAAAATATTAATATGTAAAAAAAATCTAAACCAAAATTAGTATATAAAAATTTAAACTTTTAATGGGTATCAAAACCACAATTAATTCGCTCAAAACAAAGTTTTTAAAGGTTTACAAAACTGTAAAAATTATACACTGATAAACTGTTTTGTGACCTGTGCGAGCTGCACAGCTTTCTTGAGGTCGCTTCCAGCTGTGGCTATGTAAGCTTCCCGGCATATTGTACGCAGATTGATGTCCGGGGAGGTGCAAGTATATCTGGGGTGAGTGGGGTTGGTTTAGCTACCTTAAGGTTCACTATTATTGTTGTGATCAAACCTTGTACGTTGTACCCACCATCATAGTTAAAACTACAGTGCATTGTATATGATTTAGACATTTCTGCTGGAGCACCGTGCGTAAACTACTCGCTTTAACAACATCTGAACAGATTTAACTTAAATATAAGCAAGAAAACTGTATACTAAAAAAAGGAAAATTACCTACAACCCCATTCCTAACCTTAACCTAACCAAACTTTAAACCCATTCATAAACCCTTCCCTAACTTCCCTTTCAGTGTGCTGTTTTCCTATTTCCCTGTATCTAATCAGATGTGTGTAGTGTGCACAGCCAGTGTGTTAAGTGTTGTAATCTTTCTTGACCTGAAAACAAACATGGGAATCTGAATTGTGAGCTTACCTTCCCCCTTGTTGGATGAGGTGTGGCAGTGGAGTGGTTGTGTTGCATCTGCCGTGCTGGTGGTTGGCTGGGGATCTCAGGAATACTAGTGTTTCCAGGTGCAGTGGTGTCTGGCGGCGAGTTCTATCAGGGTCTGTTGAAACGCGAAATGGGTTAGCGCACAAAACGTATTGGTACAAAAGTATTAGGTTTAATTTTATTAACCATAAATCACACTGTGTATTACATCACTGTATAGCCTTGTTTGAAATTCAACAATCGACATATTTAAAACTCAATGTTTTTTTTATTTTAAAACTCCATTAACAACTGAATAAAATGTAATATATATTTGTAACAGACAACTACACAAAACACATAATGCCAAGACTAAAAAACTTCCGGTTTTAAAGCAATGAGCTAATAACAATCAGGTTTAAAAAATGTTGGTATCGTCAATTTTCTACTTTTTAATCTGGTTTATGAAGTTGTTCAGATAGTATTGTCCCCTACTGTGGGAAGGAAGTACTGTAAGCTGTAACAACTGTTTGCTTTTGGTGCTTAGTTTTTATAGGACAGATTTCCGAATGATACAATATGATTAATGTATAAATTAAAAATGTACAGTTTAAAACAAACCGTTTCTTTTTTTCCCTCCTTCACTCTGTGGGGAGGTGGGTGGAGATATCTGCAGGGAGGAGGGGGTTAACAATTATAATCCGCACCTTAAAACTACCAGTGAAATGACTGTAGAACGATACAGAAATATATGCAAAGTACATGACTATAAACAGTGACATGCATTGGGTGGAACT
>CH002883.1:1593314-1609784 GCA_000149265.1 Ciona savignyi
GTTAAATTCATAGAACATCACGTAAAGCAAAAGGTAACAAACACAGAGACATGCATAAAAGTAAAAACGAAAAGTCCCTTTTAAACACGTCGTTAAAATAGAATTATAAAATTAGTTCATAAGAGACCTGGCGGTTAAGCCTAGGCAAATTAGATTTAGTTATTTGTTACAAAAATTTAAAAAAAATGTTCAGCAATGTTTATATAAAAGCAGGTTATTTGGTTATTTTTTGAGCAATTTCCGTTATCGTGGCCAAGATGCCTCCAGCGCCTATGATTCGATTTGTGGCACAGAGATTCAAAACAAACTTGATGTCTTGTCCGGGATTTTCCAAGCACTGTTTCCACACGGATACATTCTCTGGGGCATCGAAACCTATGGGAAACGCCACGTCAAATCCTATCTGTACAAAAAAAACTCTATGATAAGTGACGATTATTACCGGAAGAACATGCTACTGATCCTTTGCAAAGCTGCGAAACTTCGTGGTCATTTCGACCTTTCACAAGAAACTGCAATCGCAGTTTTAATAATTCCTCTTTTGTTGAGCCTTTGAAGACAAACTTGTGACCCCATCTTTAAAAAATGGCGCATCAGTTAATTGTTTTAATCTCTTTCACCTCGAGAAAAAGGTAGCTGAGAACCAGTAGGGTTAGAAATCCCGATCTGACCGACTTCGATCTTTGTCCTGAACACTTTATGCGCGGTCGTGTTCTTGAGCAAGGCACTTAGCAGACGTTGTCTCGATTCAGTTTATTTCAGTTGGATAAAACAGGATAGGGTAAGATATTCAATGTTTGCTAAGTGCCTTTCCCAAGGACACAACCAACTAGACCAATTCCGACCGTGCATTTCCTTGACTGGAGGTGGCGCACTCACCCAAGCTCATTACCCGAAAATGACGTTATATCAAATATACAATTATACAACAAGTTACAAAAGCTCGCACAACACGACAGTGACAAGAGGTAATATGATGAATTCCAGAGTAAAAATGACTGCCATTTTATTAAACTCGGGAATGAAGCAAACATATCATAGTCTGCCTTAACCGATACGCACACTATAGCCTAGATAGCAGCAAGCGAAAGTTTTGAAGCAACATTCATAGAATGCATAGTGCTATACTTTGATGAAACAACGTTAATCTACCTTGCATTTCCATCTGTGTTGACGTAACGATGAGAACTCCGTTCCTCCTGTATGTTCTTATTGAGGTCACCCTTTTTCGTGAGCTTGACCTTTGCCTTCGTAATTCGTTCATTTGTTTTGCCAACAAATTTGAGCAGATTCTTTCCTTTGCAAATGGTAATTGTAAGCAAGGTATTTATTTGATTCTTGCTAGGAGAACGAAAGACGCCGAACAAAGCCTCTTCTTTCTCAAAGATGCTGGCATCTTCGTCGTCCTCACTTAAAACACAAACGAAGTCGTTAAAGATGGGAAGTTTGTCAAAACTATTAATTATTCGGAAAAGGTGTAACTTTTATGTGTATTTACAGGCCTATTAGGTGAGGTAGACATATACCACTTAATTTTTACATTGATTTCACAGAATATCTCAGGTTGCTTGTTGTGGCTATGCTCCTCAATAATGTTTTAGACCAAACCCTTTATTCACCCAAGTGACTGTACTGGGGTTACTGGATAATGCACAAGGTTAGGTAAAGTAAAAACAAATACTTACAGTGCTTCGCATAGAGCATGGAAATCTGGAACAGTGGCTGGCGTATCAAAACGAATTTTCAACTTCAAACCAGGCGGCTGGAAGAAAAGCAGTCGTTATTTAGCTGGACTTTAGATAAAAGCTTTAGTAAGTAACCGTTTACCGCGTTTTTGTCTTCCTTTAAACGTTGCAACTTTTCTTCGTATTTTAATCTTTTCTCCTCGCGATATTTCAATAAAAACGGATCCGGAACGTAAATTCCGAGTGAACGAACATACTCACGCTGTAACTGCAACTGGCGGATGGCAAATTTTTCAGGAAACCTCTCTCGAAAGTAGATGGCTTTTTCTAATAAAGTTGTCGTTTCGTTAAACGGGCGCCTCCTCTCCAAAGATTCGGCGATCGATTCCTTCATAGATTCTTCGTCGATGAATTCTACATTTTTGGTTAATAAGATATCGCTGCACTCAATCGGCCTTACCTGATGCTAATTAATAGGTGGACTAAAACAACACCTTTAGATCAGTCTACATCTTAATCAACAGCCTGTAATAACTTCGGTCACACGACTGTTGACACAGGGTAATAAACATTTGTCATATTTTATCAACCTTTGGATTTTGCCATCTGAACTAAAATATGTGCCAACTTGATCAACTGTTTCTCTTAAACCTACCTTCGGAATCACTTATCTCTTCAACCTGGACCGATGGCTCTTCGTCAGAACCCTGCAGGATTTCCACAACTGTTCCTTCTTCTATTTCTTGTTGCAACAAACTCTCTCTTCTTGCCACCCCGGTCAGCTCGTCTTCAGCGCCCTGAAAAATGCTTTCGCTCATCCCTTCTTCTATTTTTTGTCCCAACAAACTCTCTCTTCTTGCCACCCCGGTCGGCTCGTCTTCAGCGCTTGGAAACATGTCATCGCTCATCCCTTCTTCTCTCCCCAACAACAAATTCTCTTTTTCACACGCCACTATATCGTTCATTTCGATGTATTGCGCCGCCGCGAATTAGCAAGGCAAATGATTTTAGACATTTTGGTGATCAAACTCGGAGGTAACCGGAAACAGATTATTGCGTCATCCAATCGAAAAATATAAACAGCTAAATATTATGAGCAACAGCAACGACCACGGGGTCATATGTTTAAAACATTGAGGTGTAAACCATTAATATGCTTAACATAACAGTACTATAGACGAACCAAACCTTTAAATTAACCCTGCATACATAACACAGGTCGAACCCAGGCCACCATAACAGTAAATACAGCTAACTAAAGTATGATTGATTAATACCTATGTGAGTACATTCCCAGAATGACACGTCACTGTTCTCGTGTACTTACTAGGACACCATGAACGGTGTAGATAACAAACAGTTTCATAGACTTGTATATCTTAATAGGGCATACCACGGTATCGATAGAGGTACCTTGTAACGGCGCAAATTATTTATGGCAGAATACTAAGGTTTTAAACCCTCTGGGTATGACAATGCAACCAAAATGGATTGTCTGGGCGACAGTGTTTTTTACGTTTTTATAATGAACCGTGAAAGTGTAACCTATTTAGTGAACTAATAACAATCAATAAACCAAATGATGGAATTACGAATTGAATAATGAACTAGGGATAGGATATTCAAATTTATCACCGTGAATGATAAACCAAGGGGTTTAACACAGACAATCGTCAGATCACTTCGCGCCTAACGTGTGTTGTGCATGATTTACACGTTTTTTAATTTGCTAGAGCCCATTAATTCGCTGGGTTAAAGCAATATCCATTAAGCGCCTTGCCAAAGTACACAACCGAAAAGCTAGCGACCAGTTTCGAATCTGCAACCTTTCGGTTGAAAGGCGTCAAACTAACAAACCTAACACCTTCTAAGTTAATGAACAGCGCAGTAAAAATGAACCGATCAGCACCTTCTAAAGGGTTGATCGTTCGGGAAATGGATTATGGATAATGATCTTAACAACACACGAAAATCCTATCCGCAATTCATGCATTTATTAGTCGTGCTCCTGGCGTCGAAACAACGAACTCCGACCCACCCAACCACGCGAAAATCATCGTACACAATATTTAATTACGTCACTGGACCGTGTACGCAATAGTTCCGCACACGGGTATAGTTTGGCCAGCCGATTGAACACCGATGGTTTTCTTTTCTAAATCAGTTACGAACACGCAGTCGTCCGCGATGCGCTGCTTGCCTTTCAACATGTCGTAGTAGTCGGGCAATATGCGAGGCCCTGAAACCGGGTCGTCGAACCGGTAAAGTTGGACTTTGTGGGAATCTGCGAATAAAGGTTGCACAAAATACGATTAAAATGATGTACGTTATAGAATAGAATATTTCATGTTTATCCCCGTGATTGGGAAATGCAACAAGGGAGCAATCGTCAGATTACGTCGGGTTATCGGAGCGATGGTAGAGTATTCTTGTGATTCTTGTGACCCATCATGGCAGTAAAAAAGTGGCCAGTAAAATATTGTAATAGATTTAACAACTGGACTGTGGACCGAAGTTGTTTGATGATATTGTTGGATTTCCTATAGTCGGAATACACAACTACAGAAAATGTATTGAGTCGGTTAATGAAAAGTCGTTATTACACACAATTTTCATAAAATAACACTTACCACTGTCGGACTACCTTAGCAATTGCAGTGTGTTGCATTAGTTAGGAGACATTGCTTTTTCTGTTCATATCGTTACACCACTAAGCAAAGGACACAACTGACCAGTCAAGAGGCTAATTTCGGGGCAACACTAAAAGGAGGGAAGGAGGGAAACTGCTCACTAAAACTAAACCATTTCTAACCTTTCTATAACACTTAACCTGAACCCCAGAACTAACCCTACTCCAACTCCAACTTTAAAACAAACTATAATGCCCTAATCTTTATTTTAGTGTGCAGTTCCCCACCTTCCTTCCTTTAAGTTTCCTGCTAATTTTGACCTCTTTAACTTTCAGCGTTTTCGCCTGCACACAAGGTATGCTGCCCTATGGCCAAATCAAACGCTAGTTACGGGGATAATAATCAGGACAAGACAGGTGAAACTTACCTTTTATGTAACGATTGACTTTTCGAATCCGAGCAACAATGGTGGCAACACTGTCACTGTTGCGAACAGGTACTTTGATACTAAAGTGTCCACTGCACGGTTGTGGGTTCAATACCTAGGGTGGGAGGTGAATGAATTAATTAGAGGTATGCTGCCTTGTTCTCAAGTTAATTGGGGGAAATGAGGACATTGGAATTAGGTGTCATAATGCAGTCACTGTAATTGGTCTGTTGTACTTCTGGTTTTATATCACACTTACAATGCATGTTAACCAATTTTACTTTTACTAAACACAGGGTGGGAATTTATTACGCTAAAACCGGTCTACTGTACTTTAATCACAACTATATCGTTCTTATTTCAAATTTTAACTAAAATTCATTTCATGAATATTCATACCTTCGGGCTAAACAATCAAAACAAATTATCCAATGAAATAAAACTCACCGATAGCTCAAGTGAAGGGATGGTAACGAAAGCGCAGAGAGGATGGCCTGGGCAACAATCCTCCTGGATTTTTGCATTTCCCTCAGTTGAAAATGCCACATCAACTCCATCAAGCTGTGGGGTGGCGTGTGGTATGTTAGAATTAGCAGATGAAAACTTGCTTTCGAGTGAATTGCCCAAATTCAACATTTAAATCGCAATAAGCCAGTTCGGATAGCCTGGCTTTTTGACAAGATCTTGTGTATGCAAGAGTGAACATTTGTTCATTAATTCAAGATATTTTTTTTACTATTTTTAGACACTTTTTATATTGATGTGTTGTTTGAGGTGGTCATGAATTTTTGTACGGTATGCATTTTTATGCATGTATTTACTGTGCTTTCAGATTGGTTAGCAGGCTCTTTGCCCAAATTATGTCATAAAGAATTAAAAAATATTTCATGTCAATTTGGATTCAAAGCACAAATGTGTTAAGGAATGTGAATTAGAGTTCATAGACGTAAGTAAGCCATGTAAATAATATCGTTAAGGCAGGAACATGATATTAACCTGAATGACTCTGTTGTATTTGTTCTGGTCTTATTTTGTCAGTTATTTCAAACAAAATTGTCAATAGTGTTTGCAAGGAGTGTGGCTCATGTATCCGAAGTTAAATAATGACGTTTAAGCGTGATCGAGCAGATTTGAACATACTATCGGTACTTATACAAAACAACTGTGAAAAAATGCTAAGATAAGCGGATTACCCTAAGGTGTTGGAAGGTTACAAACACACAGTAGAATTAAACTAAAATGGTTTGTCACTTGTTTGAAGTAAGATGGACAGATGCTTTACCCCTATGTGCGTCAACATTAGATAAAGCTACCTCCAAAGTATCAGCCAAGTAGACAGTGTTGTTGGATAGCACTGTCTTCTCATCGAATGCTGAGGTGAGAGCCAAAGCTTGGTCCACTCCGTTTCGGTTAACCAGCTCCTTCACCGACGCCACAAATGGCATAAGCTGCAGAGAAGGAAAAGAAGATTAAGAATGTGGTATTGTGTTGCATATTTAAGCTCCTTATTTGGTTTGAAAGCTTAATTGACAGAAGCGAATTAAAAAAAAAATTAAAAACTTTCTATCTATAATTGTTGGGTTATGTTATTTGGCAAGGTTGAAAAACAGTAAACATTCAATGTTATAGCAAATAACGAATGTTAAAAATATACTGCAATAGATCCGGTAACCTGACTAATTATTTATCCTTGCAAAACTGTGGAAAAGTTTTACTCATTACAATCTCTGCAAGTGGGAAATGTACACTCTTGCCCAACAGCTACCTTTATGCTACAACAATGTGTTAGTACATTTCAAACCACTGTATCAAGCATGGTCTATTAACACAAGGGTGGATTGAATCACATGGGTGCTTATTATTCAACATTCAAAGTAAACATCCACCACAGGAACCTGCCTTTTTCATGTACTTCTTTAAGTCCTGGTGTTTTTTGAATTCCTGGATCAGTTGTTTATTCTCAGGAAAGCTTCCACCATTTGCGTCATACTGCTGCCTGTTGTGATGTAATAAAGTAGTAAGCAGATCACGAGGCGTACATGCAAGGTACACAAAAGGGACATCGACTTAAAGAGAAACTGAGTTGGTTGGATTTGATTTCTACTTTTTTCCACTTCCTCATATTTTTTACTTTTGAAAACGTGTACACAAAATCCATCTGTGAACTAAACACTTAACGAATAAAAAATAAAGGTTTTCAATTACTAATTTGATTAATGAAAATGGTGCTGCAGCCTTACAATCATGTTCATTGGAATAGAGCCATTCAAATTTATTGAATATACCCAACTTAATGTTTTACAGACCATGTTATAATAATAAAAGAGTACAGTTAAAAGATGGGTCATCATCAATTTACTTTATGCTTAATTGAGAGTACTGTTAAATGTTAAAAATGATAAAAACCTTGACCCCAGTTTTTGTTTAACATAAAATTCAATTGGGTTCAGGCAACTTTCACTAAATGCATTGCCCCAGGGGCACAATTGACAATCAAGTAGCCGACAAGCAAGTAGACTTTGTTTTAAGTGCCTTATAGGTGATGGTCCAACAAAGTCAACACTACAGGTTATAAGTATCAGGATCTTGTAGTACAAGGTGAAAGCGACAAACCTTAGAATCTGCAGTGTAAGTTTCTGCCACTCCGGGTAGTTCTTGGCAACGTACACAACGCAATTCGTGGGTATTTCAATCCCTTTCTGTATACATAATGATTTTTTACATTTAATTTGATGTATTGCATGTTATTTGTTTAAATTATTTCACATACAATCTAATATTGTTCTTTCAAACATTAAAAAAAAGGAAGCTACGTATCATGTGTTGTATTATATTATGTGTTATAAAAAATTGTAAAATACAAAAAATTATGACCACTGTATGTTATACTGACTGACAGTTTCTTGCAAATGTTGCAACTTGCAATGCTTATTGAATCGCTATTCAAGCAAGGAAAAAATAATGGTTAAGTGCTTTACATGTATCCTGCTTCTACTAACAGTCAAATGATCAGGAAATGGTTTCTTGGCAATTGTCCTGAATTAAATGTTTACAGATAGAGTAAAAGAGTATGCATAAGTTTTTCATACTGACCGATTATTTTTTGCTTTTGTATACACATAAATCATGCAAACAAGTTGATTAGTTTTGGTTTCTTTAAAACATAAAGCAATGAATGTCAAATTTAGGAGATTTAGTTGGTATTGAGATTTTAGTGGATCACAATTTTAAAATAAAAGAGAAAACATTATCAAAATCTATGTATAAGCAGTAAGCACAGCTCTAACATAGACATTAGACAAGTTAGCAAAAGCAAGTGTTATTTACACATGTGTTGATGTAGCTATGTTTAAAAATAAAAACTCCACCTTAGATTTGGCTTGTAGCAGTCTGTTCTTCAGTCGAAGACGAAGGTCGTGAGCAGTGTCCATCAGGAATTCCGACGACTTGACCAGTGTATCATCTATATCGCCACCCACTGGCCATTTTGCGTACATGATCGACTTGGGCTGGAAATACAATTCCGTTGAATGTTCTTAATAAGCTGCTTGTCAGCTGTATTTAAGCTGTTGGATCAGTTTAAATACACAACACTTAATAAAAAACAATCCAACAAAAATATTTTTTACTTTAAAAGCTGTCAAAAAATCATTTTTAGTTTTTACACTAATCAGCTTTCTAGATATAAAAACATAAAACTGACCAACCACAAGTTATCTTTAGTAATTAGTCAACCAAAAAAAAGTAGTTGATCAAGAAACCTAACACTATTATTACTCTTTTATATTAGGACTTTTAAAATAAAGTATCATTTTAAAACATATAGGACATCTTAAAATTCCATGTTTTAATTTATACTTTAGAGTCAGACATTTAAATTTAAACAAAATCGACTAATTCCCGTGCACCATCCCACTTACCTTGCCCAGAAGTTGCCAAACATATTCACACACGTGAGGACATATTGGGGCCAGTAGTAGAGTCTGAACCTCAATGTATTTCATCACCAATTCACGATTCATGCCATCCATGCTCAGCTCACGATATTTATCACGTGCAAGCTGCGTGAGACATTGAATCATTTCGGGAATGTGATAACTTGTAGAACAAGGTAGCAAAACAACCAAAAAGTAGTCTGGTAATTGGAAGATGGTAGATTTTGGGTATAATACCAACCAGACCTAAAAAATAGTTTTTTTTTGCATGGTAAAAACCTGACAATGATATTTCTGCTTGCTCTGTATTCCGTAATTTTACTAATATGCCAATTATTTTAAATATTACTACAGTACACTTAAATTTAAAATTTTGTTTCATCTCAAATAAAAATCTCAGAAAATACTGAAAATACCTGAAACTCGAAGAAACCAGTTTTGAGTGCTTCTTTAAACATCATGTCATTGTAGTTGGCTTGTGTCGCTTGTATTGCGATGTTCATTTCACTTGTGAAAACCTTGTCGTTAAATGTAGTTGGTGGTCCTTCGCGGAGCGGAATCTAAAATCGATTGAATTCAGCGTATTGTCTCATGGGTGGTAATCTCCAAGGTTAACACCAAGAGTGAACCTTTCATTTAACTTTTGGGGGTGTGGACAAGAATACTGATATGACAGCTTAAATGTGAATTTTAAGTTTGGGAATAAAATTTCAACAAATATTTGGTATGGTGAGCAAAATCCTTTAAAGTTTCTTCTATGTTTGGTTGGTTAGTTAGCTCATATGGGAACATGTTGGACCATAAGCTGATAGTTTGTGGAATATTAATCTGATGTTGGCTAATCGACTTTCCCTGGACAATCATTCCGGTTTAATGGGATAAATAAAAACTATAGTAACATCTGCATTGTAGTAAAGTAGCCTGCGAAAAGTATATCAACTGTTATATATTCAGCAGTTTATTGCTTGGAGAAATAATGTAACACTACCAACTATTATCGGATATAAAGGGACAAGCCACGTGGGGCCCAAGATCATAGAGAACAACAACAAAGTCCAGCGATTAACCTAAAATCAGTCAACCGAGTAATGACGTCATAAATACGAATAAATACACACTATCAACCAATGAATTCACCCACCTTGTTATTAAGAATTTCTTTTACCCATTCTACCCAAGTGTATAGCCGTAATATTCCGGCGTCCGCCATTTTTTCCACAAAGTTTGCGTCTTCTACAGTGTCCCCTGCATCGGCGAGGGATAGTCGCATACCTGGAATGGACAATACAATACTAGTCTGGTGGAACTATATTTTACAAATGGAATTTTGAAATTTACTGTTTCCAGCTCTTGACTGTCAAAATCAGGTTGCAGCAATTGTATTTTTTTGCAGGAATTGTAATTAGAAGATATTTTACTCTTGTTTTTGTTAGAAAGTTCTTAGACTTTGATATACAATAGAATACTGGTAATAAATAATTAAAATGCCTGCTTTTTTCAACTATCTTTTTTTGGGTCATAAGTGTTCGCTTTTTACCTTTATGCAAGGTTTTTAATTACACATATCTCTTGACACTTGGCAGCACCATTTAACAGCTTAATGAGAGCTAACTTATTAAAATTTTAAATCTGGCTCTGTTTAAATTTAAAAAAATAATAATCAAGACAGAATCAACAAGAACTTTGGTTTTCCTGGTTTGGCACCACCTGTAATCCTAGAATAAACAACAACAAAACACATTTGGTTTTCTATAAAAGAAAAACTTTTGTAAACACTTCTTATTAACCATAAAAAATAAAGAAACACTTTAAAAGAAAAAATCAACAAAAATCGTTAAAATCGAGAAATTCAAAAAAACTTTCCATCCACTCACCATCTGCTGAGAACCTGTCGATAGCATCTGAGAGAGTGAGAAAGTTCCCCGTCGATTTCGACATCTGGAAAAGTCAATCATGTGGTTGACATTCGTTGAACCGTTAATGGCGCACAAGTGGCATTTCCAATCATAACAAACACAACACAATAGGCTAAGAGTGCTTCAGTCAAGAGTATAGTAACGGTTAAGGAGTCATTATAACTTTTAAGCCCATGTTTTAAGTAAACTTGAGTGATTTCAAAAACATGTGATTTAGAAAAAAATGAATTTTTAAGAAATTTTGATGAAACTGTTATGAATCAGCAACATATATTTTAAGGAACAAATATTTAATGGAACGATTTTTTATTTCAGTATAAAATAAAGGCCTGTTAAGAATGCTGACTAAGCATGGTTTTGTCCTGGGACAAAACTGACTGGATGCTGTGATATTAATCATTTCAGCCAGTTTGTATAATAATAAATCACGTATAAAACAAAAAGATAGATTGCCTAAATTCAGGGCTCAGAATAAATTTAACAATTTTTGGCTAGAAAAAGGATTAGGGCTTAAATTTTATTTTAATTTTGTATTCAGGACTAGGAAATAGGGCAGTGCTTAAAATAAATTTGAGCAGTGGATCAATAAAAGGCACATGACCAAATAAACAAGAATCCAATTAGTTGCCGTAGCACTGGTATATAATGCTATGTTTATACATATCTATATTGCAGTATCTAGTGTGTATTAATGTTTATAGGGCAGTTATAGTTAAATCTCATTTACTTATCTCAGAATCTCATTTACAAATTTTGAATAAAAATACTCCAAATTGAAATTTACAAATCCGAATCAATAACTGATAATATATATTTCACTCCTATTGTATACACTATACGCCATTGCAGGAGTGGGGGAAGGACAGCTTAGACATCGGTGACACACAAAAACTTATCAGATAGGAATCGGTGGGGTTTGTGTAAACGAGAAATAAAACATATGCAATCACGCAAATTCAACATGGCCACACTGGAAATAAACTGGTACTGCCAATGAAAAACTATGCAATCAATGTTATTTTAAGGGGACTCAAAACCAACCTTTTCAGAGTTAAGCAACAAATGTCCATTTGCACGAACTGCTCTTGGCCATTTCTCCTTATCCGGCCACACAGCGCAGTGGTTGTATAGGAAGTACGTGAGATGATTTGGAACAAGGTCTTTACCTGGAATTAAATAGTTTGCAACATTAGTATAATTAGGTGAAGGATTGATCTATATTAGTGGATCTGCTAGAAAGCACAGTCATCATGACTTGTCATAATGACGCATGCTTGAAGGTGAGGTTAATGCAAAAAATTAAATGTGGTCATAAACCTAAAGATATTTTTAAGTGGTTCTTAATGTTTGTTTTGGGGACCAACAGTAAGGCATTTTAAACCGACAAATAAACTGGCCATCAGAATTATATAGCAGTTCAAAATAACTAGGTACTACACCAGCACATCCCAATTTATTATAATAATTATTGTATAATATTAGTTAAAATTAATACGTAATTGTCTTAAAATACATTTTATACATAACAACTAACAACCAACACTAAACTGCTTTTGCAAGACCTATATAATTATTACCAATAAATTGCTCAAGTTTGAAAAAACATCTTAAAGTTTGTTACACAAACGTATAGAAAACATACAAGATAACAATTGTAAATACAAGAGGATCACCTGAAACGCGGAGATCTAACGGATACCAATACTTGAACTCATTGCGAAGTTTATCCAACGTTTCTTTAGCAATGTCGGTGGATGGGTAGGGGGTATCTAGGAAGATGTAGTCCCATACTTCACGGGTCATTTGCTCTGCTCTGTGGGGGTGGGTGGGGTAACATGGTTTTCAGAAATGTAACCAGTGGATTATAAAAAGAACCCCGTCCGAGTACTTCCTAGGTTTAAAAAAAAGACACAGGAGAAAGGCCCAATCACTAGTAAATGCTTAAAACAGGACAATCATTCAATAATAAGTGCTTTCAGCTATCCGGCAGTTTAAAATTGAATTTATGTTCTACCTCTTTGCAACATTTATTTGTATTTACATATTAATCAGTAAGCAAACTGGACTGCCAAAATTTCTAATTAAAAGATTCTTAATTCAATATAACATAGCTAGCAAAAAAACTTGTTGGTTAGAAATCGAAAATTTACAATTCTCCGCCGGCTGCACAATTACTATGGGTGAAGTTTGCACACGAACTCTTTGTAAAATGCTCACCTGATTCCCAGTTTGTTCCCAGCACTCCCATCGAACACCCCCTCCTGCAGCAGATGTGTCACGGTGTAGTATGCCATGTAGATGCTGGAGTCCGAGAGCGATTCGATCAGCCATTGTTGGTCCCAAGGAAGACGAGTGCCTAACAACGAATGAAAAACACTTTGTAGAAAAATGTAGAGCAAAGAAGTGGTTGAAATGACTAGACACCTGTTTATAAGGCTAAAAGCCTGGAAGGCTATTTAGTCCATTGTTAGTCCATTGAGAAAATACCTAATGATGAGTTTAAAAGCAAGGTTGGATGATGTTGAATAAATAGGGAGTAAAAAACAAGGGCGGAATTAAAATTTTGTTGTTTCTACTTTTTGATTACATAAGTCAGGCCACGCAGCTCAATAAGTTAAAATGTAAATGGTCTGTAGGCAGTGAAAAGGATGTGCAAACAAAACCACCCAATAGTTATTTGTATTTGGTTGTGTGCCTTTCAGTAAGGTATGGTTGTACCCTTGAGGCACTTATCGGACATCGCCTGAATCCATTTATTTATAGGTCGTACTATAACTGAAAAAGTATCTCAATCATGTACAACACACAGAAATTTATATAAAAAACTGACTGTAAAAAAAATCTGATGATTACCCATATGATAATGTCTTACATTGTACTGCTAATGGAGATGAAACATGAAAATCCTATTCCGTGTTTACAAGAAAACACTAAAGTCATAGCTGGTTTGGGGTAAAGATAAAACTGCAACATTAAGGTTTGCATAAAAAACAACCGAATAAGATAGAGGAAACACAAGATATTTTACCAACTAACCAAGGCCGTAGGTCCGAGAGCAAGCGTGTTCTTTCAACCAATCAAGTGTGGCTTCGAAATTCCGACGAGTTTCGTCGCAATATGTGTTGAGTTGGTCGAGTGCTTGTTTCGCTTTCCCTTTCCACTCCTCCTCTCCGTAGTCGAGGTACCTGTCAGGAGGATTTTGTGTTCAAACATTCTTACGGAACACCAACAAAAGTTTACGAATCATCACGAGAAGAGATTTACTAAAAAATACAAACTAGATTATTAAATCAATTTCAGCAGTTGGAATGTATAATTCAGAAGACACACTCGTATGGACAACAGAAATAGTATGTTGTGGAATAAACAACACCACGCACCATTGATCACACAAAGCCACCACACATTCGTCTCCGGATCTCGACATGACTTTGCGCTCGGGCTCCATGTAGATGACGGCTCCCCCGTCCGCCACCATCTGCTGCTGGATGGTTTTCTTCACGTCCTGAACGCGCTGGCCCTCGAACCCTTTCACCTGTTGGGCCAAGTTTGGGTTAGTGCTTTGTCTTACACCCGTATGGTTGCTGGATTGAGACTGATTGCTATCTGGCCGGTATTCCTAGGCGATACATTTGTGGACGTTTTAGTAATATGCAACATAGTAGCTTATTCGAAACTAAGCTTGAGTTATCAGTCAGTGACGATGAATAAATCCTTCATCCCAATTAGAATAGAAATATTAAGTCTTATAGAGGAAGATGTGTTAGACTAAGAGTATTAGTTAATGCTTCTAATCTTTAAGTAAGAGTTATGCTTGGAATTGGAATTTAACGAAATAAGTTATGTTATTTCATACCATAGTTAATGAAATTAAAATTAAATAATCTTCCTTCAGAAACATTTTAGTATGAAGAGAAGATTTTGGTTTACAGTTTGTTGCTACCATTAACCCGGTGGGTCCAAGCGTACCACTCTGCTCGCCATTTAAAACTAAAAGAAATCAAGTTTTTAGATTTTATAGCAAAATAGAAACTCTGAGAAGATTTGATACAAAATGTCATAACACAAGAAATCCCACCAGCAATGTTCCTTCATAGAATCCCTTCAAATAAACCATTTCCTTAGCTTCCGCCAGCTTGTCCTTGTCATTTTGACTTTGGATTTTAAGTTTCTCAACAGCAAATACCGCTGCCAGGGAACCAAGCTCTGGTATTTCAATGATCGGTACCTGGAAGTTATGGTTTTTAGGCTATCAGTAAAGCTGAAATATCAACTTACAGTGCCCATATAATCAAGTGCACATGATTCGAAAGAAAATTAATATTAAAAGACTAATTTATAGGAAAATTAAACTAATTACTTGTCTTTACTGATAAAAAAGCACTCTTATTTCTACATTGAAGAGTAGACCTTTTTGATACAATTGGATTGTCAGTGTAGGACATACTGTTGGTTTGTCAATTTGGGATTCTAAGTATTCATTGGAAATCAAAGTGTACAATCACACTTTAATACTGAATTATTGGTGCCATTCATACTTACGTTTTCCTGCAATTTGATAGGAACTTTTAATCTCTGAATCAAGAAAATATTAATTGACAAGCCGCATGCACAATAGTAGAATGAAGAGATGGGGGGAATATGTTAGAACAACAGAAGCATTCAGATGTAGACAGAAACTATTTTGGCTCACTGGTTCAAATGGAAGGACCATCTCATCCTTGATCCCGTACTTGCTCCTGAAGGGAGGTTTCCGCTTCAAATCGCAGAGAGCTGCATAATCATCGGGAGAGTCGGAGGGAACACTCGTCACCACTCCCGTTCCCTTGTCCTCTTTGATGGTGAGCATAGGGAGAGTGTAGATTACCTGGGAATAGCTTTTTGAGAACCAATAAAAATGACAAGATCGGCACGTTTTATAATTTGTAATTCTGTTTTTATAATTTAAAGGCCAGACAGTGACCGCGTCCATGTTAGCAGGTATGTTGGTAAATGAAAGATGTAATAATATCAGGGCTGTGAATCATATAATAGCTAATTGGTTAACCATTTAATATTGTTATATTAAACCACTAAAAATATGTAAATTAGATGAACTTACAACCTACTATAACCACAACATAAAAATAGTGTTGCAGATAAGCGTACGAGTATAAAAAAGCTTTTTGATATACAAGAACATATTCATCCAAAGAGTGCATATAAGCCTTTTACCTTGTATTCAGTCAATGGTGCGCTGAGCGGGCATCCCATAATATCTTGCCCGGTGAATTGCGCAACAATATCTACTTTTCCCTGGTCGGCAGTCATCTCCTGGTAGGACATGTTTCTTGCAGCACGTCGCGTGCTTACAAACACCTCCCCATTTTTCATCTAAAGAATAATTTACAAAATTTCAATATAATGTTCCTCGTTTGCACATAAACAACCCATAACGGCTTTATATAATAAAAATACATGCAATAACCTCACCTTATACGCAATGTATGGAATATCAGGATGGATCCAACAATTAGTTTGTCCAAACATGGTCTCAGGTCTCAGTGTAGCTGCCACAAGGTAGATATTCTGACCAGCCAAGAAACTGTAAACCAAGTTAAAATAGTTTTGAGCATTTTTGTGGTCGAATAGTTAGTACCACTGATTCGTCTACGGGATTTTCTATAAAAAATGGTCTTAGTGATAAGACAGCCAATAGCAGAATTGCATGTTCTGCAGATTATGAAAGAACATCAAATTATAAGAAATTCAGCTGAAAGTATTAATTTGATTAAACAAATCCTTATATCTATTTCATTATTTTTTTAAAATTATACCTGTAAGGTGCATGAGAGACAATTATAAATGCAATTCATAAATTACACAATCAATGCATTT
>CH002883.1:1609884-1622139 GCA_000149265.1 Ciona savignyi
GCATTTGGCAACCCAAGTACAGACACAGCCATATAATCATTAAATGGTGCTTTTGCGAAAAAATAAAATGGCATTACATAAAAAAAAACTTTTAAATTAAAAACATGTGAACCACTGCGCACCTTAATTTTCTCGGATAAGGTTCCAGCAGTTTCATCTTGACCAGTGTATATTCCTGACCTCCAACACCCTCCCCAGACTGCCGGTCGTGGTCCATGCATGGCTGGTTGTCCTGTAGACGAAAGATTTCTATTTAAAACTGATAGAAGATTCCGGTTTGCACCATAAAATAAAATTTAAAAAACAAAAACAGTTTTGGTATACAAAATTGCATTGTAGATGTCAATAAAAACATAGTCGAAACGTAAAATTGTATGTTTAATGAAAAGGGTAGGTTAGTTTGTTTAGATATCTGCAAAATTTACTGCTTTTATTTTTGTAATATTGCCTAAGATGGCAACAGATATGCCGACTAAATATTCGCCAAATTTACATTTTCTAATTGTATCATTAGGATGTTCCTATTCAAAATTTCCTATCCACTGTATGTTCTTACTGAATTTAAGTGTTATTTATGTTTGGTAGTGCTCAACATACTAGCTACTGGTAATTGATCGTATTTTCATACACATTAAAGAGAATCAAAAATAGTTGATACCAATAAATAGAGAAAGAGGTTTGCATATTGTTTCATGTGTTGATTTAGTCCTGTCCTGTCCTTTAAAATTTTATGCGTTTAGTTTATTTAAATTGTAAAATTACAAATTTTTAAAATATTACTGTACCTGATATGAGATATTTACAGAAAAGTGTGAGAAGTGGGGTGAAGCGATTTCATTAAGGTTACTTAAATCAATAACTTTTAAAATTAATTGAAATGCACACAAATCCAGTATCCAAGACAACTTACATTTACATATAAAATATAAATACCTGCTTTCCCCTTTAAATATACACAGCTTTAAAAGGATTGACTGATTCTAATGAATAACCCATTTAACGTATTATTCGACTAAAACATATTTGGAGTTTTTAGACCACCTCATATACCTTTGGAGAAAATATGGTATGTCTTTTTCCATACTTTACTTTGCCTTTATCTTTAAGCGTTAGAAATTGCCACCTGACGAAGGAATCGTAATAAGGGTTGGCATCTGTGGTGTAGAATGTCCGCCTCCAATCAGTCTGTAACATGGAAGGGGGCACTACTTGTTTATCAGTACGTTTTTACAGAAAAGCAGCGTACAACATAGGGATTTTATATCATGGTATAAATTGGAAAGTAGAAAAATAGTTTGACCAAAAAGACAAGATTTTTTTACATACTATCAAGAATCAAATAGAAAGATGATCTGTGGAAAACTTTATAAGGTTCAACAACTGTGCATTATCCTACCAGTTACAGTAATTTGTTTATGTCGAAACCAAACCCTATACATTAAACTCACCTTAAGACCCATTCTTTTTAAATCCTTTTTCGCCCACGATGGAAAGTACTTCAGCCAGTGCTCTGCGTCTGCGAATTGTTTGATCTCATCATCGTGGAGACCAAGGGATTCCATGATCTGCCACTGGTACTTGGCACCACCACTTTTTGCAGCCACCTTGCTCTTTTTACTCTTTGATTTGTCCAGGATGACTAATAATTAATAAGAAGAAATTTATTGAACATTGTTTTTAAAACATGCATTGTCAATACTGTAAATATTTATATGTTTGACTATTAGAATTAGTTTTAAAGGGAACATCTAGACTCAACATTGTTGTATGTACTTTTAAGGTGCTGGTTTGGTGGGTACAGTTTTAAATAAAGCTATTCTTATGCAAAGAAAATCAACCCAGTGTGTCATGCATTTGTGGATTAAGAGTGTATAAAAATTGTTTGGCCCTAGTCATCCTGGTAAAAAATGAGACAGTCTGTGTTTCTCGTGACATGGCTTTCGCTTAAAGTACAGGGAATGTTTAATAACAAATATAATATACATCAGCATTTATTTAATACAAACTTTTTATGGAATTTGTTTTAACGAATGATAAGAATTTAGTTACATTAAGCCAGAAATACAGTGCAGCATTGCATAGTGCTAAAGTTTCCAGATTAAGCATATTGTTATTATTAGAGCAAAATAAGCATATGTTAGAACATCATTTTTTATCCCCATTGTGGGAAAAATAAAAACCAGGTTGCAAGAGGTTGTTAAAGTGAGTTGCCCTTACACCCATTTAATTAAAAGTACTTCTTCTATTACTTCTATTACCCCTATTAAATTGAATGTTGATATTAAAAACAAAATTGAACTTTTTGTCATCTCACTTGGGTCTTTGGTCACTTTTTCCACCACGACTTCTTCATTGTGTGGAAATTTTGGGGGGAATCCGAAATCTTCCATCTCTCTTTTCAGTTTATCAGCACAAGCCTGGAACCAAGTAAAGCCAGGGCATGTTAATAACCAACAATAAAAACAATGCTTTAACTGTGGAGCTTAAAAAGAAAGTAACAAATTAAAACAGATCATCTGCATCATAACGAGAACAAAAACATGCTAATCATTATTTTTTTAAATTTGAACATGACACTGAATGAAAAACACACCACACAGCTTGACTAGTTTACCTTGATAGGCATTCCAGTGCAATGAAGACCGAATGGAAAGAGACATTTTTTCCCCATAAGTCGCTGGAAACCGACCGAGAATTCACACTTGGACAGTGAGTAAGTGTGGCCAAGATGGAGTCGCCCATTCATGTACGGGTATGGGGAAAGTGACAAAATATTTGTCCTGCCTAAAATAATTGAATGTTTAAATCATTTCTAAAGTTTTGTCCTAAAGCTTTTGGTTAAAAAAATAAAGATAAAATAACAACAACCAGAGTTATATCATATGCAGGATTACCAAGTACTAAGGTATCGAAAAATTAATTTCAATGAATTGTTAAACAGTTATGTTGGTACTTGCTTTGGTACAATTTAAGAGAAATTTTCGTCATATAGGCCTACCTAAGACACTGTACTACATATTTGACATACAGCCTGCAATTCGAAGATCAGCATTATGTTAGGATGTATTTAACAGTCTGTTATCAGTGTTTAGTCCTACTTTTCACAACAACTTGTGTTGTTATATATATGCATTCTTGACCTGAAATTAGCCGCGATTTCTCATCCAAACTAAACTTACTCCCATCCTGGTGTTCCATACTGAGGTGCATCCTCTTCAAAGATTTTTTCATCTTCCCATTTCTTTTGAACGAGTTGTTCGATCGCTTGCAAAGCAGAAAGCTTGTAAGTTCCCTTTCTTGCGATGGAAACCTCCTGTATAATACACATTGAAAGTTGGGTTTCTTTTGGGGGAAGGTGATGCCAGTACTATACATAATTACTGGTTCCCCCAATTATTACAGAATCGCTTTAATAGCTTGGATCGCTTAGAATTAAGGTTACGGTTACAAGCGACCCTGTAGTATTTAAAGGCACCTCATAATTACATTTTAAAGAAGTAGACTTGGCTTAAAAAATCGTGCGTTAAAAAGGGTACATACCGACATTTTGGATGCCAAAAACAATAACAACCGTCACCAGTCTACTTTACTCTGGCTACCAATTTCTGCAGAAACAGTTGGTTTCAATTTTTGGAGACAAATGATAATCACAAGTAATACTGTTACTTACGATATTTTTTATTAAATTATTGCTGTATAACGTATCGTAGAAAATAGGCGAGAGTAATCTAAATAACAATCGTTGAAATCTCTTACATTTGGTTACATCACACGTGTGCAACAAACCTTTTTCTACAACTCTCACTCCATACAGTAGTTGAAGATACTATTGGAGTTTCAGCAACCGTTATTCCGCAGCAGAGTGGCGCAGCGGAAGCGTGCTGGGCCCATAACCCAGAGGTCGATGGATCGAAACCATCCTCTGCTACCTTAGCTGTGATCGTATAGTGGTTAGTACTTCACGTTGTGGCCGTGACAACCCAGGTTCGAATCCTGGTCACAGCAGCTTTTTTTAAGTATTAACATTCTTTTATTGTAAACGTACACACTAAGTACTTTTTATGAAATTGTATCTAATGACCACGACAATCCTTTACCGCGCTAAAATGTTCAGTGCCGGTACTATTCCCTTTACTTTCGAATATTATTGTTTAATATAACAAAAACATAATACAACTCTTTATTACCGTGTTAAGTACAGCGACAGTTGTTATAATACAGCTACGGATTATCTTTGCTTTCGAGTAAGTTGAGGTCACTGGATCTAGTAGTAGGCCATATATCAGTATTTGATGCAACTTCTGTTTTGAATAGATCCATTTAAAACCACTGGTTCGAGGCAACGACCGTTAATCGCAAAGGTCGAACTAAAGTATTTTGTGGTTTTGCCATTATCCCTATAGCTGAAAGAAACCCACTGTATACCGCATTTTAACGAAAAATCGTATTGGACTACATTTTTCTAACAACTTAATCCAGAAAACAGATTTAGGCGGGAAATTATAAACGCGGTCGAATTTTTCCTTGCTTTACTAATTTAAGTTAGACCGTGTTACCAACCTGCTTCATTTATTATACAACCTACTCTACTCAAAGTCTGCTGTTCGTGGGCATATTGGTCTACAATTAAAACCTGGTTCAACAATCTCATTCATGCGACAGAAAATAAGTTTTTCGTTTTAATGTAAAAAATTATACTGTAAACTTGATGCCAAGTGGAACGGTGATGCTTATACAAATAACTAAACTGCTCAGTACTGAGTGGGCAGTAGAAACTGCAGCTAAAGTTTGGGTGGGTGATTCACTCGTGTTACAAATACATTACGTGCTTTAAAAGCACAAATTCATGTTATCCTTGTTCGTCCACATTCGTGATTTGACCGCCTAGCCGCCACATTTCCACTCGATTGCTGTCCCACAAACTGAAATGCCCCGACCGGGCACATATCAGCATTCAGCTCTGCCATAGAACACTCTGCTCTATATCTCTCTTCCAATTCAAGATGATCCTTCAGCATATCATGTACTGGTACCATGAAAAGCATCTTGCTATACCCGAGCACGTTTTTGCTGGACCTTCGCAGCAGCTTTCTTTTTCGTCATTTGCAGTCGTTTTGCGGCGGTTTCAGCTGGCTGGCTGGAAGGAGACTTCACAGAGTTACCAGTGCCTTGTAATGGGGATGAAGCGGAGGCTTTTGGGAAAGCACCTTTACTTGAAGGCAATGAACTTGACTTAACGGGTTTAAAGGCGCTGTGTGAATTATTGGAGCCACTAAGCCAAGGCACTGAGGAAAGAGAAATACCAGATTTTGCGTTGGCGACCGCATTAGAAGTCGGTTTTGAGTTGATTGCAGCAGTTTTTGAATGAGAATTATTGGTGCTCGGTGAGCCAGCTCCTAGAGCTTCAGCCCATGCATCATTTTCTAATAATTTTGAAGATGTATGTTTGGAGTTCTTCACTTTAACTTTTTCTTTAGTTTTTAGATTACTAGATTCAGTTCGTGCTTCTGTGTGCTTTGAGGTTTCCTTTTTGTTCATTAGAGAAACCGGTTTTCTGCTAAGAGCGGCCCATCCTAACATGGAGGCTCCACCCGCCGCAGCTGATGTAACAGTTGGCTGTAAGTGAGAAGTAATTTAATTAGCAGAGTTTCAATGCCCTAGCTAACAGAACATTATAATGAAAAATGATCACCTACCTCTCATTTCTGATCTTTTAAAAGGATGTCTACAGTTAATTTTGAATTTTTGTTTCTCCGTTTCCAGTTATTATCTCGAAACAAGTCCATAGGATTGACTGCAAATAAAAACAAGAATAACAAATTAGATGAACGCAATTTGCTACAACTTTCTAAAAACGAATACAGTCCTTTATTTATACAATAACTTTAATCTAACCTATGTGACAGTGGTAAAGGGAATGTTTAATCAAAGTTTCTCTAGAACTCGTAGACATTAATTTCTCTAATATATAACCTTACCAGACAAGTACAGATTTACAATCAATAATTACAGAAAATCATAAAGGCAAAAAAAGGTCAACCAGAAAATGTGATGCATGGTTAAACACACAGAAATAATATATAATAAACTATGTGACTAGTAGGTTACCATAAACCGAAGGTAAAAACCTAAAGAGCAATCAGCACAGAAGTGGTGGCAGTAAATGGTTGCAGTATTTGTGCACTACAGCAATAATAAACAATTATTAGGCTAATAATTTAAACCCACCTAGGTTTACGGTGGGAGTTTTCACGGTGTTGTTTTTCGCTTGTTTTCTCATGCTTCTTTTACAGCGAGCACAATACCATATGCAGCGTGGATCGTTGACCTCTTGGTCGCTTATAGGAGGCTGATGGCAATCCTGTCATATTTCAAAATTGAAAACAGTTGACCAAGCATTACATGAACTAATAAAAACTAATTTGTTTTCAATCAACAATTTTATATGTATTTCAATTATGACAAAACACTACTAGTCGCGATATAGTCGCGATATATAAATATTTAGTAAGGGAAAAATTTAAAAGATGACTTGAACGGTGGGGTTAAAATATAAAAAGAAAACCAGGAAATGATGTAATATAAAACATAGTAACAGAACGGACAGATTACTTACTTGGTGATAGAGATTGTGGCATTCCTGACATTCAACCAACTGATTTCCCGAACCGACGGTCATTTCCCTGGTTATAAAAGTAAATAATTAATCGATGGCTTCAGTTAGCAATGGGCGAACAAAGGAAAGTGTGGGAGTGTCATAGTTTCATTCCAAAGCAATTTTCTTTCTTTGGTTTCGAAAATTGATAGAAAAATTAAAAAATTGAAACTTATTACCATTACTTTAGATAAATGTCAGTGGTCTGTCAGTTACCACAAGGTAAGTGGTAATATTGTCTGGAACCCGATATTAGTCTACTTCATGACTAAATTCCATTAAACAAATAAAAAGTTTTTTTGAGATATTCAACCAGAGCGGTTTACAATTTATTCTGGTGCATTACGTAAGACATTGATAAAAGTAAAATCTGATTGCCTCTTTGTCCAGACTGGGTATTCCCCAACTTTTAAGTTTGACTCCTTTTAATTTTTTGAAATTATGTTAGACTGTTCTTCATGTTTAAAATCTATAAAAGTCTAAAAAGGTACAATAGATATAGTAGTTTATGTGAAATTGATGATTTGTTTGCGACCTCTTAAAATTCATTGCGTGATCCCCAGTTTGGAAGCCCTGGTCTACACATCAAATAATGACAGGTTTAATGTAATATCCAGTAATAGTTATAAGCAACAAATGGGGAGCAGAAGTAATACAATGATAACCAAGAATAAAGACGGTAAGATGAATTTTCCGATGAGCAAGATTATAACTGGGAAATCCATCATGTCTCTTATGTTCTACTTTAATATAAAAAGCTAAACCACCTGCATTCAGCACATGCAAGGCCTTCCATTTCCAGTTCGAAATCGTCAGCCGAGGTCATTGGGGAAGATTTGCCCAAATTACTGTTTTGTGCGAGCATCTCATTAGCAGGGGAGTTGTGTTTGGATGTGGAAAGACTGTTTGAAGAGGAGGAAGTCCCGGATGGAGACGGCGTGTCCAAGTGCGACTTTTTGGAAATTTCACTGTTCATATCTTCCAGGTCTTTTTGAAGCTAAAATATACAATTACTGGTTATAAATGCGAAAAAAGAACATTTACATGACAAGAACTGCACTGAAAGGTGGCCCAAAGTTTTGTACATATCGGAAAATGTGTTTAACTGGGTAATGTATTACCAATAAAAAGTAAGCCTTTATTTAACCTACTGATGAAGGTTAATGTGTATTTATATATTGCCTGATGGTTACTTCTATACCATGTTTTGTAAACAATCCGGTACAAACTATTTGCCTTAGTATATGGGGTGTTAAATCATCTGGTTTGGCTAAATTCTTGTTAAATGCATCTAGAATATATCTTTGTGATGATTCATACATATGAACATACATAAGCTCCTAATAAAAAGGGAATGGCCATACATCTTTTAGCCCTTTGGGTGCTTTTAATGCTCTTGGTTAGTATCATCGAGTATTAAACATCTAGTAGCCTATACTATAATACCGGTATTAAAATGTATTTGTTATAAATGGAAAAACACAGTGGAGTGTAAACAATGATCAGATTACCTCACGAATCTGCAAGGAGGCATTATCTGCTGATTGCCCTATTACCTTGCATCTATCATTTTGTTTGGGTGTTGCAGCCTATTATAGCTGGAGACGTTACTTAAGTTTTAGCAGAACCCAACATTAAATTAGGTACAGACAATCTCCGCTAAGTGAGTTACCCAAATACAGAACCGTTTAGTCGGGAGTCTAGTTTCGATCACACAACCTTTCAGTTGCCTGCAGACTGCTAACACTTTTATCCATTTCGCTATCCAGCCGAGAACTCAATAACACAACAAGTTATTTCAGTATGTTGTTATCTATATATAGTCATTTAAATCTAAAGTACTGTATTTAAAGTATCAATAACAAATAAGTTTCTTTTCCAGAAACAAGGTGCCAAGGGTTAGGATTGAAAAAACCCCACTTGGTAAGACTGCTCAAGTCATATATGGTCAATTTAAGTAAAAAATTCTTTAAATCGACTTTTCAAAGAAAAAAAATACCGAAGTTACGTTTTTAAATGTATCGCACAAAAGTCACAATATTACGTCTGCATTGGAAAATTATACAGTGTACCAGTCATCAAAATGTAAAACTTTAAACAATCATAAATAAGTTTACCTTTTCAAATTGACGCTTTTGTGCTACATCTTTTTCTTTCTTTCGATATTCATTGGTCATGTTGTTGGATTTAGAAGTTATTTTATCAATTGAATTTGGTGACTCTTTACTGTCATGTCTGTATTTGATGATTTAAATAATAATCGAGTATAAGATAGGAAAATTAAACACAAAACATTAGACTACAACAAATGGATTTTTTTATCGGTTGGATGTCACCTATAATATATGTATACACATCAGTGCCTTTGTACACAATACATATTTCCTGGAAAAGTAGGCATCGGAAAAACACTTGCCTATTTAAACGGATATGAATACATAAATGCAAAAAATAAGAAAACTGTTTATTAACTATGATTTTCTTTCTACATGTCATAGCAGGTAAGTTTTAAAATGTTAGATTTTGTGTACTACTAACTTTTTATGGCAAACTTAGTCAGTTGTGTCCGTCATATAAGCTTTGGTACATACAGATTGGAACTTGGTCACTTCTCTTTTGTAATATGCTGATCTAGTATATAGCAGTAGAGATTAACTTGAAACCTACCGGTTGGAATTTTCGATCACATCGTCAAGCATTTCTTTTAGCTTCGCTGTTGAGTCAAAACTCTTCGCCCAAAAATATCCGAGAGCTTTTAGCAGGATTGGGTCCAAGTCCACATTGCTTGAATTCATATCTTTTCGAACTTCACTTTTGTTTCATGAAATGTCACTTCAAAGGAAGGTTCTACACTCCTTTATTATTGTTTAACACTGCTGATTTATTCACTTTGTTATGACATGTCACCTAATTTCATTTCTCTGTTCTAAAAAATAATGTCAATTTGACTTTATCTATGTTAGATATAGTAAAGGCTTTATCTATAGTAAAACAAGAAGCTGTTAGTCCCACAGTATTAAATTCCGATCTGTCAACAAGTCGTACATTAAGTTATAAGTAAACAAAGCCCTTACGATAACTACACGGTTTCAATGAAAACAGCAAATATTACTTTTAAAATAAAAAGATGTAAAATTTAAGGCTGTACCGTACTAATATATATCTCTTTGTCTAATATTGGAATTGTAACGTACATAAACCTTTATTCTGTTTAAAAGTTGAGTGGCGCTAAGCCGCTGACACTTTACTTTTGAACCAAGTGCTTCGTCTGTAAATTAGGCGCTGTTGCTATTTTATAGTTAGAGAGGTTCCGAGGCAACTACTGACATAAAAAAGAACAAAACGAGAGAGGACAAATGTTTTATTGCTGCGTGTTAGGGGAAGTCCCTAAAAAGGTAGAAATGTTAAGAAAAAGGGAAAATTAGAGAGAACCGCCCTTTGCTTTTAATAAGAAAAAAGAAGGCGGGTGACTATGGACCTCTCTCGAATCAAAATTCTTCCTGCTTTGTTAATGGTTCCTATTGTGTTTTTGTCGGTTCTAGTTTGTCCTATTTAACAAAATTTAGCATGGGGTCAGTTATATTAAAGCTTGTTAAAAATTTACAAATATGTTTTAACACATAACACTCGTACATTGTGCTAGAAATTTCTAATGTAAAATATGCACGGTAACACTGCAAAATGTAACACTTGTGGGCGTCTTGATAATTTATTTATTGTTACCTATTCTGGTTACAATGTAAAAAAGACAATTTTTTGTATTTAAAAACGCTTGTCTTTTTATCATTTATCAAGACAAAGTACTATTAAAATTACTATCAATTTTAAGCGCGCTAAATGACCTAAGTAATAAAAAAAATCAAATTCTTTATATTGGCGAATAATGCAACACGTTTAAAAATATTATGTAATATCAATAATACCATTAAATTTGACTTTCTTAGTTATCGCACTAAAATAGTTTACAAATAGCCTTAACCTGAAATTTTAAAAACGTAACCGAAACGCAAAACAGTACTTCGTATAGAAAGTTATATCCTTTTGTTGTCCTAGCCAACTGAGAGATAACTATTCTGTTTCGCACGTCACGAGTCTCAGCAGAGTGGCGCAGCGGAAGCGTGCTGGTCCCATAACCCAGAGGTCGATGGATCGAAACCATCCTCTGCTACCTTAGCTGTGATCGTATAGTGGTTAGTACTTCACGTTGTGGCCGTGACAACCCAGGTTCGAATCCTGGTCACAGCAGCTTTTTTTTATTTTAATATCAATTTATTAGAAATAAATTAGAAATATTAATTTACCAAAGTAAAAAGGACCATTCATATTCGACATGTTTATACAACTTTTCAGTCAATTATTTAAACTGGGGTATATAAGAGTATGAAATATCTCCTTCCAACTTCCAAGACATTTTTGAGGGTGTAATATTTTTATTAAATAAAACACAACCTACAGAAAAGTGGTAAGCTTTCTAACCTTTATTAAAACAGTGCATTTAACTTTTTGTTTTAGATTATATAGCAAAAAATTCTATCAATGTAAAATTACATAATTACTAAAAATATATTCTAGTAAAACCAAGTACATTTATTTAATCCACACTGGATAACACTGTCGAGACAAACTTTCAAGAGTAGTTTCCTACCATATAAACCAATGCCAGGTCAATATTCACCCTAGTTACTTATTTCACATTTGTGTCCTTATGCAAGGAATATAATAGTTGTGAATCCAGTGGATTTAAAGCAATCAATCAATTATATAAGACACTGCAATAGCTCCGATTACCGGTGTTATATCAACTTCCGGTATTCACTTAATAGGATAAAAATGAATATCAGATCTATTACGCAAAAAACTGCGCATTAACTGTTAATTGAACTGTAACCATATTTTTTTATGTAATGCACGACAGGATATAAACAAAACAAAATTACTATTACATACAACAATTGTAAAGTTTATTTGCAAATAAAAGAAACATGTGAAACATTCTAGAACCTACTATCAGAAATTAGAAAACAAAAAAATGTTTAACATTTTTTATCCGAAACGATTTCAATTGCAGATGGCTCTATTATTTCGCTGCTTTCAGATAAGCTTTCTATTCGTACTTTTTTACGGTTACTATTCTTAGCCAACTTTTTTACTTTGCGTTTTTCGATCACATTAAGAAGAGTATCGATTTTGTTCTCCCAGCGTGTAAGCCCCCCAATCACCTCAAAGCGCAAACTGCTGATGTCATGCTTTATTTCTTGCAGTTCCACTGGAGAGAAATAAAAAAACGATTCATTGCTATGTTAGGACCAATTTAGAACACAGAAATTATCAGGTTTAAAAGGAGGTGACTTTTCTGAATAAATGGTACCCTTATGCAGTGTACAGGTAACTAGATGTAGTTGCATTTAGTGTGGTACTATGAAAAAACACTACAATAGTCCTCTTACTCGGAATACAGGCATAACAATTAGGTAAGGCTCACCTTCGCTAAAATTAACCCAGATTGTTTGTTCCACCCTTGAAAAAATTGGTTTAAACAATTATCTAACTGTCTGCCCAGGTACTGGTTTCAATCCAACAACAACCTTTCGGCTCCTTGC
>CH002883.1:1624480-1646782 GCA_000149265.1 Ciona savignyi
TTTCACAAGAGATTGTCCGTTTCGCAAATGTTATATCATAAATGAGTAAAGATATTCTCAACTCTTTATTCAATAAAAGATTTTGGCTTTTAAATTTTAACTTATAGTTGAAGATTTTACTCTTTAGGACAGTTTGAAGTTTAGTAGTAAATTAAGTACTAAACAATTAAAGGAAATCAATAAATGGATGTGACTTTAATAACTTTATCTAAATTTGTTATTCATATTGTGTTGCATTATAGGTGATTAAACGCTGTCGCACTTACATATAGTTTCATCTTGGCCATAAGAGATACCACAATCACAAGACAATAAAGTTTATTAAGATACATTGGCAACACATAGTTAAATTTATTTTTTGCTTCTTTATTGAAGTTATGAATAATATAGCTGGAAAAAATTAAAATAGAAGAAGAAAAAAGGCAAAACTACAGTTTTTAATATGTTAGCTGGCATTGCTTTAACATGGTGGTATTAAACAAAACATAACTTCTTGTTTATGAAACCTACCATACTGCTCTGACAACCTGACTGCAAATAATCCGTGGTCTAACAATTTCTGCTAGAGCAGTACCTTTGTTATCCGTTCACAGAGATAAACAGCAGTAGGCCCTATAGTATCCTAAGCAAAACTAAAAGTGTTGGCTACATTATCGAACATTTTTAAATGTGTTGCGTTTTTAATGCAAATATAAGTACCTAAATCAGGTGTAGTGTTTAAGCTAGGTAAATAATGAATCCAAAATTTTAACCTAAACCACTTACGTCGTGAATGCTTTGGTGGTTTTAGCCTCAGGTTTCCCATAGTATGAATAGAGATTAAATAGTCCGAGTAGAAAAGCCCCAAAAATCATAAAGAAAATTCCACACCACTTGATAATGTCACCGACGGTGCTGAAAGTGTACAGAATTTTTACATTTTTCACAAATCTTTATATCTGCATGGCTTCTCTATGTGGAATGTCTATGTGGAAAGCAAATTTTAATTTAAAATGGTATGCAATTACAGGGAGAATTCCTCACCATGCTACTGGTAGTTGTAATAATGCTGTAATCAGTACATATTAAATATTGGTATACTAGGTTTTCGTCAAACAAATCAGTCTATGGGAAATTAATAAGATCATAAAAAGAAATGACAGAGAAATAATCACAATTTAACTTAATTCATACCTAAGTAATGATATTTGCAGAGGTCCGAATTTCTCACTGACTTCAAGGATGTAACATATCCGTGTAAAACTGAGGACAATACCAAGCGAATAAAGTGCTTCAGCTATAAGTTGAGGGTCGCTACCAATCCAATGTGATCTATCTGCAATATTTGTTCAAGTATATAAAAAAAGAAAAATTAAACTTAAAATGTAAGGTTAAATTGTTTCTTTGCTGTGTGTATTGAATATTAAACATGATATATATATATATATTTAGATGTTTTATATTTTTGTTGGAAAATACGCAATTGTTATCACATGGGCAATTTTTCGATTACTTTGTATCCGCTGCCGGGTTATAATGATGTAAAATTACCAAGCCATGGGTTGTTTTTGATATGGAAAACTGTTTGGTTTGAAGTCTTTGCTCTAACCGATTAGGGCTATGATACAGCTAGTTGGACAATATGTCAGACTTAAACTAAGCCAAGTTTAAGCCAACAATTAGCTAAACAAATTGATATATACAGATATCATAGAGCTGGTAGAGGGTATGGGCAGTATGGCCAATTGTAAAAGATTTATTTCTCCCTCATGCCAGCTGTTTATATAGAAGCTCATGGCGGATTTTATAATAGGTTTATTCACAGCTATTGTTTATTCCTTGGCTACTATACTGAGCAAAAAAGTTTTATTATTATTTTTTACTCCATATATTCATTGCAAATTGAACTGGTACATACCGGTAATGGTATTTTACAATGAAACTAAATATGTTGTTTAAACTGAAATTCAAGGCCTCACATCATATGACAGAATCAGTACAGATATATCAACAATTGTAAACAAGTTTTAAATATAAATTACAAGCTAATGAGTCTTACCTGCATACTTATAACAATAATAATTCATCCACTTTGGAACAGAAACATCCATTTTCTTTCCAAATATGGAAACTTCACCATTGCTGACATTGCATTCAATAAGAGTCGCATTTTGACCAAAGATTTCGTCCCATTTGTTCTGTGCAATTGAAGCCTGTTAAAACAATGTTTTTATAGTTACCAGTGTATACAAATGATACCTTAGCAGTATACTTATAATGTCTCAATCGACAATCACCAACAAAAAAGTTATCGGTAGCGGTATAATAATCGTAGCGGTGCAGTTCGATTTACAATTTTTACTTCCACAATATCCCAAACTTAAGAAAAAATCTTTGTATATATATAAATATATATTGTAACATGATTTTATGACAGATACTGGGTTTGTAGATTTATATAAATGGGGCGCCACCTTCCAATCTTTACTCAGGCGACCTTACACATCATGTCACCAACGCAGAGACGGTCCATCCCAGAATCAAAGCGTAATGGCTACCGATCACCAAAAGGGGTAATCAAAGAAACGAAACTTTAAGGTAGATAACATGGTCTAGATTTGCACAAACCAATTATTTGGGGAAGATACAAAGGGGAATCCCCGAAGAGGTAACAAACTAATTGACTTTTTACAACAAAAAATCTTTCAAACACGGCGACTGACAAGAAAGCTCCTATTTATAACTGATCTGGTAAAATACTAGTACGTTAACCAGCGTTGTTTTAAATACAAGAAAGTGAAAAAATACCTAAGGAAGTACCCTAAAAACAAGATTCGTTTCTTAATTATGATTAAGACAAACAATTTTGTCCGGACATTTTCAAGAGGTTTGAATAAGAAATTTGGAAATAAAATAATTTAAATAACCCGGTTTTTGTGTAAGCTAGGGGTAATTCCCTAAAGTTTTTAAAAAATAAATCAAATTGTTTCTAAACCGCATAACCTACCCATCTTTAACCGATCTCAGTGTGCGTCTTTGAACAAGGATCGAACAATAGAATTAAGCTTAATTTTCTGCAATAATGACGACCGTGTCATCAGTACTTTTTGATGGTATATACTGTACATCGTTTTGCGCATTGTTGGATTGTAGTCGCTAATCCTCGATATGTTTTGTGTTATAATGCATGTGTAGGCGAATTTAGTAGTCTATTTTGTCTTGGTTAACTTTTTATAGTGATCAAACGCAACTGACACTTTACAATAACTAAAGCCTTAATTATGTATAAATTTAAATACAAGTGCTGTGTGTTACACAAGGGAGATTTAGTTTTATTATGGTAATTGATCACTTATAACCGTTTATCCTGTCTCCTATTGCCGTTTTATCCTGTCTCCTCAATGTAAAATAATTGTTTTATTCTTCCTTACTGTAATGAAGGAGCGAAAAAATAAACTAAACTAAACTAAACTTATAACTGAGTCGGCCGAAATAGCTTGGTGGTCTAAAGCAACGGCTTTTAGTAGAAAGGTTTAAGGTTTGATCGATGCACCTTGCGGACATTGCCCAAAACCGGTGGATTAATGGGTTGTTCCAAAATTAAACGAATGTGTTAATCATATACAACACATTGCATAAGCTCCAGTGGTGGTCGTGACGTGATTTAATGATTGCCTCGGTGATAACGCCCCATTGCATTTTCCGATACATAGTGATAAACATGAATATGATATCAGGAGGATCAGACCAAACGTTGGTTTACCGACAACAATACAATTTTAACTGCACATGAATAACTTTTGGAATCTCAGGGACCTATTAGTTTCTGGTAGCAGAAACAAATCATTTACAACGTGTATAAAATATAACAATTTTGGTTAGAAACCCTACTTATATGTAAGATATAGTGTGAGACTATATGCGTCGTGCATTTCTAGATATAAAAATACTATTGTGCTCCTGGGGTTTGCACTGTGAAGTTTTGGGTTGTTGGTTTTAATAGTTAAAATAATAAAAAAAAAGATAAAAGAACTATATCCTACATAATACTATTAAAATTTCGGACATAGTTCTACAATTTTTTGTTGCAGATAATAATTTCCTATGTTTAGTTAACTTTCGTCCGCGGCGCTTTAGAACTTATATTTAAATGAAATTTAAAAAGTATCCCTAAAATTTTGTCATCATGCTTGTTATTGCTGACAACTTACATTTTGATGTGAAATGAAACTGGCGACGAATGACGTGATTAATATAACAAGTAGAAAGAAATCTAGAATGTTCCACAGCTGCACCACATAATTACGCGGCCCATCATCCCACAGTTCAGTAACTTCGTTCCAGAGAAGACCTGATAGTATTGTAAAACAAGAAGATAAGCTAAATAATTAATCTTACAAGGAAACAAAAAAACACCGCAAATGCCACGCCGCTGCGTTGGCCACACTAGTATATAGAGGCCAGGTTAGTTTCCATGTTAATCAAAAACGCATATTGAAGTAGGCTTTTCTATGGCGCATGTTTATGTATGTTACCTGTTAATAAGATATGCTAATTGTTGCTATATCCCCTTTTTTTAATTTTTAACTTCGACTACTTCTTATCAATACAAACTTTTCTACTTTTACCGGTTTATACATCAGGGATGACAAACAATGTTTTCAATGAATTTCTCAACACTCATGAAGTTTGATTGCTTTACAGACGTGATATGTGGCCTAAGCGAGCTACATCCTTTCGTGTGGGTTACCCACAAGTCCGGCACCTGCACTACAGCTGGCAGTCACCCAGGTTCTAAACTGTACATATATAACAGTGTAGTTTTGGCCAAGCGCAAGCAACTGTTCGAACATCATTCCAAAACTGTACTCACCTGCGGTGTAGAGCATTATAAATACTTCACACCAGTTGAATTCAGTGTGTCGCCCGTGTTCTGACGTCTGGTGGATAAGGAACGCAAACGGCGGTGAGGATTTAAACCACTCAACCCTGCAGGCAAAAACAAAAAATGTACACCGATATATATACCTCATAATGCCTGTACGGAACACCCTAGTTAGTAAAAGGTGTTTACTATTGTTTTTATGATTGAATGTACACAGAAGAGTGTTAAATCAAAAATGCAGTCGAAAAAAGCACTAGGATAGGATAGGATATTCATGTTTATCTCCGTTAATGGGAAAACCAAGGGGGTTAACACATGGGAAATCGTCAGATCACCTTGGGACTAGACACGTTCCTTCAATTTCAGGCAATGTCCGTAAAGTGCCTTGCCCAAGGACACAACCGACTATAGCTAGGGACCAGTTTCGCACCTGCAACCTTTCGAATGAAAGGCGACGCACTTAACCGTTAGACTAACGGGCCGGAACCGTTAGACTAACGGGCCGGAACCGTTAGACTAACGGGAACTAAAACTAAACATTTCAGTAATTCGTTAGATTTTGCGTTATTGCAATGAAAAACCAAGAAGACAAAAATATGAAAAAACGGAAAAAAATAGACTAGACTTGTAGGATATAGGATAGGCTATTTATGTTTATCCACGTGAACGTGAATACGCAAGGGAGTTACCACATGGTAATCTTCAGATTACCTCGCGCCCGCCTTCGGGTATAGAACCGTGGGCGTACTATCTCTACTAGCAAGGAAATGACCAATATACCATAAAAGCTCTTAGTAGTTAAATATACACAACATCACCAAACATACATTCAAGAAAATCCCTAGGGTAACAGAAATAGACAGGCCAAACAATTTTTCAAAGTTGAACCACCACCGGCATATGGTTTGTGTACGGTTAAATGTTTCGGTTTCTGCTGTTTTGACTTATGTAACGTGGCCTAATTACCCTGAGAAAGCCTTTCCATTAGCTTCGTTTGATATGTGTATATTACCAACTTGGTTATACCTAATCGATTTTCGAGAACTAATTATAAAAACATTGTATATGGGCTTATGTAATGCTTGAAAAACTGACGTAAATTAGCCGATTAGATATGGCACAGTAGTATATAAATCTACTCGAATACACTTGTTAGCTGTCTACGTAATTTACCGGGCTTAGAATCGAATACGGAACTGTGGAGTTTTCGGTATAAGGTCTACGTTTGTTTTAATGTTAACCTTAAGCATCCCACATGGCTGCGTTTTTCAGTACGGCATATAAATTGCTGTGGCCTTGCCATGGTGTCTCAAACTTTATATATCCTCGGTAGGGTGCCACAAGGTAAAAATGTTGGAAACCACTGGATTTTAACCGCCTTACCGATCAATGCAGTTTAGAACGAGCAGCATCAGAAATTGGGCGTGCGCCATTCCATGTGTGGCGAACTTGCAGAAGGGACTCCTCATTGTTCTGGCTACCTGAAGGTCATTTGTCACGTGTCATGTGGAGAAAAATTAAGAAAGAACGAGAAAAAATAAAATATTTGTTTTGTGGACTAATATTGAGCGCTCGCTATAAGCCAAATTTCGAGCGCTCTTCGCATAGTCGTCTTCGCATAGTGAAAATCAATTCCCCAATATGGCAATTAATGTCACAATTCATTTGTACACTTAAATAACAAATAAATAATTTCCTGACTTGATATCTTTAATTGACTTAAAGTAAAATAATAAGGGAATATTATTAAAAAGTTATATCCGGCCTTGGCTTTTGCTGTCGAAGTTATAAAGGCACAGTCAGTTTAAAATTAAGGGCCTATAATTGGCCTATAAATTTATCAAGCCTATGTTAGCCCTTTAAAAATACCCGACAGGTGTACAGTACTGCATACCATGCTTTGGGGAGCTAAGAAAAACACAATGGAGAGCACTGGCATCGACAAGCTCATTCCAACGGCGAGCAAAAACTTGTAAGATATCGACAGTTGTCTCAGCCAAGTGAGATGTCCGTTCCAAATTTCGATCAAACGAAGCTGACAGTTGGGATGCGCCACGAACTGCAAATGAATAAAACAAAGGCGTTTAAAATCAGAATCGATCGCTTCGATCGCAGCGTTGACACGCAAATACTCGATTTATGCTTTAGGCTTGGCATTCTGGCGGATAATCTTGTAGCTACAAGCGTATGTACAACTTACCCCTTTCACTCCATACTTTATTGTTCGTTTCAGCTGGTTAAGTCTCTGACTATCTGCGGGGCCATCCGTCATCTCGCCAATTGAGATGCTAAAGAAAGTGAATTGTGGATTTACACGTTACCTTTATGCTATATAGGTTTATAAAAAATACATCCAATAATATTTGATATATTGTTATTATTACCTAATGATGTTTGATATATGGTACAGTAAATAATGAGGCCAAGTGAAAAGACTGTGGCTGGCCTTATTATAATCCATATGTTTTCCGTTGATGATTTGTTTACGGAAAAGAGCGAATTAGGCGAAACAGGACTTATGCACATTATTAATATGGATCAATTTCTCGTTTAATGGCTCAAATATGCAGAGCGATCTGACCTGATAGATTTATTCAACATACTACATTTGTTGTGGTTGTGGTGAAAGAAAAAGTCATCTGTATAACTTTATAAAATGTATAGGCCTGTCAGTTTACATGTTATGGGAAGACTCAATGGAAACATGAGAATGAAATATTTTTAATGCTAATAAACCAAAAGGAAAATCATGTTAATAATTTAACCAACAATTAATTTATGTTAAATCATCTATGAACACAAAAGAATTGTTATCAACATATAGCGTTGCGTTGTATAACTCAGTATTTTAATTAAGGTAATAAAAAAACAGAAGTTAACTTTAACGTGTGTATAAAAACGGACACGATAGATTACTTGAGAAAAGTGAAAGGCTGCTTCTCGACCCCAGGGTTGAGAGGCTGACCCCGGCTAAATGAAAACTTGTGGATTAAATTGTCCATATTACGTTTTATCGACAGGCGGGTGATTTAACAAATTCATAAAAAAATAATCATGTACAGTTAAATTCGAAATTACCAGTTCACTACAATTTTGTGGGACCAGCCTTTTTGTAGTAACACGAACTCCGAACATGTTCACAAATAAAAGAATTTCCAAATAACATCAATTGAAACTCCTCACCTGTCTGACGAGGACTTCTTTGAATAAACCGAATCACGCGTTTCCTTTCTTGATGTTTTCTTCCTTCTCTCGTTTCCACTCAGCATTGCGTTCACTTCTTCAGAGTTGCGACAAATATCTAGAAGTTTCTCCAAGTAGTCGTACAGCTGGGTCACGAGCTTTAGGTATTCTTTCTGTCAAGCATGTTTAAAGTTACCTTTAATAAACTGTATAACAAACAATAGTAAAACGATGTGTATTTTAAACGATAAGTTACTTTTTTATTTTACTAGAATTTTACCAAATGTGATTGAGCCATGGCCATTTGCCCAAAACTCGAAAGCTAACACATTCTCTTCTTGTGTTCTATCCTCTGGGGAATTGAGTCGAAACAACTGCATATGCTGGTTGTACAATACACGGACCTTAAATTCCTTTTCCACGTCTGCCATTCTGGTGAGTTCGTGGCTTAGTTTAAGTGCGAGCCGCACCGGGTCTGCTGTGATTAAGGACAGATACACAGGGCTAGCCAAGCCCTTGTAAGCATTCAACCTAGACAAGCAATAGTTCAATGCATCGTTTCTGCGCCTGAAAAAACATCATTGTCAAATGTCAGATGTTGAAAAGCAAAAAAATTATAAAAAGCAAGTTAATTTACATGAAATTATTTTTAGACTAGCCATTTGATCGTGTTTGCTTTAAAATTCACATTAAATATTTTACATTAGAGCTCTATCTATACCGTAGTTAACTGTACTAATAAATCCCAATTTTAAAATGAAAATATTTTTTTAAATCTGCATTACAAAATGAATTAGAATTTGTTTATTTTACATTTCTTCGTGACGAAAAAATACAATTTCTTTATTACTATAAGGCAAAAAATAAAATTTAATATAAAAATCCATATAGCACCGATTAAATTGTAAAACAGAGCTATCGTCGATTTGGATCCGAAATTACGACAATGTGGCGATCCACGTCAAATTATTAATCATGTCTAAAGCCGAAAAACTTCAATTTGTTTTTCGAGAAAGTCCTTAAATAAAACAGAACAGACTCAAGTTAAAAAAAGGAAGTTTCTTAAAACTTAAAACAAAAATAGCGGTTCGATTAGGTCATAAAATTGCCGTCACACATTCCGACAGTTGTATTTCTTAGAAAAATTATTTAAATTAAGTTGAACACTAACTTTACAAGGAAAAAAACATAAAGATTCTATCAAATGTATATAATATCTTAATTTTACTAGAGTTAGTTTTGTATGGGTAAAGGGTTCGCCACCAGATATTACAGTCATTATATAAGGACTAAAAGAACACGCAAATACACTACCCTCCGAGGAAGGTCAATATGTTGGAGTAATTAAATATAGACTAATACGATTGAGATTCACGCTAATCCAGTAACAAATCCAATCAATGAAATCACCTAAAACTTAAAACTATGGTTTTAATTAAAAATGAATTCAAAATACTGTCGGATTAATAAAAACAGTAAACTTGGTCGGAAATCTTAAAATTGTAATTAAGTTTAAGTATCAGTTCAATCTAAACAGTTGCTTTTTTATTAAAACTAACTTACATGTGTGTACAATCGGCACATTGGCATTTATACTCGTGGGGGTGTTGTATCGTTGCGCCCCGTCGTATCAGTTCGTACACGATGTCGAATTCCTGACATTGGGCGGCCAGTATTATGGGGGTGATGTCAGAGGAAAAACGAGTGCCGTCGTTGTCGTACGAGTAGAAGTCTGATTCCTGAAACGGCGAGCTGTATGTTTGTTTTTATTCAAACGAGAATTACCGAGGAGTTCGTAAATTATTTACGTCCGGTATAAGTAACGAAATTGGTAACCAAGTTCACGATTTGAATAGAAAACAAAGTCGGTAACCAGCAACCAACTTACATGGATTATTTTATATACACAAAAGTGTCACTGGCTCTTCTCGTAGTGTTTACAGTTTAATATCCCGTTTCGTTATTAAAATCCGCATATTTAATATTTAAAATCAGTCAATTTTAACTCCATAATTTAATAACACCATAATTGAAAAATGGCTCAGTTAAATTTCGACTATTATATTGACATTGCCCTGAGTTTATTCTGTCGTGGCAAATGAGTCTAAACTGCGACAGGCCAACCAATAAATCTTTAAATAGAAACGTCATCCTTCTTTGGGAGAACTTTGTAGAAGACTGTTGACTGGTACCCTATGTAACTTGACAGTTAAAAGTGTCGAAATAGTGTTGGGTGGTAACTTGTACATGGCAAGATAGGCTAATTATATTGATCCTTAACTTACCTTAAAGTCAAATAATTGTAAACAGCTACTTAATTTATTTTTGTGAAAAATGTGTGTATACATATACTTCGACACAGTTACCTATTTAACTTCTTATTTATAAAGGATTTTTTTAGTCAAAAGATTCTTTTTAAATCAGTTACTGGGGGCGGAAAAATATTACATTTTGGACAGAGAAAAGTTGACTTGTTTTTTTAATTATTCGTCGTTGACAAGTCTTCGTGTTCTAATGTTGGGCGTTACGTCTTACGTGATCTCGCAAACTGATCAATTGTTGCGGTCTAACTTAACGGTGTTGAATTTAAAATCAAGGGAATTGGAAAATGTTTTTAAAACACTATAAACTATATTAAAAGGTATTGTGGTTTGCGAATAATGATAAATATAGATTCGTATTTTAGTATTAACCAGTTTGGGGATTTAACACCAATAAACTTACATAAAGTGTGTTTTCAAAAGCCTATATATTAAATAGCCTGTGGAGCTATGGCTGATATTGGCGCGGCCTAAAAGTGCTTTATTGATTGTGAGCACGATGAGTTACTGGTTATCTTCTGGTTCGATTCGAAAACCCCATTGATCAAAGGTTACTATGTAAACTACATCATGAGTAATACCGGGTCAAGCAACATTAATTCTCCCGGACTTTTGGTCAGTCGCTGGTTCACTCGAAACGAGGGATGGTTCATGAGGAGTTCAGCGATTCGAAGGTAACCTTTGCTTATAGCCAGCAGCAATGCATCGCCGATTCTTGACATCGATTTTCCTTGCGTAAGGAGCTCAACGATCTGAAGATGTTTAATTTAAAATATAGTCATGATATTATATATCGGGGTTTAAGATAGCTTAGGGCCAGACCCTAATTGTCATTGGAAATATCGAAAATATATGTAATGGTGCATTTGAATAGTCTATACGTGTTATTGGACATTGCTGAAATTGAGTACGCCTGTTTGATGGGGTATAGTGACAATTGAAAATGTCAAAGAGAGCACCACACAGTTTCGGACCGCCATGGCTTTTAATTAGCTAACAAAACATTTTTAAATAACAAAAAACTGATGAATTTTGACGCCGGACAAGGTCTTAATAAGTTATTCGATAACCCTTGTGTATAAAAACGAATGAACTATCCTAAAAACCTAAATTTCAAAATGTTGGCAAAATTTACTTCGAAGTGCTCATTTCCGCATGCGAGCTGAAGGGCGTTTTGTTCCATGAAATCAACGCAGCTTGTGTTGAGGGTGGGCGAGGAGAGCATCTCGCGCACGGTCGGAATGTCTCCGTACTCCGCCGCTTCCAGGAATCGGATTTCTTCCTCATTTGGGGAGGATGGGGAGGAGAATACGGAGTTGCCCGCGCGATACCCGTTTTTCCGGACTGTTGAAAATTAGAAAGTGTTTATGCTTTGTATTAAATACCAACGCCGATGTACACCTGTAAAACTTTATCTGTTATCTTTGCCAAACGTCTTATGAAATCACATCATTGGTTTAAACTTTTAATTTACCACTTCAACGATGTCAACGTTATTGTTTTATTCAACCAGTTAAAAAAGAATACAACGCAATTTTTATATTTTTACCAAACCCCCATGTTTATATTTAATATACGATTAACGTAACAGTGCTATATAGACATCGAATAATAATTAAATTGCGCTTGGTTTAAACACATGGGATTACACGTTTATCGGCAACTCCAGGCGCGTGCTACGATTATAAAAAATCAATTTAAACCTGGAACCGAACCTGGTCCGAAAATTCGTCTAAAAATCGATGAATTTTACTGCATTAAGTTGCGCTCGTTTTTTGGAGTCTAATCGCGGTCGATTTCATTTACGTTAAAATTTACCATTCGAAAACAGTTTGAAAACAATTAAATCGCCTCGACGGAAAATGCGAAATCAAATCCGGCCCTCATTAAATTGCAACGGGAGAAGATGTATAATTAATGCCTTCTTAATATTTTAGAAGCCAATTAACTAGATAGAATTAAGGCGCCAAGGCCCGTAGTGTAAACACAAGTTACGGAGATACACACTAAGCAAATACAATTTTACATCTGTTTTAGTATACCTACGTTTCATTGTATATTCCCATTAAAATAAACTGGGTAGGCTTATATTTTTTAATAACAATTTCTGATGTTAAACACTGATGCTAATCCGCTTATACCAGTTGTGCTGTAAATTCGCCGAGAGATCCTGTTCATGCTGCAGGCCCCTGGATTTTCATCAAGAAAAAGTTCAGCATAGACGAAGCTGTATGACCTGAACAACCTAACCGTATATCATGCATAAGTCTAATGCAACTCTCTGGAGTCTAGATGGACCACCTTAGAGTCCGCTTACACTGTTCTCTTTGCGCTTTCCTCCAATTAAGCCGATCAATAAGCTAGCGATAGTAAGCCTACTTCGGGCTTACTCTACTATTTGGATTCTTCTTCTATTCCTATTAAATTCGATGACATTTAAAACATTTTCAACAGGCAAACAAAACAAACAGTCATATGTTGCCTCCCAGCCAAACAATATCCCTTTTTCTAAGTTTTTTGATTGCCTCTAGGCCAACGCAATACATTTTAATAAGGTAACCTAAGAACTAGCCCAAATAATACTTACAGATAAAGGTACTTTTAGTCGAAATGATATCCAAATTCATCAAAACACATAAAATAACTCAGCAGTTGAAAACTGTATACATCCGATATATTGAAAATTGAAATATAAAGCAAGACTAAAATTTTCAGTGTAAAGGTTCATTAAAATTTAAAATTGTTAACGGAATAGAAAAAAAACTTATTTTGACTTAAGAATATAAACATATCACTATAACTGTCCGCCTAAATAGCCGTCCGTACATGGCCCCTTAACCCTTTAGAAACGAGATTGTTTTTGCGCAGTTTGCGTGTTTTGACCGAGTCCGCTTTGTAGTTCTCTAGCGCCTCTCGTGTTATAGTTAGAGCAAAATGTTCAACACTAGAGTTGTTCGAAATAAAATTTCCAAAATTTCTAAAATTTTTATTTTTTGATGACGTCACTATCTTTGCGTCAACGTCATATTCTTTCTTATACAATGTTGTAGTTTTTGATTTGTTTACAATAGAGTCTAACTTACTTTTACAAAGTTACTCAAAAACAAATTTCCTACAGTTATATTATACTTTTGGTTTTATGACGTCATCAAAATAATATTACGTCACTAATTTCATGTTACAGGTCCACCCATCCCAAAGTTTGTTTTCGTTTTTTTTATTATAAGTAATGTTAGAATAGAAATTTAGATTACTATAAAGTACACATTTCTTTTTCTTACTAATTTTCTTCGAAATAAACTATAAATAAAGTGTTTGAACCAAATTGCGACTATAACTATAAAGATACTCAAAACCCCCCCAAAATGTAAAAAAATACAGGTAAGATCACATCCGGGACATCCCAAGAAGCGAAACTGATTCTACTGCCATAGACACATTAAATGAAACGCACATTTTGGGCGTAGTATTAGAAAAAACGTTTTTAGTGAGACTTCCCCCTCAAAATTAGACCAAAAAAAGTCATAAAATTCAACTAAACTTTTCTTAAAAATTTCAAATGCAAAGTTATGTTTATTTTTGTATTTTTCAAAAGATATATCATATAGCTTTCCAAAGAGACCAAACTTTAGCAGTTTGGATAAGAAATTTTGGAGATTTTTTATTTTGAATGAGCACATGTCAAAAAAGCCAAATTTGGTCTTATCGTTTCTAAAGGGTTAACATGCTTTAATCTAATTTTGATCGAATGGTGATGTTGAGGGAAATATCAGTGGATTTCACGGACTAATCCAACGCCGGGAAAATTAGTCAATAAATAATGCACATGTACCAGTGACAAGCGGATTATGGCAGCAGAAATGTTCTTTCTTTGAAAAAGGGATACAACTGTAGGCTAGGCCTATACTGTAAACGGCAAACAGTCAGGGAACTATAGCTACTAGTTTCCAAGCTTAATGACAATAAAGAAAATCGGTTTGGTACGTACACTATCAAAACTCTAAAGCCAGGAAAACGATTTTACAGAATTACCACAGCTTAGCGGGATGTTTGGCAAAATCGGGCGATGTTATCCCCTAAAACGCATGGCGTGTGAAAACCCCGTTACAAGGCCCGCAATGTATAGCCTATACCGCCCTTTTCGATTTGGCCGGTCCAAACAATCAACGTAATTGAAATTTCAAGGCGGTCTTTTTCATTTTGTGATTAATTTTCAACAAAACCAAAACTTAAAGTGGTCAATAAAAATCAATTTAGCCTTACGATAGTTGTGAGGAAATAAATCATTATATCATAGAATATATCGATTCGGTCGAAGGTTTGCATTGTTTATATGCTTTATGCATCACGGTGACGAAGAGCAATTTAAATCAGCTCAAACTTTAGGTTTTCGGACAAGTCTTCATCTGCAGCTCGGGCGTGAATGCGGCAATCATCGAGTTTCTTTTCACTGATGGTGTTGCTCAACCGACCACGTATCCCTGGAGAATCGAGACCCATTGATGGACTTATCCTTTTCGTGTCTATAGCTTCGAATCCTGCACTATACTGGATTACTCACTATGTCCGTTTTTTGTGTGTTGCTGTACACAAGTAGGCCCTTTTAATAAATGGTTTATTTTTACCGGGCTAGGTTTCGAATCGTTGATTGGTTCGTCACCAAGACGTCACCGTCACCAAACGTTTTTGTACAGAATTGGGATATGTATCGGTCGCGCTAACTATTCAGAGATACGAGCGTATCATTACTTCCCTTATGGTAAGAACTGTCTGTATCAAGAGCGCAGGGATTCAACCCAATGCGACCTACATTTGGTGTCCTTCCCGGCAAGTATTGCGGTGGTTAATGCAAAGCGTTTTAACAACTAAACACAGTGTGGCCTTCAGCAATTATTTTTTATTTGCATAATTCGAGGTGCAAGACAAAGCGACAAGCTCGTGCCAACCATGTAAACACTTTTGGGGGAATTTTAGATTAAAGGCAAATTAGGCAGTACATTAGACTTATCGTCATATTAGTCACGAAAATGATGCATATTGTTCTGTAAACTTTAAGTTTTGGTTTATATATAGACAACACATTAAACCAAGCCTCTTAGGGTAAACAAATTTCAACATAAATTCAAAGTGCAAAAGGCTTAACCGAAATGATTAAAGTAGAAATATCGATTGCCCATAACGTTACCTAACAGACCATTTTGAAGCAAATTTCCTTGACATTGAACACGTTGGAAACAAGATTAAATCTCTGTAGGCCTGCAAGTCGAGGCTGATCGATATTTGGAAAAAGTTTCGATACCAACATTTTTTATTCTACTATAAAAATTCGTTTATAAAGCCTAAAGATTTGGGGAAATATATTATTTAAAATCACGTAAAACGTGAAAAATATGTTAAGGAAATATAATGTTGAGTAATTTTACGGTAAACAAAGCGAAGCGACTTCTTAACGGGACGTCGTTATGGAACCAGGAGCACTAAATCGCTTTATTCAATTTTGTATGCATTTTCGAGACGGTCTGGTTGAAGGTTTCTTCACAAAAAAAACGCACATAAAAAACTAGGCGAGGCATTTCAACTCAGCAGTGGGGGTAGTATATTCTACTGCTACTTTCACCAAGCCTTCAAATCATTTATGTTTATTGCAATATAAACCACACCGCAACCTTTCCGCCTGATGTTATTGAAAACAGTAATATTATTATATTAAAACAGGATAAATGTATTTTAAATTACAATAAACTCGTGTGACAAGTTGACCTTAGAGAAACACGGTTGAAGCGAAATAAAACTCTGCTACTTATTCCTGATCTTGGTAAAATAATTCGGCTGCGACAAAACCGCAAATCTTAACCGCATGTAAAGCTTGGGTTAATACAAAAATGTTTATCTTGTTACAATTGATGCAAAACTTGTTTAATTTCGAATTAATCTGATTTTAAGAACCACAGCAACAAACTCTTGCTTCGCAATCAAATTTACGAAAAATATTTTCAGTACCAACATTTTTTTGTGTAAAACGGGACATTGATTTTAACGTATCTTTTGCTTTAAAATAATATAAAAAAGAAAACGAGTAAATATCACAACGTGATTAAATTATTGGGTATTTAATAATGATAAAATAAAGATATTTGGTTTATACTTTAATACCTGACACTACCGACGATTATTGAAGATATTTTAGTGTTTTGTATGTTATGTTAAGGAGGCGTTTTTTAGTTTTAGTAAAACCATTTAATCTTTGGGTACAGATGATGTCCGTAAGTCCGAAGGCCACAGTCACAACGGTCTAGCTACCAGCATACGGGTTTATGTAGCTACGGGTTTCTTCTAACAGCTGACTATTTTAACCAATTAAACTAACTGACCACACTATTTCTTAAATAAGGGAAATAAGCCAGTGGTCTCAATTAGATAGTGTACAATAATATATTCCTTGTTCTGATAAGGCAACTGATCATAGTTTTCACCTATATTTGCAAGTTTGGGCGGATAAATTTTTCTGTCTGCGGCAATAGAAGGCTTTTTTGCTACTAATATGTTTAGTATTAACTTAGTAGAGGAAACTTTTTATACAAACGTTTTTAACTTTTGTTTTCAAACAAATAAAACTATTCATGACAATCCTCATTGTTATGAAATTTACCTTGCAAAACATCTTGACCATAGGGGTATAGTGTGCATTTATAACTCTTTAATCTTAGTCGGAGTGACAAAATACCTAAAATAATATGTCGAAAAAGTGGCAAAGTAAGGTCGGTAGTATTATCAAGACTCAGCAAGTGAGCAAGAATTTGCTCTCGGTTCCTGGGCATCAAGAAGAGGAAGAAGAAGATGATGTTACCCAGCCCCTGGAGGTTCTTCGACGATTCTGCTTCGAGTCACAAGAAGAAAAACGGATCCGAAGAAATAGGAAGGTATTTCTACTTCCATTTTGCAAACTTTATTGTTTACCCGTGACTGTGCGTGTATTGCAGTCGCACGTATTGCACCCGTGACTGTGCGTGTATTGCAGTCGCACATAACAACTTTAAATTCATCCCGAACGGTTTCGAAATGTAGGTCACGTTATTATTCATAATAGATCTTCAGGAGAAATATTTTAATTTTAAGCATTGTTTTAGCCCGATATATTGTTATTTTTTATAAAGAAACTAACCAAGTGGCCGACACTTGCCCAGCCAGTGACATAACCCTATATAAACCCACTCAACAGCTAAAATACTTTTGTAACGTCATACACTAAAATAAAGTCCTGGTCTCAAAATAATAAACAAAAAGAGTTTTAAGTTCCTTGTTTAAACGACATTCTGTTTATAATTCAATCGCGTATACCATTCAACCAAACGACTGGTCGAAATCATACATTAAATTGTTTAGGTATACCGGTACTAAGGCGTATAGGTCCATAGGATGAACAGACGAAATAGGGCTGGATCAAAAGTAGTGTGTCGGTGGTAATGCTAAGTGACAACATATGCTTGTTTAAAGGATAGTGGTTTAAAGCAACGGCTCTATCGTATACAACACACTACAGTAGCTTCTACAACTCCACCGTTGGCACAGTCAACTCATCGTTGTGCCATACAAACGATGAACCCAGACAAAACGCCCTACACGTTTTCCCACAACGGAGTTAAAAATGAATTTTCGCTACGACTATTTCTTTTCTGTGTTATATAAATAAAACTTGTATTTTTCCAACATTTGGTAGCAAGGTTTAAACAACCATTTGGCGGAGGTTGAAGTTGACATCAACGAAGTAGCCGAGAAAGACGACGATGATATTGCCGACTCGATTTCATCCATGGTTGCCTTCGTGTTAAACTCTGTGTACTTTAAAGGTAAACGTACTTTATTCATTATCACATTTTCGTCATAATGGAACCTAGCCACACATATTACGACTAGTAATTTATGTAATGTGGCTTGGAAACTATGCTTTGTAAAGAAAAACAAGATAATTAAAACCCGAGTGGTAAAAAAGCCATTGTTCGGACATTCGTAGGAATACCTCCTCCGCAGTTATGTTATTGGGACTGTTATACAGTTGTTTATACAATGGGTGAGACTTTTTTCGTTTTTGTTTACACTAAGATCAATAAATTTACTGAATTATGTGCGTTGATTGCTTTGTCGAGAAGCATTTTGAAGCAACTTTATGATGACCGACACATTACACCACAGCTGAGCTTATCGACTAAAAGAATTTATATAAAAAAAAATGATTCTTAATAATAAGGGGATGCGACCTTGATGCGTATTGAATTTACTCTGGGTTTAGTTTTATTATTTTAATACTTGTGACATGTATCGGTCCCCAGCTATTCGGAAAAACGAGATTGTCCGATGAGGTTGAAATTTTTAGTAATCCTAACTGACATGTCGGTTATTTACATCGACCCTTCAGTTTACAGAAACCCCAGGCAAATTCCCGACTGATCACAATATTTTGAAAATCCCCTTTAAGCTTAACCCAACTCACACCAGTGAAGCTTTAACGCTCAATTTCACAGGAAGTAAATGCCTAATTGATTTAAAACTTTTGGAGATTAATGTTAATATCTAATTTTTAACCGGAATTAACTGTTCGGTGAACTTAGATATGTTACCGCTGTTAGCTTATATTTGTTATGGCTGCACAGTTGCGAATTTGGAGGTAAATCTCCCCTAAAAAATATTTACTCATGTAAACTTATTGAAATTGTCATTGCTATGACTGACAGAGTAAATTTGTTTTAAAGACTAAAACGGTCTTTGCATCATCTTTTAACGGTCCTCGTAAAAAATATTGAAAAAAGTTCCAGTGTCGTTTCGTCATCATTTGTTTATTTCTGTGTCAACACGGTCTACCCGGTTAGATTACTCGAACACGCCGGATCGTCATCCAAAATCCTGCGTGATCATAAACAACCGATAGCTGTGTTAACACACATCAATACACTGCATCCACTTCTCATGGTCCAAGTTTGGGTGGGTAACTCGGGACCCCAAAGTTTTTGCTTGCGGAAACTTAGTGTGCAGTCAAAATCGGTTTTACAAGGAGTGATGATAAACAGCTAACACTCTTGGTTCTATCAATATAGATATCTATGACCAAAGATTCTTATTTTTAAAATATACATAAATGAGTGGTGAAACAGGCTATGCTCTGAGTGTTTTATGCTGTGAAATATGAATTAGATTATACTTTCTTTTCGTATAGGTATGATATTCGTAGTGATTGCGATAAACGCCGTGCACATTGCTCTTCAAACGGTAGAAAGCATTGCGGTTCCTTATTCATATATATTCTACTTCGTGGACAACCTGATTATGGGTATTTTTATCTGCGAGATCATCTTAAAGTGGTACAGCGGCTTTGTCATCTTCTGGAAAGATTACTGGAATATATTGGACTTCGTAGTCATTTTCGTGTTGCACGTGAGTTAAGATTTGATCAATTCAATATATACGATTCCTGTGATACTCGCTCGCTGGTCTTCTTATTGATGTCGCATTATGGCCGTCGTGACCCTTTACTTATTGGTCGCTTAATTCAACTGCTTGGGTGATATTCTAATCGTTTCAATGTATCTGCGTACGGTATGATTACTTTGTCTTTAATTTTAGGGTAAGATATCATTTTTATTTTTGTGTCTGGTAAAACGCAATGGTGTGATAACACGGACAATCGTCAAATCAGTTCGTGAATACGTAAGAAAGCATTCTTACATCGGTGACCGTCATAACTCGCAACCGCTGCTATTGCGTGTGTTGTGTATAATCAACACTTTCCTTTAACTTTGGGATCAGGCAATGTCTAAAAGGTGCATTGTCCAAGAAGACAATAGACCAGCTAGCGACTAAACGGCAAGGGACTTACCCCTAAGCTATTTAATCAGATCCTTTTCCGCTTTTACTTACAGTTGGGACCTTGGCTGGCATTCTTCAGTAATACAAGGTTACTCAGAATACTAAGAGTTATTCGAGCTTTTAGAAGCTTGAAGACTGTGACCTCTTTAACTGGACTCTCGCTAGTGGTTGAAACCATAATGCAGGTGCAGTTAACTGTTAATATTCATTAATTGATAAAAAACTGAAAAAAATCTGTATATTTGTAGCGACATACACAAAAAGGGTCTGTGTCATTTCATATTTGCATAAAAAAAGCACTATTTAATTTAACATTTAAGCTGAAAACAACAGAATAAAAAAATACTTCTTAGTTACCAAAACAAACAAATTTGTTAATGTTTTAAGTCGATTCCGGACATGGCGAACATAATGATGTTGCTGATTATCTTCATGGTCGTTCTAAGCGTGGTTGGGGTGAAACTCTTTGGAAAATTTGTGCCACAGTATTTCGGAGACCCAATTAAATGCATGTTTTCCATCTTCGTGTGCTTTACACAGGTGACTTTTATTATCTTTTTAGTACAATTGGTGGAAAACGGGCCCATTTTCAGTTGGGTTGTAGAAACTATTGACGAAACATATAGTTGCTTACTTTTAGTTTTTGTTTATTTTTGCCGATTTGAAAGACCTTTTGAATTCTGCCGATTTAAACAAACGTGTGGTAAGATGGTTTCCAGAGAATATACAGCTTTAATTTTGCTAACTTTAATTCCGAATCCGTGTTGGTGAGCCTTGTCATATGGTCGTTTTTAAATTACGAACTTATACGGTTAGCGACGAAGGCTGTGATTAATATATTGTATGTGCCACAAGAGTATATAATATATATATAATGTCTACTGCAGATATGCAGATAAAATATGTTTAATTACAGTTATGAAACAGAAAAAAAGTTGAAATGATAGTGGTTATGCACGTCAAGTATTAAATTAAAATATTGCATCAATGAAACTTTATTGAGCAATGAGAAAATTGTATCTGAATACTACCCAGTCGGAAAAATTATCTCCGATCGAGCTTGATTTATCCCAACATTTAGTATGGTCCTAGCATGACGTGCCAGGGTTTGACCAGATATATAGACATGGGTTATGACAGGAAAGGTAACACCTGGCCAAGCATCGGGAAAACATCTCTGATTTATAGAAGCGTTCCCTATCGTGGGCCAGAGCTGGGTGGGTACCTAGCACCTTACATGACGCTAATTTGTCAAAAGCAAGTTACATAATAGTTAATCCAAATGATTTTTTTTATTTTCATTTATTTTCAACACAATTTTCTGCTGCCTTTCCAATGACACGCCTCCTGTCTCTACCACCATCCCAGTCTTCTGCAGCAGAAAGCACAGTGCTGATCTCTGCTGCCAGTTAGTCATGACTACTATCTTTATATTCCGTTTGTTGCAGCAAATCTGGAGAATAGATAATTCATGTCAGTGAGAATTATTTCAAATTAAATATATTGTTTATTAAGAATAGAGTCCGCACCGTCCAGCCTGTACGGTCCAGGTATAATATTCTTGCTTTTGAACCACAGAAGACACCACTTCAGTGTTCAATGTTCGCAGTAGGTTAGCCGGAGATATTTTAATGACTCATGAGTATTTTTTATTAGTTCACTTTTAAATACCCTTTTTGAATCCACTGGATTAAGACATTTGCAAACATCGTTGAGCCTAGTGGATTAATGGGTTTAACTAAAACTGTACATAGAAACATCCCAATAATATACATCACACTACAATAGCCCCGGCAACCAGATGATTGGCATGATAAAGTCTGACGATTGTCTGTGTGATAACGCCCTTTGTGTTTTACCATTTTCACGGATATAAGAATCTATCAATATACATACATGTAAAATGGACATAAATAAAAACAACTTAACAATACAACCCAGATTACATAAGAAAAATAATAAAGTTATGTTAAAATGTACATAAAATATATGTATTCACTCATATATATACATATATAGATATTAAAAATTACAACTCAAAAGACCAATAAAACATAAATTATAAAGTTCATTTAG
>CH002883.1:1646882-1670252 GCA_000149265.1 Ciona savignyi
AGAATACTCTGGAGGCCACTTGCAAACAGTTTCACTTATCCTACAGTTTTTGGTTCCATACATTGAAAAGTCTGCCATCAACAAATACAATTTTTTTAACATATACCAACCACACGACACTAATCTACTCCAGTAGCTAACAGCTGCCGTAGGCCTTACTATAATTAAAACTAACCTTACACTTTATAACCAACCTTGCACCTGCAACGGAACTACAGACTTACCGGTAGCCTATTTTACAGCAATATCCTTTGGAAGAGATGCTAGCTTTAAACCAATCAAAGAGACTAAAACACAATCTCTCTAAACCAATCAAAAACGACGACTTTCAAATTCAAATTCATTTCCCTCCTTTATTAAGCAAATATGCGAAAATACCATAAACATCATATTTAATATAAATGTTAAACTAAACTAACAGATAAATCCGCGAGGCTTAGCGTTGCATTGGCAAAGTGACTGATCGAAAGAAAGCGCAAACTTTTCTCCTGTAAACAGTTGGTATTTTATACTTATTTTTAAATAACTAAATTAAAAAGCACATCATGTCAAAGAACAAGTAAGCTAGGCCTATGCGACAACGATAAAAAAACAGCCGGAATATAAGGTCCGTAGACAATCAATCGCAATCTTCGCTAACATCGAAGTCGAACATTGAATAAAAATCACAGTCGTTGAATATTTAAAAAAAAAACTTTTCTTAGAGTATACCCAAATAATCATCGATGGCCCTTCCATGATATGTTATCATAGATGTATCAGTGGCACAACCTAAGATAACGCGCTGAAATATCCTAGTTTAATCGTTACATGGCCATGTCTTGGATAAATCAAAAATAACTCGTCCGGTTCAGTATATGGCCCGGGGATAAGTCGAAGATAATTTCTGACTGGGTAGTCGTACGCGCAAATGGGTGAAAATTGTTAGATTTGTTGCGGCTGGCTAGTGCTATAAGAACATTTTTTAAATTCCAAACTTTTAGGATGGATGGATGCAAATATTTCGTAACTTCGAGCGCTATGCAGAAGAGGATCAGTTCACTTACATCTCGGCCTGTTGTTTCTTTATATTAACCATCCTCATGGCTGCTTTCATTATCGCAAATCTTATAGTTGCTGTTGTCACGACTAATCTGGACCGGGCGATGAAAGAAATGAAGGTAAAAATAAAGCCTATATCTAGGAACTATGAACAAAATTGTTTCAAGGAGCAGCAAATAGTAGTAAAGCGCATAGTATATCAGTGTTATCGAATCGCCTATTTCCTAATTAACCGACTTAACAACTTAAGTGTTTATAGCCTACGTTTTAATATTGGAACTTGTAAAGGATACTTAGAAAATTTACCTGTCCACGCAGAGGGTAAATATGTATGGGTTAAAAGAGCCTACTAATAGGCTTAAAAAGTATTAAAAATCCATATCTGTAAGCGGATTTTTTAGGAAGAACAAAAATCAAACCGTGAAGTTATACCAATCGAGAGAAAGGAGAAAAGTAAAGAAAACAGGCGAGAGAACGAACGAGGAGCGAATGCGGAGGAGGAAATCGCTGAGGTTGGTCTGGTTCACATTTCTGAAGTCCTTGAGAACGGAGCATCTGGTGGGGCGGGCGTGAACGTGGACGCTCTAAAACCGCAGCGCCCGCTCTACAAGTGCGATCTCTCTCACATCACCACCGAGAAGATGGAGGACTATTTTCTCCTCCTCGTTGCGCTGGATGAGAACCTCAAGGAGCACCGACGGCTGCGAGACATCGTTTCCGGGATCCTGAGGCAAGTCCGAGGGATCAACGAAGCGACAGGTGGAGATGCAGAGGCGACGCGGCTCCTCATGGGCCAAAAGAAGTCGGCGACTTTGTATGACGATTTGTCACGAACATCAATTCTGAGTCGAATAGATCGCGAGGAAACAGTGGATTCAAAAATAAATTAATATCAATGTAAACCGAGATAACGTATTATTACATATACCCAAAATATAAGTACTTCAGACAAATGCTTTAAGGAAAAGAATGTTAAAAATATAATTGTAACTCTAGATTAGATTAGACCTTTAACGTATCTTTACTTAAATTTGCTATTATAATACTACCAGATGGAATATAATATCGTATTTTGTATTTGATAAAAAAATAAATTGTCGCTCATTTTATTCTATAAAAAGTTGGAAATGCTGGTCTTTTTGTTAAGTATTTTAAAGTATATAGGTATACGCCTACCACATGGTCTATATTCGGTTGGTATACCTAAATATATTCTTGTCGAAGACTGGTCGAAGATAAGACTGGCCGGATAGTCAAATGATGTAAACAACACAAGACAGAAACGTTTTACCATTAAGTTTTTTAGTTAATAATGTCAGCTTAAACCAGTCGCTGTTTTGTTTTTGTCTGTATTGAATGGTTGCGTACCGGAAACTACATTTTCCGACAAGCTTTGACATGTTAAACTTTATTCAGTTAATATTCAGTTTGCGTTTGAACAAAAATCGGAATCCAACCACCATCCATCCATCTATCTATTCGTCCATATATTTAGATTAAGCATTGGTGATTAATTTTTAATACAATCCTTTGAGAAGAAAATAAATTACGATAATTTTTAAGCTACACACTATTCTACAAACAAATTAAACTGATTTTGGGAAATAGACAGAAAAGGCAAAAGGGGCAGTTACTGTTGAATATCACCGCAAGGCAGATTGCAGAGGCTGTATCGTGTTTGTAACTTAACACATTTATTTTAGAAGTCGAATTTTTTAAACCAACTTTTTTATCAGATTCAGTTTTGACGCCTTGTTGGGCTCGTCACTAAGACCGTTTTTGTATAGAGATTGGTACATGTATTAGACGAGATATGCACTCAACGACACGACCATGCAGAGTTTATTTGTAGCGCACGATACAGTGTTAGCCTTCAGGCAGAATAGTAAGTCCATCGGTCGCCAACCTGATGGCTTTATTTAAGGACGTGCTATTAACCCACAATGAACTATGGGCCAACAATTTAAAAATAAGATTCTGATATTTAGCTGTATAGATATGCGAATATATAAAAAGTACCTGTTTATTTTATGCTCATAATAAATGACTGTTCATTTACTTAGCATTGGTTAGGTTTAGTTTATTATTCGCTTGTCTAATGGAGATATGCAAATACAATATTTGTAATTACATTTAAGAAACAGAAAATTGGTAAAACAACAGTAGGTAATGCATGATAATTATCAAATTAAAATATTGTAACACGTGACCAACCTACCAAGCATCGAGTGTGCCAGATAAATTTGGAGTAAGATTTACTTGACACCGATTCGCGAAAGAAAAGAAGAGAATGATAAATGTTAAGGTTCGTTATTTAAAGGTAAGTGGTATATGCTGTCTTATTTTTAAGACCTGAAATAAATAACCCCCACAAACTTTGTTTAAAGTGGCCAAAAAGGATGCCTCGACTACACAGTTGACAACGTATGTCCTGTTTGTGGCCACAACGGTGGCTGATTTTTTTGTCACATTTTTTATATAATCATTTAAATGAAAGTGGATAATACGATACCCGTGCCATTTTCGTCAATTTAATGCTTGAGTTTAAAATCCAGTTTTCTAGTTATATGCGCCGTCTCTAAGGTGAAACAATTTAACGAATCAACAAGGAATAATATTTAACAATAAATTTCGGGGCTATTCTATTACAGTACTTTATGGGAGAAACATCTGAGCGTATGAAGGGTAGACTTATTAACCTCAAAACAAATTAAGAAAATTGTACCGGTAGTGTTATTTGCTAGGCCTGGAGAAACCAGTAAAAACTAATTGCTCGTGGCATCATTGTTTGTGCCCTACTGTATCGCCGGTCGGTTAAATGTAAGTTACTATACAGTGTGTGGCACTTAATTAAAACAGTTTGTTTTTCTTCAAAACAGTTTGTAAGCTGTATGTGCCGTCCAAGAAGTGCAATCTACAAGAGCACAAGAAATTTGGTAATTGGTTTGACTGACTGTTAGCCATAAATTTACAAACCAGGCAAGAAAAGAATTCGTTAGTATGTATAGTCCTAAATGTTTTTGCCCAGTTAGTATTACATCCTTGTAGCCTCAAAACTCACTCGTTCGGTAACGTTGCTGTACTTTTTGAAAAATTTTGATCCGAACAGATTTAACAGAAGAATATTTTGTACTTACCATCGTGTATTGTCCGCAATGCTTTGCCTTCTTAAAGTGGCCTATAACAGGTTAAATTGACATATTGTATTTGTAAGTTGCAGCGCAATAATTATAGGCAACTAGCAAACTTGGACGGTTTTGTTTTGAACCGTCACGCTCTAATGACATTACCTTTTTTCTTGGTTATAACTGTTCAGAACATACATATTCGAAGAGCATTTACAGAATAAGAAATTACTTTGTGTGACATTTAATTAAGAACTGCACGAACATAACCGAAGTACAAAGCATATGGTTCCGCACTAGCAACTATATTGATCAAAGTTTATTTCAAGAGAGTAAACACAGTGCATTACGCGTACGGTTTGTGCTTGCAAAGTGTTACCACTGTTCAAGCTGATTAGCACTTTTTCGGCAAACAAACCAAGTCGAGTGCAGCGTAAAAGGCTAGAAAGATAATTATAAGCATTCTTGAGTTCGTGACAAACAGGAAACATATGTCGTGACAAGTATTGGAGTATACTAATATCTTATTGCTTTCATAAATTTAGGCATTGTACAAGAGAATGTCGTCCGTAAAAGTAGAGTTGGTGCATAAGTATGATTGCCAGTTAGGCGAAGGTCCACATTGGGACGATAAAACGAACACTTTGCTCTTCGTGGATATCGACAACTCGGCTATTCATCGATGGAACCCGGTCACAAAACAAACTAAAACCACCTTCGTCAAAGGTTAGTTCATGGTTTATCTGGGTAAAAAAACTCTTTGGCCAAATCCGCACACGTGCTAAAGTGCCGACCGCCAGAAATTTGTTTCTATATTAGCTAACCATTATACGTATATCGTAAGACAAGAGTCGGCAACCCCTGACACATAGCCTAAGTGAAACACAAAAAAACGCTTTGAAACATATTAGGCCAAAAGATCCACTTCGTCTAATATAGGCCTATGCTTTTGCATATTTATCTTACGGAAAAGGCTTTAACAATTTTATATTGAAGGGATCGTGTTTAAAAATTTCAGTTAACAACATTTTGTATTCTAAAAACAGTATGGGTCTAGCTTGATCAGGGTTTCTCAAATGGTGCGCCACCGGGGTTAGTTAGGTGCGCCATACTTGCATGTCGTAAATTTACGAGTGTGCATAGATCATTAACTACTGCATGGTTAGTGTCTAGTTCGTTCTTTTTCGTTGTTGAGTTAGTTCTACATTAACTTTCGTAAAGCAATAGCGCTCAAGAAACAGTAATTTCGTTATGTGGAAAATATTTAATTTTCCATATTTTTCCTAAATTGTTTGAGTATTTAGCATATTTGTTTTGACTCCCTGTGCAAAGTGCGCTTGTTCGTTTCCTAATTGGCCCAGGGTGCGCCACGAGGTCAAAAAGATCGAGAAGCACTGAGCTAGAGCAACAGCAAAACAACTCTTGCCATATTATCCAAAGTAGGACACATTCGTTGCACAGTTTGCAGCAAACGTTTCCACCGATAGAATTACCATTCAAGTGGCAATGCATATATATTTATAACTTGCTGAAGAAACTAGAAAACGCAGGTAGACTATAACCATAATTATCTGCATAATAAATACTGATTTCAGACAGCTCGATCGGAGCAGTTGTTCCACGAAAATCTGGTGGTTTCGTGGTCGCTGCTGGACACCGGTTAGCTTTTGTCGCCGAAGGTTCTGACGGGACTGGTGAAACAATCAAAGAAGTTAATCTAGAATTTCCCACAAGTCGTTTTAACGATGGCAAATGCGACCCGGCAGGGCGGTTTTGGGCCGGTAAGAGAAAAAATTGCCTGTCTGTCGTATTCGAGAAGAAAACTTGCCTGCCTGTCGTATTCGTAATGGGGGTGAATGAAAGGTAAAAATGTTTATTCAGTGATAAAAAACTCAACTGGTGTAGTGTGTCCATTGTTGGGTGCTTCTTTCCTTTCGAAGGTCCTATCTGATCACACGGGGTCAATGAAATAGTCGATAACTCATGGAAACCTTGAATAATTTAACCAATCTGGACAATGTTATTTAGCTGTATTCACTGTAGGAACTATGGGACAAGAAAAAAAGGCAGCTTCACCTGATCGGTTGCAAGGAAAACTCTACTGCCTGGATACAGATAGGTCGGTACAGACCAAGATTTGTCCGGTCGACATATCAAATGGCTTGTCGTGGACGTCGGACAACAAAACAATGTATTACTGTGACTCGTTAAAGGTTTGGAAAAATTGATTATTGGATTGTGATTTTAATCGTTCACAGTACATGTACTAGGATGATAATCTGACTTAGGTATGCTTTATACTGCGCAACTGTTTTGAAGTGAAATTCCAAAAATAAGATACGTATTATACTTGGAAATGAATGTTATCGCATATTTATTTCTTTTCCAAAGACATTCGTTTTTACACGTACAACAATCACCAGTAGGCTACACAGCTTTGCAATAATAGCAGGAAACTCTGTTTTGACGTGTTATGTCACCAGTTCTTGGTGTGTAGAATTGGTCCAATTAAGTCTGCTAAGTGTAGAAGCAAACATAAAGTGACCCATCTCAGTACATTTATGCACAGGACGTATATAGAACTATTCAGCGCACTGGTTCAAGACGATTATTTTACCTCTGCGCCGTAGGGTGGAGCAAGTCCCGGCACTTTATGCATAATGTTCCATTTCCAGAAAACTGTTGACGCATACGATTACGACATTAACACGGGAGAGATAGGGAACATGCGTGAAGCGGTGCGGTTTGACGAAAAGACTGATGGGATTCCAGATGGTCATTGCATTGATGCTGATGGAAATATATGGGTGGCTATGTTTTTCACTGGGCAGGTCATCAAGGCTGACCCGAGAACAGGTTTGTTAAAGTCGATATCATGTCGTTGTACAATGTGCTTTCTCTGAGCCAAGTATTTAAAATATATAACAAATTCACCGAATTTTAAATGTAACACTTCATATTCATATTCTAAGGGATATATTCTTAAAATGAGTGTTCTTTCGCTAATTTGTGTGTTTGTAGGTGAGAAATTACAGTACGTGAAAGTAAGTGACACTGCATTGAAAACGACCTCGGTATGTTTCGGAGGTCAAAACTTTGACGAAATGTACGTCACGTCCGCCCGTAACAAGCCACTCATGGAACCGATTGAAAACGACCTTTCCGGTGGATTATTTAAGGTAACTGTCCATTGAAGCCGGTTTAAAATAAAGTTTTTATTCGGATTTCAAAATACACTAATAAATGAAGTGAATCTAGCTTGGTGGTTTAGTGCGTAGGCTTTTAGCCGAAGTGTTGCAAGTTCGAAACTGGTAGCTAGCTTGGCGGTTGTGCCATTGGGAAAGACACTTAACAGGCATGACTTAAACCAATTAGAATGACGATTGCTCGTGTGTTTAATGCGTTTTTTTCATGCACGAGAATAAACATAAATATCCTATCCTAAACAGGTTAAAAACTTTACACAAAGCCCTGTTCTGTTTTCGCATTTAAGCCTATATAGCTATGTATTACATAAAACCAAACAACCTGGTGAAATCTTACCATTTCTGCAGATTACTGGTCTCGGTGTTCGTGGGCTACCAGCGAATGAATATGAAGGTTGAAGTGATGTTGACTTGTTTTGAGTCAATTGACTACATTAATACATTGTATTACTAAAACAATATATATAATTAAGACTCAATCTTGTATGAAATTTGTGTGTAAGAATATAGGCCTTACTTTTATCGTGTTAAATTTGGTATTTGTGCTAAGCAAAAAAACACTTTTTTGCACTATGGATACTATAATTCCAGAAAACACCGGGATCCAAGAGATACTGGTTTGGTCACGTGGTCAAAGGGTTAGCGCGACAAATCGCACAGGATCATCTCCCAAAAAAGGGCGACATGCACGCTTCGGTTTAAATCTGACGCTTTTAACGACCTGGCTGGGGTAGGATATTTATGTTTGTCCTCGTGTATGGGAAAACGCAAGTTGCGTCAACACACTGGAAATCGTCATATTACCCCGCGATAACGTACAGTTTTAGTGGTGTCTCCTGCCGTCGGTTTTAACATCACAAGTTTCAAACAACGCTTAGTCCTTAAAGTAAATGGTATAATTGCGCGTACTTGTTTTAGATTCGAGATTAACGGAGCCAAATTGTGAAAAAGATTGTATTGCATTATCGCTGGATGGCGCAACTGCATTAGGTACCCGACGCGCAGAAGTTTTGGTATAAAGATTACACGACAGCTTAAATAACACAGAGAAATAAATATTCGGAAAAGTTTACGAGCACCGACAAAAAAACAAATTATCAGAGAAAAACAAAAAGCGGGTTTTGTAAAAATTTTGTGTCCAGTTAAAGTATAAATTTTGTGCAAAATTTGAGGAAACCTGTAAAAATCCCAATACTAATAAGTATATCACCAGGTCTCCAAAAAACGCAACTTGTTACCTTTTAAAATATAAAAACAGAAAAAATAAACTACGCAAGTTCAGCTAAAATGGTTAAAATACAGACAGAACTACAATTTTACATTTCTTGCTACAACACAACCAACCACCCAGTGCACGAGATAGGACGAAGGGAAACAGAACAAAAGCCTGTAAAACGATTAAAGGAGTAAAAATATTCGAAGTGAGCCTTTACATAAAAACAGAACAGCTTACGGAACATAAAGCAAAATTCGGATTCGTAGGAATATGACTGGTGCTTTGACTGAACGGTACCGCAACACTGCACACCTACGATAAAGCGAATGCTTCACACGATTACATAAAATGAAGCCATATTTGCATGCGAAATATTGCATATAAACCTGAATCGCGCCAAATGGGGCGGTTTCATTATTGCACGGCATATTATTTACAGATGCTGGTGCACATGGAACTCCTACAGAGATAAACCCGTGGCCGGGGTGGTTTGGTATGACGATTAGGGATAAGGCACGGGCGGTTACATTGGGTTTGAAGGGGGGGGGGGTCACGGCCTTAAATAGTTAAAAGTTCACACTTCGTCGTCGTCGCTTATTTCAGCAGGATCACGGCCGTTGGCGGTTTTGTCTTCTGTCAGACCGGTTTCGTCAATAACGGCGACTTGGTCGACCCTGGAAACAAGTAAATTTAGTACAATATTTAGGTAATTTCCTTTAGGTAATTTCGTAAATTTCGTTTTGGTGAAAGTCGGAATTCTAGAAAATTTAAAAAACACAAATTCTTTCAAGGGCACGCTTACACAGCACACATGAGTCATACGCAAAATAAACTAAGAATGAAAAAAGCGAATTACAAAAGGATCTTAACCGGGCCACTTTGGAGGGGCTGCACAAGGCGGTATAGTCTCTCGATTTCATCAGTGTGTACATCATCGTCGTGATATAGGGATAGCATATACCACCGTTTAATCCAATAGTTTAATGGCAATATTTTCAGTCTTAGGACACTTAAGGCAAGCTTTAACCGTTATAACATAAGACGGGTAATCGTCAGATTGTTATATTACCTCGGGTTCCTGGTAGGATTGCCTTAGCTATGCATTTTTAATCCCTTAAAATGCACTTTAATTCCTTACCATCAGATTTTTTTTAAATAAAGTTTCTTTTACACTTTATGTTTAGAAATTTTTTCACGTAATAAATTAATGTATATTAGATACACTGAACATGGATCGGTTTGTAATTCCAAGAAGTAACAAAGACTTACAAATTGGTGTGAAACGCCTTGTTTGACACACACGGTTCAGTTACTACTTTAAATAGATTATTTAAATTAACAAAAAAAGTCAAGCGCACGCATTAGGGCTTTGGCGCACCAGTTTTTTTGGAAAAATGCATCTTGCCAATTCTCCTAAATCGAAATAATTGTGGCGATTCTTAATTTTATAAATTGTAATCAAAATAAAAAGCAATCAAATTTATCTTAACCAGGACAAGAAAAATGTAGAAATTTGGGGGAAATTAACCAATTAAGCGGGAAACAGATGTCTGTGAACAAGACATTCGCTGTATCCGTGCAGAATCGATTTCGCGTGGCAAATTATGCGTCAGAATCGAATGTAAACGGATAATGGGTTACTGCGCCCAATCAATATTCATTTGGAAGGTTATTATCAATTACAATATCGTTAATGTAGTCTGTGGCCCGTTATATTATTAACCAGGATAGCTGGAATTCGATTAGTGTGGGGAATTACATGAATCCGACTGATATGGAAGAATAGAAGCATTTTTACGTGGACGAATCAACAATTGCGTTAGAAAAGTCGCAGTTACACGGGTCGGTTTGTGAATAACCGTTTCAGCCAAGTATAGATATAAAAAAAAAACTGGGCAAGCGATCATTGCTTTGGACCTGGTAGAAATGGACGACTCGCGTACATTTAATGTATTATTTAAAAGCGTCTTCGTAAGTAATGCTATAATAGTTTTAATTGTTTCACCTCGCAGAGAGCTTGCCCGGTTTAGCCATAGGTAGTTTACACTGTTCAGGCCACAACCATGGCTTGTAGTTGGATCCGTTCTTTTTCTTCCAAGCCCCGTATTTTCTAGCCGCTTTATGAATTCGGTGAATAACCTGGAAAAAACATGCTCGTTAGATAAAAAAATACGCTCGTAAAGGCCGGATATCGATGAACTGCATGAATAAGCGCGTTATTTCTACTTCCGTATGATTCAACATTCAAATAAGCGTCACTCGATAACCTCTACGATGGGACTATCGTTTGTTTAACTTAACCGCCTGATTTACATAACTTAACCGCCTGGTTTACATAACTTAACCGCCTGGTTTATCTCCACACTTTGGTTTGAAGGTTTTCTCACAGTACTACATTTGACCGCGATGATAGAAAATTCGCGAAATCCGTGGTATAAAGCTTAAGCGTTGTTCAATCCAAGGATGATCTCTGGGCATTAGAAATAATCTCAAGGATAACATTCGACATAGAGACGTAATTTTGCAAATTGCATTTTAACTAGCGCTGTCGTGTTTACTGCGAAAGTAGGATAAAAAGCACTTGTTCATCTGTACCATATGTCCCGACGCTCGTGTGTATTTACCACATTGTCCAAATCAGTAATCACAACCTTTATGTATTCAATCAACTACGACCTTGTCCTTGGGCCTGCCGTATAAGGGAATTACAGGTTGATAAGCCCACATAATTACATCATAGAAGTCTCCAGGGGGACAGTATAATGCACTTTAATCGACATGGAACAAGATCATCCCGTACCTCAAGTGACATTTCAAAAATCGAAGCGTTGTGACAAACAACAAAATCGATAACGACGAATTTATTAACGCGTGTCGTGTGGTTGTGTAGTGCATCAAATATTGATATCCTTTCATCGCTACTGTAGCCGGCGGGGCAAATTAAAACGGACCAGAGTAGATTATTGCTTATGTTTAAACTTTCATTGAGTCTGAAATGGGACCGCTTTGCAGCTGTTGGCGTATTTAAAACGCAATTTGTAACCAAAGGTAACCGTTTGTGCTGTGATTGTTATTTCTTTGTAGGTCAAACGAACCGACATACATTCGTTGCCTTTCAAGCGAGTTAATGTGATTAATTCTCGCTTTACGAATGTTAACAGTCCAATCAGCTTGTGTTAACGGTCCCCATGCGTTACATATATTCAAAAACATTTCGGAGTATGGCGCAGAGAAATAAAAGACAGTCGAAAAACACATCTTCTCTTAGTATAGTGCATTGTACATCTTAAAATTTCGTCTCAATATCAAAAACACACATTGTTTGGTGAATACTACCCGTTTTTTAAGCATTGTACAAAAAAGGGCTACGATTAAAATTTTCCTGCATAGGGTTACGTACAACTTTCGTAATATATATATATACCAAAAAAAACAAATGTTTTGTTCGGAAGCAGACAACATATAACTAATGACCCTGACTGAAGAAGTCAGTGCAGATACAAAGAAAACTGCACAGCTTTAATATAAATGGTTAAAGGCGGCAGAAATCGTGAGGGAAATATCCTGTTTGACGCAAGTCTTGGAACCAGAAACGACATTTGTGATATATTATCGGACATTACAACGGGGTGAGTGTATTGCTGCAACACCAACTCATTGCATGGGGAACTGTACAAAAATTACCCTTGCGTTACATCCCTTGGATATATAGAAGGTAGGCATAAGCATACAATTTCGCGTAACATATGTTCAGAGGGCTAGGAATACCCGCAATGTTAAGTTTTTTCGCAGAATTTTGGATATCTAATGTACCTTTATAATCTTAGGCTGACGATGAAAGCGGGGTATTATAACTTTGCCCAAAGTACTAAATTAACAAGAACTCTTAACCCAAGCCTTAATACTAACCGTCACGCCCAAATCGTCATTTTATCGAGCACATTTCCTCGTTTCCTTTTATAGTGAGCGTACACTCGCATGTCAGCGTATATGAAAAACCAACGGTGCGCTAGCAAGATAGTGTGGGGTCTTGGCCTAAAAGATTTGAATCTTAACATGATTCCACCCCGTGTGAATATCTGTTAAGAATACTGCTTTCCACTAATAATAACAATATCGCACGAACAATAATGCCCGATTCGTTTGGCAGTAATAGCTGTGCTGTGAGAGGACTTCTATCATATACGGGTGTCCCAAAAAAATGACACCATTTTAAAATCACACATTGAAAACCTGTGAATTCCAGAAACTCAATAAGCACGTGTGTTGTACTGTTGACAACGCGTAAATGACAATATTTTTTAAAATAAATTATGTCAACTCATATGCCTGTTAAATTACATTGATTTCGAGTTCATACTTTTTACGATATTTGCATCTTAATTGGTGTCATTTTTATTGGGACACCCTGTATTGTTGCAGATATGTATAGGACAAAAATGCATATGGTATCTCCCCGTCAAGTGACGTTTCGTTCTCCGAAATAATATATAAATAACAATCGCCATATGTTAAACACTTTTATCGAATTATTGTGGTGGGATGTCATGATAAAGACTTAGTTATATTAAGCCAACCTATTCTTACAAATAAGTATAAAGCATTTCTGTATCGACAAGTCGCAATCTAAAAAAGGCAATATAAACGGGTTGTGTTGTTTGTGTATAGTTTGCCTCCACCTTAAACAAAAGGTCTTGACTAATCCTGCATACATCCAAATACAAAGCGATGAATCAACGGAAAAGTTGTTTGTTTGTAAACGTGGAAATAATGGCCCTTTTGCATAATCGTAGAATCTATTTTGCGATCGAGACCAGCCGGTCCAAATACTTTGCGATCGGTTGTCAAAGTATCAGACACTTAGTAATAAATAATGCACAAGCATGTCATTAAACTGGCGAGGTGACTTTATCAATATGAGTTTTGAGCAAGATTTGGCGAAAGAAACTCACTATCTTGGATACAGTTAAAGCGATTGCACTTAGCGAAAAAGCGTCGACCAGTTCACGTTACGAATTACAATCGTTTAATTTACCGTTATGGTAGGCTTTGAAACCAGTACATGATGTACAAATTCTCTGTAAAATAATCATTTTAGGTTTAAGTAAATCGACTGGTAGCCTTTTTAACCACACCTAAATGACGCAACCTGAATCATTATTTTAGGAAGAATGTTTACTTAGAACAAACAAGATAAAGTCCACCTGTTTGGTTCGTTGATATTCACGCACCGGCTGACAACTATAGCGAAGTTTTGTTTCATATACATAAGATATAACTTTTGGAAACTAAACAGATAGAAATCTATGTTTTTATATTAAGATGTATTAAGAAAAGGACCATACTTAGTGAAGTTGTACTGTTTATAGGTATAAAATGCCATTGTATTTCATTGATACAGTTAATATAACCAAATTACCTTGGGTGTAAAGAACTCTGCAACTTTATTGACAACCCACTTTGGCAGGGATCCTGAGAATTATATGGATTATGTGTTTTATACTGGTAAATACGAATGATAGCATGCACATTATGTATACCAGTGGTTGGAAAATGACAGTGCATGTAATATGGCATCATTGGTCAAAACAAACCCAACACCAATGGCTAAGCTGAAAAAAGACTAAGTAATGTCATCTCATACAATTCCTTAGATCGGGCAACAGGACTTGGCTAAGGGTTATGATGATTATACCTTTTTAACTTACAAAGAAACAAGTGAAACTTAATATGGAGCAAAACCATACCACACATTCTGTATCCATATGGTTATCAAGCAATGTTGACAGCTGTCATTATGCCAATTTCTTTTCCGCTTTTATTTTTGAACATATTTACTATTTATATTCTTGCTCACTGTTATTCTTACGAAAAGATGATGAATAAACGGAATTTGTTGACATTTGAGTTTTGACGCATTGTTATTTCAATGCATCCTTTTCACAGATGGGAAGCCTAAGTAATATATTAAATCAAAAGTTGGCATTTGATAACACGGCTGCACAAACTTTAAAATTAATCGCATTGAAGGATTTAATCTAGCATTGGAATGTTTCTGTGGTTCTTATATTGCTATAGGATACTTGTATCTATTAGGTTGAGGTAATGTACCTAAAATAGTATCTGGCTACAATACATACGATCACGAAATGACCTCGTATCAACTGAAGGAACACGTGTCTGTTAGTCAAGCCATCCCATATATTTCTGATTATTGAATGATTATGTATATTAATATGTATTAGCCAAGTGAAAACAATATTAAAAAAAACACTGGTACCATTATAAATATTATTTTAAAAAGCATTGTTTATGTTCATTTAACAAAAAATTAGAACAATTCAGTTTTACCTCTTGGGTCAAAATGGGTCAAGTATAAGAAGTCCGCTGAATTTGGACCGGTTGGTCGGATAAGGTAACCTGTGACCAAGGAAATAGCTCTAACCATGTTGCTTTTTGGTGGGTAATCCTGAAATGCAAAGGAAATATTTGATGCAATGCTGTAATACAAAAACTGTGTGTAAGGGATTATGTATACCAATAACAAAGAACATTATACCATGTGGTATCCATCATGCAGAAAACAACCCCATCATGTAACTTATGATACCAATCATATAACATTTACATATGAACCTACATGAACTCAGTAGTACAAGCCGTTAAAGAGGATTAAATATTAATGTTGGGACTAAAAGAGGACATGGTAATGGAAAATTCCCACCCACATAGCTCTGTGGTTAATGCCACATCCTTTATGTTCAAGGGTGAACCGGTGGCCTTCACAATTCTGTTCACAGACAAACCACATTATGGCAGCCCTTATCCATTGGTTTACTTTAAAAGCCCTTTATATTTAAGCATATTGGATAATACCAAACAAAAAACAGGTCAGGCAACCAGACTGTTGGCACTGCATTTTATGTACTCTTTGTATCATTTTTCCCTCATGGGCATAATACAAGGTGTCTAATCCATAGGGAACCAATCATAAATCAATTACGAGATCCCTAATTATGTGTACAATGGAACCAGTGAAAAATGTTTACTTACAGTGTGAGAGACAGATTTATTTATCATCAAATATTCCTTGGGGTCTCTCATGTTTGGGTAAGCGATCCACGAACATAGAAATAACACATCTCTTGGTTTTACTGGAGTTGGACATTTTACTGAAACAAAAAACACAAACCAAATTTATAATTGCAGAATTGGTGACTGAAATCGGTAACATGTAATATAAAAGTTAGATTCCTTTTTTTAAAACAACCTTTGTTGAAGAGATTTTAAAATATAGGAATAAAGAGACACTTGGAAATTATAAAGCTTATTACTTCGTTTACAGTCACTACCAGTTTAACAGTCATATAGTTCAATTACCTGCATAATACGACACTGTGTTGTTAACACATAGTTTGCATATTTCTTTCATTTCAATCATATCATGATCCCATTTTCTGCGGTATTCGGTATCATGGATCACATCGAATAGGGTAGCAGCTGATACGTCGTTAAAAGACGTCACCGCCTACAGAAATAAAGTATTAAAGTTACTTTAAAAACATCCCTATTTGAACTTTTAGATTATGCAAGAGTCGCAGACAGTCATTTATACATTATTCATAGGCTCTGCAGTACATTATTTTAAGCACATAATGCGTGAATTACCAACTTTTAAAAACTTAAAGTTTAAAGTGTTTTTAAAATATAACAAGCATCCTTTATAAAAATAATTTATAAATGTGGTGCAAACAGATCAGCAATCCAGACCTTAAGAAGCTTGATGTTGGAGTTGGTTTGAGCTCTGGTTGAGACGCAAACATTCTTTTTGTTAAATATAACTTCCCACCCTTCCTTCTCTTCAACCATGGATTTAAAATCCTGAAAACTGTGATCATCTGCAGGGAGCACCAGGTCATCTTCATTCATTGTGGTAAAATAACAATTTTTTTACCACAGCTAAAAGTTGATTCTACCAAGCATACAGGCTGTAGAAAACGTACAATATTAGTGAGATATTAACCGTAGTCAATCTTTTGAAACAATTTCACGTTTAATGTCCTGTCACATTTGTAAGCCTTTAGCTGGATCAATTGAGGTAATCCCCTTACCCTTAGTCTATCTATACTGAAAATACACATGTGACGCCAAGCACATTTATACAAATTAAATCGACATGCTACATACAAATATAAAAAGTTACAATATTAACAAATTTAGTCATATAATTCACTTGGTAGGCTTTCACTCAGTGCATCAGTTTTCTAACGTACAGCCAACGACCTCTACGCACACACACTGTCTTCTGGTCCGAATGATGTTTACATAGTTACGTATGAAATGTATGGTAAATAGAGCATGTCGCCTTTTTTACCTTGGTTGACGGGGAGTATACCCTCTATTGGACAGTAGATCTATTCTGGCAGTGTATCGACACCTGTTTAAGTAAAGTCGGAGGCCTTAATGTCGTATTCTCAGGACAAAACCAAGCAAGATTATATAGTTTATTATAAATAATTCATGTATTTAAAATGAAAAAAACACAGTTTAAAACAATTATCAATCCTACGAGAATCAATGCAAAAACAGCTATTTTCTTTAACATTTTGATAAAAAGCCATACGCTATATTGAAACTGTTAACAAAACTAAAATATCTACTTTAACTGTGTCATCAACAGAAAGGAAGGGAATTACCTTTTTACCGTGCTCAGTTTCGATCCCATGATGGTTAGTGCTACATACTGTTCGTGGGAGTAATTGAATAAAATAAAATACCGGCTACACTTGTACTAGAAAGTTAAGATGATGCATTGAATATATGGGCCTAGATAAGTCTTATCAATATAAAACGCATTCGACAAGTCTATAAATAGATCTTCGTTTAATCGGCCTAAATATATAGCCTATATTTAATTTTTGGTTAACAGCTTGGTAGTCCTATAGCGGTTAATGTACGGCAAATGAAAAGTCTTTGATTTTATTTCCGATAAGATCATTGATTAATTAGTTATGGGCCTATATTATATATATCAACGATGTTGTTATATACTATATCATTGCCCAAATACCATATTCGGTGGTCATATCCGAGTACCCACAAGAAAATTAACTGAAAGAGGGTTTTATACAGCTGCTACTGTTAAGGAAATATATATTTTATGCTCGTAAACTTAAAAACAAAATGGCATTGTCTCGGTCAATCTTCATATTACTTCTTGCCCACTATCTGGAAAGGTGTGTTACACACGATTGAGACCTTTGCCTGAACGAGACGACACTGCTCAAGTTCATCTCATTATTGCATTGGATGGAGGCGTTCGTTACCAGCAGTAAGCCATAACCAACTAGTCGTTCGGTATCAATTCAAACCATTTAACTTTTAACGAATATATATAATTTTATATATATATCTGACTTGTACGACTTTGATAAAAGATAGGGCATATGTGTATTAAAACGATGAGATAAATGCATTAAGATATATTAAAAGCACAAATTCACAGCAAACGGTTAGAATATGAAGACAAAATTACCGGCAGAGTAACATACGTCAATGAAACGTAAGGTAACTTGGGTCTCATTATCAACTCAGGGTGTGAACGTTTGCTTATATAGTTCATGTTTTAAGGCATGTAACTCAATTTGTGCTAATAATAAATAAAAAAGTAGCATACGCAAAAATAATAGGAATAAATGTGCGGTTCGCAGTAAGATGGGCGGATATTTTCGCTATACGTGTAAAATTCTCTCTTGCCTTTCGCTGGATAAATTAGTTTCGTCCGATTTCGATCGCCCGATGTGGCCCTTTTCAGAAGGGTAAACTATATTGGCTGTGTACGGAGATGGGGTGTGGGGTGTTACGGGAGTGAGAGAGGGTGACACGCTGGGTGACATGGCGGGTGAGGTAAAACTGGATTCGTGGCTGATAGGCGACCTGGGTAACGAGGAAAGGGAGAGTCCCCTATTGTAGGATGACGAGTAAGGAAGGGTGCTCGATTTTGAATTTACCGAGGCATCGCTGCGATGGGTACGATGGGACTTGCCACTTCCCACACTCCCCGGCGGCCGGGTGGCCATTACATAGGAATACGACGGCAGTACTGGGCCGTGTGGGCTGCTAGTATTTGAATGTGGAGCTGGGTAGGTAGGGCTAGGTCGGGGGTAAAGGCTTTTCGCGGAAGATGAACTTAGATCGAAGGTATTAGCGTTGGATAGCGCTACAGGGGTCGCTATATCTGTCCCATGCTGAGGCACCGCTGTAAGCAGCGGGGGCGGTCGAGTCGATCGTTCCGATAAAACGGATGATGCCGTGCTGAGTCTGCTACCGACGCTCGAGGCAGATTGCTGCTTCAATCGTTGCTGCAGCGCCGCCGCTTGCCGGATTGCGCTTGACTCCTCGCGCAGCCGAGCTATCTCCGAGAAGACGCTGCTGAGCGGTTGGTATTCCGGCTTCCATTCATCCGCGCTAGGAAGCGGCGGGGAGGGTGACACCGGGCTTTCCTTGAGCACCCCGAGCGACGCGTGGAGCACAGCGCGACGGTGCCGGTCGTCCAAGTTGAAATTCGCCGGTGGCGGAGGCTCGGCGCCGCGCATCGGAGGAAGCGAGACAAGCACGTCCTCACCACCGCCCTCATCTCCAAACTCGTGGATGCTCTCCACACTTTCGGGTCGATTGGCGATTTGCTTTGTCGGAGGTATTGGCGGAGTGTCGGTGGACGAAAGATCGATATCCTGTGATAAAAACAACAAAATCAAATTAAAGGGACAAGCTCTCAACTGACCACGTGTCGGATAACCACAAATAATTAAGCGGATCTACCCAAATTCAGTACATGTTTCGGTCGCAGTAACCAGCACACGGCCACCCGACAGTACCTAAAGGTCATATTTTAAAGGACATGCTTGCTGTATATGAATCGGTAGCGCTACCGTTCGACCACATGACCATTTTAATTAAAGTTTTTTTAATTGTTTTTTAACCAGACCAAGTTTTAAACCCACTGTCGTCACTAAGACCGCTACACATATTGACCACTGTCGTCACTAAGGTCAAGATGTGTAGCGGTCGCGTTAACCATTCGGCCACGTGATCGTACCAACGTTCTTATTAAAAGTTTATTTTACGGAGCCAAGTTTCGAACCCATAATGGGCTCGGCACTACGACCGTTTTTGTATAGAAATCGGTATATGTATCGATAGCACTAAACATTCGGCCACGCGATTGTACAAAAACTTGAGAGAAAATCCATCCGACTTTTGTATGGCGTCACCTGCTGGATTCCCGAATCCGGAACGCGTTCGCGCTTTTCATGAATGAGCGACGCGGAAGACGATTGCTGTCCGGACGACGGCGACGTGGAGTTGATTCGGAGGACTTCTTCGTCTTCCGCCGATCCGTCGTTCCCGGTGTGCGTCGGCTCGCGCGGTTGCGTCACGCGATGACGTAACGCACGATCAGCAAGACTCGTCGATATGTGAGAAGGATTTCCAAACTGACTCGCTGCGTAAGTGAAGGTGTTTTAAATTAGAAAATTGCTTACAAAAATGCTTTCTATAATTTTTTAAGCGGCCAATTGCATGTTAGCCAGTTTCTTTTAACACGTTTATGTATTTTGTACTAGTATGTTGTGTTGTTAATTTAACGTAATAACTCTTGTTGTTTTATGTACTGCTTGTCCGGACAGATCGCTTATTTGGCGAGCGTCCGCGATCCATAGATAAGTTGTGTCCTTTTGGCATAGCACTTAGTGAACTTGGTCTGAATCGAGTGGATTAATAGGTAACTAAAATAATATTAAGTTGAAAAAGTCTTGGTCATATATATCAAACTGCAATAGATCCGGTTATATAACTCCTTTTGGTTCGACCGATTTATTATCACAACCATCGTCCAGTATTTGTTAAGTGCCTTAGCTAAGGGCATAACCAACCAGCTATAGAGACAGGATTCAATCCGTCACCATTCATCTAAATACTCGCACTATAAACGAGCTACTCTACTAGATTGGATGGTTAATGCAGTCAAAATATAGATGTATAACCAACAGTTAATGCATGGTGCAGTGAGAGATTTTATACCAGCAACTTACAGGTAAAATCGTTGTTTGAAACGCCGTTGGTCAATTTGCTTCTCGGTGCCGCAGTGCCGCTGGTGGTTGCAACGTTGCGCGAACCCCGAAGCATTTTCAGCTGCAAAATAATCCGATCAGCCATTTTCTTTGTGGCGCTCAAAAAAAGATGGCAAAAAGCAAGTCAAGTGTATAGTATTGGCATGTAATGTAAAGTAGGTGCTGATGCTGGACTGTATTTTTAGCGCAAAGCTGATGTTTTATAATAAGAAAAACTTATACAGAGTTAAAGTCGAAGAAAAAAGAACAAATCGGAAATCACAGAAACTTGTGTTATTCTAACGAGGAAAACAATGTCCCTTATACTATTTTCTCTACCTGATAATCGCCGGACGAGCCATTTCCGACCGATTTCCCGTTCTTGTGCACACCGTTAGTATTCACTTGTCCCTGGGTGACGCCCGTGGGCGAGGTATCATGGGGAGAAGAAATGTCGTAGAAACTTTTTCCGTCGCTTTCCACAGGACTTCGATTCGGTGTTTTCGATGTGGAGGCATCCAATTTGCTTTGCTCTCTGTGTTTGTATACAGCATTACATATAAGAAAATACTTAACTTATTGTATAGGTAATATTCATAAACAGCCGAAAAATACGTCTACGATACACGTTAACGAAATAAAATAGGCAATCAATAGGAAAGCTGTTTATAACACGTATAATCGGAAATACGATGTTAATAGGTCGTTGACGCTTAAACATCAAAAAGCTTTAAAGCCTTTCTCCTTGGTATGTGTATGTGAGGCTGGAAGGGTTCTATAGGAATTTCAACAACACGATTATAAATTCAGACAAGTTTTAATCCACAAACGTAATCTTATGCAGTTTGAAAGGATTTCAATTTCAGCAACACCACGCCGTGATTACCGCAGTCAAATCTGTTTTATCAGTTTCATCGTACATTGTCGTAACTTCTAGCTACGAGGCGACCAACCTGTACATCCGCTTGTTGTAGCAGTGCTTCCCGATCAAAATGAGCACAATGGCACACGCTATTCCAGCTATCACGCCGAATACTATGGAAAGGATCTGGGCTTCGGGTGGTATAATGGGCGTGCCTGAGGACATGGTTGCTGATTAGTGAAACGGCAACACTGGAGAAAATCTCATGGGAACACTCGACGTTTCATCGTAGACTTAGCACAAGATGTTTACTTTTTTATAATAATCAAAGGAAACACCCTGTTTTTAAGTTGAGCTATTTTGCAATGTAAATTGATAATAGATTTAAAGAACTTTCTGGAAAGTTTCAATAAATAAGTGTTGCTTAAACTTTTCAAATCCGTTGCATTCTAATCCGTAGTTTAAGAACAGTTTAAGTACACGTGTCAGAAATACATGACTCCCCTGGAGAACCACGATGTTACGGAGCGTCGTACTCTTACCTGTTATCTCCACTGTCACGTGTGTGACCGTTTTTCTCTGCGACGATCGAGCCGACACTCTGAGTATCCTCGCGTTGCCGTTGGTCACCTGCTCACTCAAGCGTATGACTCCTGACGTCACGTTGATGACGTAGCCGTGACCGACCGACGTGTCCTCGAAAAAATATTGGACTTTTCCGTCTGCTCCCATGTCGGCGTCGGTGGAGTTTACCTGCAAAAGCCGGTGTCAATGTAACTGAAAGACCGGTACCTCTAAATACTACAGGACGGCTTGGACCGCTTGGACCGCTTGGAGCGCATGGAGCGCATGGAGCGCTTGGATCGCTTACTATACTTCGTAATTACAAAAGCCAGGATATTAATGTTATGGTTGGGGTTAAAGTTAGTTCTGGGGTTAAGATTAGTGTTTGGGACAGGGTTAGAATTACTTTCTATAGCAATCTAAGTGAACCAAGCGATCCAAGCGATTCAAGCGATCCAAGCGCTCCTGCAGTATTTAAAGGCACCCCTGAAAGACTGATTCATATAAAAAAGGTCTTAGTGACCGGCCCGTTATAGGTTCGAAACTTGGCCCTTTAAATTATATTATTTTTGTTTTTCCGACAGACTGGTGGTAAAAATGTCCCATACGGGTATGTCTTGTATATTTTATTTTCATTTTGTCCTATGTTAATGACCGACTTTCCTAGCCCCATGGGGAAAATAATAACCTGACTTTTCCGTTTGACTCACCTGACCCACCACATAGCCCTCTGGAGAGCCATAAGGCACCAGAAACCGATACCCCATTGCGCTGTCCGTATGAAACATTGGTGCGAACTCATCCACTGGCAGAACATCAATGGACACCGGTATTATGTCGGAGGATCCGCCCGCGTCGGTCGCCACAACATAAAAGAAATACCGGTCGCACTGCTCGAAGTCAAGACTGGAAAAAAATGTTTTTCGGTCAATATAAATAATGGAAAACATACTGTTTTTTGTGATTATATATAAAGAGGAATATGTGCTATTCGGTAATTATAAAAGAAAATATCTTGTTTTCAATATTTATAAAGGGAAATGTGTTTTTTTAGAAATTATAAAATAAATTATGTTATTTTTGGTATCGACTACACATTGGTATAGTAAGAACACTGGTGTTAATCTTTATTAACTATTTATTAAATATACATGTTTTTCTACTGTTTATTTCTGCATCCACTAGATTTAATATAGACAGAACGTTAAAATTGAAATAGCACCGGATACACCTACAATAGATTCGG